>BPLQ01009037.1:0-150000 GCA_021605075.1 Caerostris darwini | reverse complement strand
CCACCTCTCGGCTATCTCCCTCGCTCCGGTCTCTCGCTCCACCCCCCAAACTATCTCCCCCCCACCGTCCGGGTTTTTCAGGGGCTACCAAGGGGAGGGCCTGTACACCCCTCATCCCAAATTGTTTCCATTTTTATATTTTGGTTTTCGCTTCACGTGGGTGCTCTGGCCGCGAGATTATTTCGATTTTATGTTGAGTAACGGTCGATGGGGTATTTCAGCTACACTACAGTAGCTAGCTCTTTCGGAACCTCCGACTTCCCTTCTCTATGCAAGGGGTGTTGGAAAGGTAATGCAGGGCTGCAATAGCGCCTTTCGCGACCGGGGCGGAACCATTAGCTGTGGGTTAGCGTGCAGAAATGGAAACAAAGTATCGTCCCGAACTCTGAAAGCAAAGTTGCCCCCAATGTATGCGAACGCGGACGCTGGATTTTACACTTCCAGAGTCTATCGTCGTGCGAGATGTAAGTACCGCATATTTCGCATGAATCTTTTATGGCACATTAGTCCTGCCTCAATCCTGCAACCCTTATTTATACCTTGCTAAAAAGAGAAGAGATAGATCCATTAGATCTTCTGCATCCCGCACATAGATTTGCTTACATCCAATTTCTTACTGCAAACCAAAAAAAGGAACTAGAACACTTGCATCTTCATTGTGCTAAAGTCATTTGCAACAAATGATACTAGACTTTGCAACAAATCTAGTTCGGACACAAACTGTGATGTGTTTGTGTCAGCTAGACACAAACTGTGACGCATCGATAAGATGTATTCTATATGCATCAATGACATTTGCATCATAAGAATAACTGTTGTGCTACTTATATGTACATTTATCAATAACAGTAGCACTAATCGCCAACTGAACTGGATTTTGCAACAAATCTAGTTCAGACACAAACTGAAGACGCTAGACACAAACTATGATGTGTTTGTGTCAGCCAGACATAAACTGTGACGCAATGATAAGATGTATCTATATGCATCAATGACATTTGCATCATAAAAATATCTGTTGTGCTACTTATATGTACATTTATCAATAACAGTAGCACTAATCCCCAACTGAACTAGATTTTGCAACAAATCTAGTTCAGACACAAACTGAAGACGCTAGACACAAACTATGATGTGTTTGTGTCAGCCAGACACAAACTGTGACGCAATGATAAGATGTATCTATGCATCAATGACATTTGCATCATAAGAATGCCCGTTATGCTACTTATATGTACATTTATCAATAACAGTAGCACTAATCCCCAACTGAACTAGATTTTACAACAAATCTAGTTCAGACACAAACTGGAGACGCTAGACACGAACTATGATGTGTTTGTGTCAGTCAGACACAAACTGTGACGCAATGATAAGATGTATCTATATGCATCAATGACATTTGCATCATAAGAATGTCCGTTGTGCTACTTATATGTACATTTATCAATAACAGTAGCACTAATCTCCAACTGAACTATATTTTACAACAAATCTAGTTCAGACACAAACTGGAGACGCTAGACACGAACTATGATGTGTTTGTGTCAGTCAGACACAAACTGTGACGCAATGATAAGATGTATCTATATGCATCAATGACATTTGCATCATAAGAATATCCGTTGTGCTACTTATATATTGAGCTACTTATATTATGAATAACAGTAGCACTAATCCCCAACTTTCTACAAATTTGTGCTCGGTGTATTGGAAAATTAATTTTGAATAAAGATGCTAACTGATCATCGTCTGTAGAATACATCATTTAATAAACTAATAAAATGGCAATTGTAAATGTCTTTGATCATATTTTTTATGTTTATGCCCATTGAGTACACAAAATAAAGATATCATTTTTTTTAGTATTACCAAATCATTTGCTATTCACTGATTGATTGCAATAGTTAAAAGCTGTATTTCACTAAAAACAACTTTTTTTTTCATTTTTACTTTCAAAAGCATCACTATCAAAAACATAAGTTTGAAAAATCAAATTAGTGCAGTTGAGAGAGATGCAAAGAGTTATTTCAATTGAGAGACTGGTAAAAGAAACAGCTTTCAGCTTTAAAAATTCTTATTCTATTTTTGACACAAATATTAGTATTATACATTAAATAACAAAAGGTGACATGCATCTTTTAATAAATTATCAGTTTTAAACACACATGTACACATTTACTATGTTTGAGATCATTGAATACCCAAAAAGCAAGAAAATGTGAATACACATTACCAAAACACAAAGGATAATCAATTAACCGCAATGATTGAAATTTGTGCATTTGTTTCAAAATCTGATACACTAAACGTTATTTTTTTTTCACTTTTATGTTCAAGAACATCAATATCAAAACCATAGTTTAAAATCAAAGGCAAATAGTAATGGCAAATAAAAACAAATCTTTCAGTTTTAATAACTCTTAGCACATAATTAATAACTTTAAAAACACAATTAACTACACATAATCAAATCACATAATCTGTTCCCTAACTGATAGCAGTAACTACAACTGGTTAGAAAGCAAATATATATTAATTTTTGTTTTTACATTTTTACATACTTTTTTCCAATTCCAAGGACATTAACTCAAAAACAACAAAGTAATGCAAAAATATTTGACATTGTATTTTAATTCAACGAGTGTTTTTGGCAGAGGATTTGACAAATAAAACAAAGCTTTCAGCTATTGTAAATTTTATTATTGATTTGACATTTATGCTAGTATTATGTTTTAACTAATATAAATAGGCAGTCCACCTTTTAAAAAGATATAAGTTCTAATCTCAAAACTTCTTAATTTTCAAAAACTTTATTTGCTCAAACAACAGATAAAATACAGCACATTAGTGAAAATTATTACACATTATACTTAAATTTAACAAATTTTGATTAAGAACTAACAAATAATACAGTTTTAAAACAATAAAACTGTTTAAAATAAACAGTATGAACAGCAAACGTTTCTGCTATTCATACTATACATTTGACATTTGAGAATTATGCTTCATATAATAACAATGTGTATTACACCATTAAAAAAATTATGAGCTCTAGTCACATTTACTATATTTAAGATAATTGTATACACATAATCAAATTGCATACAGTTCATTAATAGTTGAATTCTTTGAAGATACATGTTATTAATTTTTAAATATTAAATTAGTACAAAATAATAAAGCATTTTTAATTAAACGGGTTTCTTTTTTACCAAGAAATTGACAAATCAACAAAACTTTAATGTGTATTGAATCTTATTATTTCAACGACTTTTGTATTAGCACAATGGTGTAACTAACAAAAAGTACTATGTACGATTTAATAATATAAAATCCAAAAGCATTTAAACACATTTCTTATGCTTATGCTTACTGAGTCCACAAAAATAAAGAAAATATTTGTACACATTATAAAAATCATGCAGTACTATAACTAATTGCGATAGATAAAAGTTGCATTCCAAAAAAAAACAAAAAAGAAAAAATATGTATTACAATTTTTTTTTCTCAATAGCATTAATTTAAAAACATTTAATTAAGGCTAAATAATAAAGCATCCTGTTTTAATTAAAGGCATCGCTTTGATAGAGGTTGATGGAAAAACTAACGTTATTAATTGCAGTAAATCTGAATACTTATATAAATATTATATATAAATATATATATATACATATATAAGCATATATTATTTATATATATCATATATTTAAGTATATATTACTTATATATATAGATACACGATAGAGATATATGATATATTTTATCATTTTAATAATTGCAACATTATTTTATTATACCCAAAAAACACACACACAAAAAAAATGGATTACAAACATTTTAGGAAATCTTTTATTATAATGTAATTTTGATTATAAAGTTAAGTAAATTTCATTGATAGAAACTTGAATTTCTAACATAAAATATAATAAAAATTAAGTTTTAAATTTTATCCTGTATAAAAATTTGTTTTAACTTAAAAAATTTCTGAAGTAAATGTGAAACTATAAGAACAAAGGTAATTTATTCGGAAAACATTGCAAACACTTTGAAATATAACTCAGTTTGAAAAAGAGGGATTAGAAAAATATTAATTATACAGTATTAATCTTTCTAATTTACAATACAGTATTATTTGCAAACTGTTACTGGTGCAGCTATCATTAATTTAACGTATAATTCTGTCCTTAATACTTTAAACATACTTTTAAACTAATTGAAGTTTATCCATTTCTAGTGCATCATAAATTTATCAAACGATTCATATACACAATTTTGATCGGTATTTAAACATGACATTAGGTTTATATAAAAAATAGCAATTTGATGTCTTTTTGTTTATTCTCGAATCATATTTATTTTATACTCTCCTTTTTTAACAACACAAAATCCATTTATATACAAAATAGCTATATTATCAAACATCAAGTTAAAAGATTTTAAAAAGGTATTCTTAACGAAACATATCTTTTAGCATCAATAGTTTAACTTAATCAATTAAAAATTGGTCAAGATTATCTTAAAAATGACAAATAAGACTTTTCCCATGATATTAATTATCGGTTATATAGTCTCGAGCATCTTTATATCAACAGATTTTTTCAATAGTTGAATTAGCATCAATAGTTTAATTTAATCAATTAAAAATTGGTCAAGATTATCTTAAAAACGACAAATAAGACTTTTTCCATGATATTAATTATCGGTTATATAGTCTCAAGCATCTTTATATCAACAGATTTTTCAATAGTTTAATTTAATCAATTAAAAATTGGTCAAGGTTATCTTAAAAATGACAAATAAGACTTTTCCCATGATATTAATTATCGGTTATATAGTCTCGAGCATCTTTATATCAACAGATTTTTTCAATAGTTGAATTAGCATCAATAGTTTAATTTAATCAATTAAAAATTGGTCAAGATTATCTTAAAAACGACAAATAAGACTTTTCCATGATATTAATTATCGGTTATATAGTCTCGAGCATCTTTATATCAACAGACTTTTTCAATAGTTTAATTAGCATCAATAGTTTAATTTAATCCATTAAAAATTGGTCAAGATTATCTTAAAAACGACAAATAAGACTTTTTCCATGATATTAATTATCGGTTATATAGTCTCAAGCATCTTTATATCAACAGATTTTTTCAATAGTTTAATTTAATCAATTAAAAATTGGTCAAGGTTATCTTAAAAATGACAAATAAGACTTTTCCCATGATATTAATTATCGGTTATATAGTCTCGAGCATCTTTATATCAACAGATTTTTCAATAGTTGAATTAGCATCAATAGTTTAATTTAATCAATTAAAAATTGGTCAAGATTATCTTAAAAACGACAAATAAGACTTTTCCATGATATTAATTATCGGTTATATAGTCTCAAGCATCTTTATATCAACAGATTTTTCAATAGTTTAATTTAATCAATTAAAAATTGGTCAAGGTTATCTTAAAAATGACAAATAAGACTTTTCCATGATATTAATTATCGGTTATATAGTCTCAAGCATCTTTATATCAACAGATTTTTTCAATAGTTTAATTTAATCAATTAAAAATTGGTCAAGGTTATCTTAAAAATGACAAATAAGACTTTTCCATGATATTAATTATCGGTTATATAGTCTCAAGCATCTTTATATCAACAGATTTTTTCAATAGTTTAATTTAATCAATTAAAAATTGGTCAAGGTTATCTTAAAAATGACAAATAAGACTTTTCCCATGATATTAATTATCGGTTATATAGTCTCGAGCATCTTTATATCAACAGATTTTTTCAATAGTTTAATTAGCATCAATAGTTTAATTTAATCAATTAAAAATTGGTCAAGAGTATCTTAAAAAATGAAAAAACTTTTCCCACCATTCATTATCGGTTATATAGTCTACGAGCATCTTTATATCAATAGATTTTTTCAATAGTTTAATTAGCATCAATAGTTTAATTTATTCAATTAAAAATTTTTCAAGATTATCTTAAAAAATGACAAATAAGACTTTTCTCATCATATTCATTTTCGGTTATATAGTCTGCGAGCATTTTTATATGCTAGATTTCCACTTGAATATATACTTCAATAGTTTTATTACATTCATTTAGTTTTCTTTTTGGATTATAAACATTTTAGGAAATATTTTATTATAATGCAATTTTTATTATAAAGTTAATAAATTTCATTGTTAGAAACTTGAATTCCTGACCTAAAACATAATACAAATTAAGTTTTAAACTTTTATCCTGCACACAATTTTTTTTGTTATATTAAGGAATTTCTAAAGTAAATGTGATACTACAAGAACAAAATGAAGTGTTTTATATTAATAAAGCATTGCAAACATATTTAAAATATTTGCTTACATAAAAAAATTGTTCAATCTTAATAAAATTTTACAATAAAATAAAATATTTTATTAAATTGAAGAAATGGCAGAATTTTTCTAAGAATATATAAAACAAAATATGAAAAGAAAATTATTATTTACACAGAAAATTAAACATATCTTGAAGAAACCACAAGCAGAACTATATGTTTCCTTTAACTGGAATTTGTTTTTCGGTTCTTTTTACTATCATATTCAAAAGACACAACAATCTTATGCATAAATTAAGTTATTTCTTTTCCATTTGAAGATCTTACAAGAAAATTCTTACAGGTATTCTTATTGACATTTTTTGATAGGGTATATAGTTTATTATTGAAAAAAGGAATTCTAAATTTTATTTTTAATTTAAAATTTTTTAACCCATCTATATTTTATTTATAAAATAACAAACATCATTTTTTGCCACAAAACAACTAAGCAAATTTTAAAAATCTTTTTAGATATTTATATCTTAAAACTAAATGGTACAGTTAATTAAAATTTTCTTTAATTAAAAACTTAACAATTGCTGTGTATATGATTAAATTCGTTTAAACATAAAAAGTTATAACAAATTTTACTAATTATTATTTGTAAAAACATAAAAGTTAACCATATTCGTTTAAACAATTTGAAATATTTTTATTTACGTTTTTATTAACAATTTTCATTAAGAAATAATACTTAGTTAGAATTTAATTATAATCCAGTATAATTAAAATTACTTATTTGTTAATAATTATTTATTAGATATATATTTTTAATTAAAACCATCTATTGATATATGCTAATGTGCTTTTTTACTTAGTGACATTCTTTAAGATTCAGCTTTTTTTCAGTTATCTTTTTTTAAATTTAATATATAAATTTAAACATTTTTATTCTTAGTTTAAAATATTTCAGTTTTATTACAAATACTTTAATTATGGACTTTATTTTTAGATAGATAGTTTTTGATAAAGATTATTTTTTGCCTTTTTTATAATCTTGCCTTTTTAGCAGAATTTTCATGTTAAAATATCTATCCCACTACGAGCACAAATTTTCCAGATCAGCTAAATTTGTGTTGTATCCTTACAATTCAATTAAAATGCTGAAATATCTACATTAACAATGTATTTAATGTATTTAATGTATTAAAAGTATAACAGTAAACAACGTCTAGTTTCTCTCTGTGTAAATTGTTATTTCATATAATGTGTAGATTGGTTTTAGGGAATAGCCAAAAGTCGCACGGTGTCAATACGATGGTTGCGGAACTATATGGGTTTCATTTTTGGCAAAAAAGTCACGAAGAATTAATGCAGTGTGAGCTGGCGCATTCAGTGTTTTCGGTACTAATCGAGATTTGGCGCGTTTGAGGCCAATCCTTTTGAAATTCCAACATCATCAGCAAGGTAATTGTAAATTTGTTTGCAAGCACCAAATCTCTAATTTTTTGGATGTGAGCTTCGTCGGTTGAGATTGATGGTCGACCAGAGGGCTCTTCGTCTTCAATGCGTTTTCTACCTTCTTGTAACTGTTTATACCACTTCTAAACATTTCTTTTCGATATAGGAATGCTCACTGAATGCTTTCTGTGACATTCTATACGCTTCCGCAAAAAAATTGAATGCGAGTTCTTTGTTATATTAATTCAGACATTTCAAAAATCGCCAAAATCAGTTTTAGCGTCTCACAAAGCCCAGTGTACCTCAAACACTAATGAATATTTTGACGTACAATATCACACAGATGTCAAGGACAGTGCCAGCAACCTGAAAAAGAAAAAAAAATGAAATTCCATAATCCCCGGGAATTTTAAATTGAAAATGGGTCTTACTTTTTCGACACAGTAGTATGACAGAAAAAAGTATTCGAATATATTTAAAAAGTATTCGAATTATTTTTGTATACTTAACTTATTTTAACTTATTAACTTATTTTATATTTAAACTATTTAAGTGAACAATTTAATTTGTTAAAAAGCAATTTCTGAAAACTATTGATGCTATCGATTTTTAACTTGAAATTTGTGATGCATTAATTACGACCTTAGAAATAGAAAAAAATATTCTTACTTGAAATCCATTAATAAAAATTGTTGAAATAGGAAGAATATATTAAATTTTTTAATAGTTGATACTCTAATTGAAACAATATAATAGAAAATAATAGAAAAATAATAAGAAATAAATATAAATATAGTACACAATACAAAGAATGTAATTAAAAATAATCAAAGACAATTAATAAATATCGTGGTTTATTTCTGAATTGATAGGTTACATAATATTAGCTATGCATACATATTATTAATACATATTATTATTATTATTATTAGCAATACATATATGTTACATATTATTAGTTTACCATTTTAAACATTTTATTTCTATATATTTGCATATAACACGGAAAACCCTTACATTGAAATTGCGCGCTTCATAAATTATTATATTCATCACCATTTCTTCGAAATAAATATATTTTTTTGTTTATTACCTTCAATTTATCTTATGAAATGCGGTATTATTCAGATAAAGAATGCTTCAGAATTTGTATTTAAATTTTATTGTCTTTGGAAATTTGATTTAATTTCAACTTACAGACAAAATTTAAGACACTTTCTTTGACTATAATGCAAATCACAGCCCCGATTTACATTTTATGTTTTAAATTATTTTATGAATGAAATTCTGGATCTTATTCTGAGCTATGCAGGAATAATCAGAAAATATGCAAATGCAATCTTTGACTATAATGCAAATCACAACCCCGATTTACATTTTATGTTTTATATTATTTTATGAATGAATTCTGAATATTATTGAGCTATGCAGGAATAATCAGAAAATATGCAAATGAATCTTTGACTATAATGCAAATCACAACCCCGATTTACATTTTATGTTTTAAATTAATCTGGATCTTATTCTGAGCTATGCAAATAATCATATGCAAATTCAATCTTTGACTATAATGTAAATCACAACCCCGATTTAGATTTTATGTTTTATATTATTTTATGAATAAAATTCTCGATCTCACTCTGAGCTATGCAGGAATAATCAGAAAATATGCAAATGCAATCTTTGACTATAATGCAAATCACAACCTCGATTTACATTTTATGTTTTATATTATTTTATGAATAAAATTCTGGATCTTACTCTGAGCTATGCAGGAATAATCAGAAAAATGAAAAAGCTCCGACACTATACATAGCACTTGCAGTTCGAAAGTGACATTTATTGGAGGGTGTGGTGAAAAACTCGAAAGATGTCTTCATAAAGGTTAATGGTTCCGTGAATAGCTATGCATAGGACTATCATGTACAACTTTGTTGTGACTATCGATTGATTTCAGTTGAGGATGGTCTAGTTCAGGGAGGGGCAAATTACGGCCCGCGGACCAACTCCGGCCCACCGGAAGGTTTTATCCGGCCCACGGATAGAATTTTAATTTGCCGGGCCGGGGCAAATTAAAAGAAATATATATAAATATATTATGTATCATGTTTGCTGGTCAACTAGCTAAGAACGACTTGTCTCATTTCCCGAGGTTAAATTCAATATCCTCAGTAAATAAAGAGCAGCTTAAGAGTTATGAAGATGCCTTGAAAAAACTGCATTTTGAGTTCGAACGCAGATTTCGAGATTTCAGTGCCCTTCAAACAGAATTTGATATTTGTACCATGCCTTTCAACGTAAATTGTAAAGCAGTGAGGTCAGATTTGCAGGTTGAATTAATTGAATTGCAATCGAACAATCATCTCAAGCAGTTGTTTTTAAATATGCCAAAGTTAGAGTTTTACAAATCATTATCGAAAGTAAGTTTCCAAAATTTAATATCTCAAGCCCAGAAAATCAGTGCTATGTTAGCTTCATCTCATATATGTGAACAATAGTTTTCAACTATGAACCTTAGAAAGAACTATTTCAGAAGTAGACTAACAGATGAGCATTTAGCCTCGTTCCTTAGAATCAGTACATCTCACTTCGAAACTCAATATAAGGAGCTTTTAAAAATGAAATCGCAATTTCATTCATCTCATTAACATATTTAAATTGTATTACTTGTGTATTATTTTTAAAATTTTAGAAAAATGTATCTTGGCCCGCCAAACTTTTTTTTTTCTATTACCCATCCCTTGTCTAGTTCCTGGCGTTATGATTATTTCAGAATATGGTAAAATGATACCAATTTCAATTATAATTTTAATTTGTTAAACGAATGTTTTTAATTGATCACAATTAATATTCTGTTCAACAAAATTCGGTTTGGTTTCTTTTTAAATTATGTTCAAAATGATATTATACACTTTAAAACATTTTTAAAATCTCTCCAACCATGTAATATTTCATTAGTGACAGAGCATTGACTAAATATACTATTAAAACCGCGCAAGTAAGATGAAATATTTTCAAGAATTGTGAAAGAGAACCTATTTTTATCTTTGGTAGATTTTAATAATCGTATTATATAAATATTTAAATTTATAATTATTTATTATTTTTTTATATATTTATAATATTATTAATCGCATAAAATAAATATATACATATATGTATAGTAATTTTAAAAAATATATATTTTTAAAAAAATTATGTATGCTTCGTTTCTACAATTAATGTAGAATACATTGTAACTTAAATATTTTACTTAAGAAATATTTATCCACAAAATTTAGAATTTTAAAATTTTAAAAGTATACTAATTTTCAAAAGTATGTAGACTTTTATGTTAAAAAATTTGAGAATTGTTGTAAATCTCAACTAGACTTAGTCTCAACTGAATATTAACTTTTATAGAAAAGACTTTGAAAATTGAAGCTGAAATTGAAAAATATTCATTGTTCAATTTCAATTAGAGAATAAAAATATCAATAGAGATTCTTTTAATTAGAGAAATAAATATTCGAGGTTAAAATTGTTCTATAAAATATAGGAATGTACATATAAATATATTTTTAAAATGTTCATCTATTTTCCGGATTTATTCTGCAGGGATTAATATTGAAAAATATTCATTGTTCAATTTCAATTAGAGAATAAAAATATCAATAGAGATTCTTTTAATTAGAGAAATAAATATTCGAGGTTAAAATTGTTCTATAAAATATAAGAATGTACATATAAATATATTTTTAAAATATTCATTTATTTTCCGGATTTATTCTGCAGGGATTAATATTGAAATATATTAAATAGAATTTAGAATATTTTTCAATGTCGTAAATATACAAGTAAAATTACTGCAACCAACACAATTCAATGCATAATAAACGAGTTTTTAAAATGAAAACAAATAAATGCTCCCCTACATTATTTTTCGTCGAGACCTAGAAATAAATCTTGCATTTCATTCATTTCCTCCCTCCATATTTCTAAAGTTATCTAAACGACTTGAGTAAATAAAAGATAATAAGGCATCACGGTGAAAGAGGAATCATAATTAAATTTACCATCCCTCAAAGTTATCTTATTCCGTCCCCATATTTGCTTTGCAGTTAGGGCTGTGAACACCACTTAAATGAATAAAGTCAACACGTTTGTGGGTTGATTATGAATTGACATACAGGAGCCAGGCATTCTTATTTACATGCCTCAGGCACTTTGGGTTGATAAAAGATGGAAGATCCACCTAACGGTATTGATTCTTCTCTTTCTCTGAGATTGTCTAAATCTCGGAATTAGCTGTGAAGGCAGGAAGCAAAAGATATAAGCATCAAAAAATCATGTAGGTCCATCACAGCTAGCCTACATTTGTTTTCGGTTATGTGGGCGTCGAAATCGTTGTGTAACGACCCCATTCACGTTAATGAAAATTGCTCCATGAATATTAAAGAACGTTAACGCACTACAGAGGATAAGCACCATTTTTTTTTTTGCCGGAAAGGATTCAAACTTACACAGAATAAAATATGTGGTTGCCCATTCTGGCACGTGCTGGTCAATTACTGGTCAAGCAGGCGTCTGTGGTTTTATACCATCAAATTCCTTCCTCATATATTATAAGCAGAAATTGTGATACTGATTGACTGGGAACATTTGAATAAGGTTACAGATATGTCTACCAAGTCTTATAATGCTTGAATAAATAGGTAATGATGAGCACTATGATGAAATTTGACGATGGTTTTCAGTATTTATGTAATTGTATATTCAGAACATTCCTTTTAAGTTAATTAGGTTTAAATTATTTATTTATTTTAAATATTAGACTGTAGGTTATTTATATGTATATTTTTAATACTCATTTTTCTAGGCATGTAATGAATAATTTTTTTTAAAGCCTATTGTTGCCTTTTAGAATAAATAATTGCAACTTACGTCTTTTTCAATAGTTATGCAATACTACTCTTGTTAATAAAAATTAGAGCTTTCTAGCCACATCATATTATATGTATATATATATAGATACACTCACACACACATGCACAATCACACATATCCATCCACATACAAACACACACACACATAGAGAGAGAGAGGGGGAGAGGGAGATAATATTGTCTATATTACATATGCTAGAAATCTATTAAGAAAATATATTTTTTAAAACACTAAATGAGAAATGAGAACTATATATTACATTAAAGACAGACATTTAGTAACACTTTCTAAACTTTTTTGTAATAAAGGTATCTTTGTTACCGAATTAACAGAAACAAATATTTTCCTAAATGATTGTAGGTAGTTTTGTGTAATAATTATGTAATTATTTGAACGTCTTATAGAATTATGGATTTTCGAATAAGTCTCAATAAAATATCTTTTGTTATAATTAATAATTTCCCTATAATATTTTATTTTAAATTATAATTTTTTTGATTTCATGTAAAGTAAACTAAAATAACTGGCAATAAAGAAATCGAATTTTTTCCTTTTTTATTGGAAAAAGTAACGTGTCTTGTACACTAAGATCAACAAAATAAAAAGAAAATAAAAGTCATTCAAATAAAACAAAAAGAAAACTCAAATTAATGTAATTTCTGAAAATAATGTAAATCAATTTAAAGTTTTTAAAAAATATATTGTAATTACGATGTAATAAAGGAATAACAAGTAATATAAAAAAAAATTTTTAATCAATTCCTACTTAGGTCAACAAAGAAAAACTTTATTTTAATTACTTTTTATTAAATAATTACAATTAATATAAATATTTATATACATATGACAGAATCACAATATTTATTCCTGCAATTTTATCCTGCTAAATATCTTACATAACAGAAATTTTTTTCTCCCATATAAAACTAAAATTAATTAATTAAATTTAATTAATTAATTAATAATTGAAAAAACTGTATTAACATCAAGTGTCATCCACTACAAGTTTGAAAAAAAGGTATTTGAACTTGAGTGGATGAATAAAAAGTATCTTATTAACGATTGAAAATTTGAACAAGACATATATAGGGAGAGTGTGAACTAATAGTAGGAATTGAAAAAAGAATCTACAGGTAAAGCAGTTCACTCAGTTTAAAAATTCATAGAAAATATTACTTAAATAAAATTCCCTCAACGAACTGCATGTTTACAGAAAAACATGCAAACCACAGAAAAATTTCTGAAGCAAGCCTTCAGAATAAGGAAGGTTAAATTTAATTGGAGCAGATCACTCTTATCACTGAAAACATTTTCTATTTATACTTCTTTTCGGTGAATTTCAAGGCAGCCTTATTAAAAGCTAAAATTCCTAAAGAAACACGAGAGTCTTTGACATTCACCTTGAGTAACATATTACTATATGTAAACAAGGAACTTTACAATTGAATATCATGCATAGCACATTGCGATTATTAAAAAAAAATTGAATTTTTCTTTATAGAAACTTTGGTTAGCATACCGCTTTGATACTAAAAGTGGAATTCCATACTGTATTCTGAAATTCTATGTAGTGCATCTTACAAAAATAAATTCTTCGTAATGCATCTTATAAATATTAGGTTGGTGCATAATTATCAGGCGTTTTTGAACAATATTATCAGGCGTCCTTGAACAATATTATCAGGTGTCCTTGAACACTATTTATTATGGAAAAGGAAACATAAAAATTCAATAGTACCATTTTAAATGATTAATTCGGAGTATAGTCACCATCTACTTCAATAACTGCTTCCCATTTGCTTGGAATACGGTCGATCGAATCACGGTACTGGGATGCAATCCCTACTTTGACATCTGCCACTAAGTTATCGAAATCTTCATAAACTTAGTTCGCCTGCCAATTTTTTAGCGACCGATTGGCGTGGTAGTCGGTAGGCACTTCTGTGGGAGAATATGGTGGATGTGGTATCAGTTCCCAGTCCATATTGGCGATGCATTCGACAACATGACGTTCGACATGTGGACGCGCGTTATCGTGGTGGAAGATGATACGGTTCTTTTTGTGCGATCTTTTGGTTGAATGGTCCACATTGAAGTTGTCGGCCACCATTCGAGTTGTAAAACTTTCGTTCCTCTTCCACGGTAACCAAAAGTCCCTGGTCGTCGAAATCCGATGGTCGACCTCTTCCTACTTATCTTCCAAGCTAGTGTCGCCAGAATTTAAACGGGCAAACCATTCCCTGCATAAGCTTTCGCTGATTGTGCCCTCACCTAAAAGTTCGTTGAGATCTCGAAATGACTGCGCTGCTTTCCATGATTTCTCAAAGTGTTACAGCATAATATGACGAATACGAGTATGATTATCGACAAGCAGTTTTATAACCTAAAATTAGAAGGATATTTTAATTCATGAATTTATAAAATATTGTAAATTTTTATTAAAATATATATCACGTCAAAGAAACGCCTGATAGTTATGCACCCACCTAATATTTATGCTTTATAGAGCATTTTATAAAATTTTATCTTTTATAATGCATCTTACAAAAATTCATTTATACATGTTATGTTGAAATTCCAATACACAATTTTTAAATATGTTTAGAGCTACAAGAGACAAAACAATGGTTGACAGTGGATATTGGTTAAAACATCCACAATCATTAAATGCGCGACCTTCTGAAGATAAAATGAACTACATTGTGAAATACTTCTAAATTGTCCATATTTAATGACTCAAAACGTTTTCAACAAAGGACGTTTATGGTTCGCTTAGTAAAATATTTCTCGCAGCAGGAATCCGAAATGGAAAAAGCCGAAAAAAAAAAGTAAATGAAACGATAGAATGAATAAATTGTCTTTGAGAAGAATTTAGGTGGAGACTAAAAATGGGTCAAGGAAAATTTCTAACGAATTAGAAGTGAATAATGGAGCTCTGAAGGATCTGGAAGAAAAATTAGATTAGCTGGGTAATAGAATTTGCAATCGATCGAAAGTTTCGCACACATTAGGGGATATCTTGATGGACTCTTTAATGACCAATGGATTTTCTGAAAAGCTCTTTGAATCGGTTAGATGGCCTTAAGAAACTGAGAAACTGTTTGTAGTCCCATAATTTTAATTATTCTTTATAATTATTGTAAAACTTCAGATACTATCAACAGAATTGCCTGCAAAAGAATAAAATGTTTGCAAAACTCGGGAAACTTAAGTTTAAATTTATTGGTTATAGTTCAGAATTTCGAAGCTTTAATCATAGTATATTTAATTTATAATCTAAAGAAATTTATATGGTTATTAAATTTCTTATCACATTAAGATGATGTTTATTATATATACCTACCTTAAATATACTTTAAAGCATTCAAAAGCTCTTTATAGTTATCGAGTTACCAGCAATAATCATCATTTTAATCACATTCGTATGAATTGAAGGTATGTATCATGTATGAATACAGGTATGTATTATGTTTGAATGAATATAGGTATGTATTATGTATGAATGAATATAGGTATGCATTATTTATGAATGAATATAGTTATGTATTATGTATGAATGAATGTATGTATAAATTGAGATATGTATAGGCCCTAAAATTCTATCAAACGCATTTGTTATTTTATAAAACAAATATGAAGCTAGTTCAGACAAACAGGGTTTATTAAAATAAAATAATTGTAACTGTAACAAGTAGAGACTATTGGTAATTTTTTTCAGATTAAAATATAAAAAAATTGTGACATATAAAAAATTGATTCGAACGAATGATATAAATATTGCTTCTTTTGCAAAAACGTGAAATAAGCTGAATAAATTAATCTAAATAAAATAAATTCGCTACATTAATACCTTTAAGTAACTGTTTAATACGAACAGTTATTTTACAAATGCTGTTTGCAGATTCTCTAATAACATTGGTGTGTCCCTTTAATAATCCAGAAAACTGAATTTGTATATTATTATACAATAAAGTTTCGTATTTCTCTTGATTTTCTTCTTTATCTTAAATGCATCACTTATGAAAAAAATATTAACACTTAATGCATTTTGAGAACCCAATTTTCTGAATTTTTATTGCATAGAATAAATTATGCTTTAAAATATATGTACCTGTTAAATGTACCTATAAAAGTACTAAATTATATATGTACCTATTAATTATACCTATAAAATTATTTAATGATATAATTAATTGTGCTGTATGATTAAGTACTTATCAACCGATTAATTTCAAAGAATTATTTCTCTGTAACTCTGGACTATATTTCATTATAAGAATTTGAACTGTAAAAAATTGTGTATCTGTCGTGTTTACAATGTCTTGATGTTTGATGTAAATTTAAAATAAAATAACATTTGATGGAAATTTTTAAGATTTTCAATTCTAATATAGATTTCCTTAATAAATAATGTTATAAAGAGAAAAGAAAAAATAAATTATTTTATTGAAAGGTCTGTAAAAATTCGCTGCGCTATTTTTAAAAAAAGTCGATTCATTCAAATAATAAAGCAGGGGAGAGTTTTTGGAATTCGATTTCCTTTTAAATTAACAAATAACTGGGATTTATTGAATTAATGTAGAAATTGTTCCGAGAAAAGACTTTAGCTTTCTATTTATTTTATGTCCATGAAATTTAAATTGCAAATGAAATAGAATTAGATAAATTGAAAAGTCTGTCTGTCAATTCTGCGATTCAATTTACTTTCAACGAATTTTAATAATCATTTTAAGAATGAAAAAAAAAAGCAATCTGCCTTTCGCGACCAATTTTATCATTTAACTTTTGAAAATAGAATAACTTGCTTTCATAAAAATCTTCATATAAACTTATTTGAACAGCAATTACCCCGTATGCATTTTCCGTATTCATCTTCTTTTTAAATGAATACGCTTAAAGTTCTTGATCCAATAATGTGATTCATCTTCTTTTTGCTCCAGCTAGATAATAACTTTTCTAACGAGAGGAATCAGGCAAGAAGAACCAGTTGGACTTCGTGAAAATAAATGCAGAAAAGGGGAATGAAAAATAGAATAGAAAATGAAACTTCTGCTTCAACATGATCGTTTCTGAATGGAAGAGAATTATCGGATTTTTTTTATGCCGTTTTTTTTTTTTTTTTTTTTTTTGGTTCATCCATTCACTTATCTATCTGTGAAAGGTATATGTAGAGAAATTTGGATTTTTGGTTTACACGCAAACCCATCATCAGTGTTCAACATCTGTTTCTTTTGAATACATCTTCTGACATCAGCTAGTGAATTTTTGGGGAAATAGTGAATCGAGGTAGGGCGATGTGTAATTGCCCAGCAAATTTCCAGACTGAATTTACCTCAAGTAATTACTCCATAAATTTTGCGATTTTGAAGTTTGCGTCTTGCTTCCATCTACTTTTAAAATTTTATCTTTCTCTAGGGGAAAATTTTGAACCAACATTAACTTAATATTTATGAAATAAAAATGACCGAATCAAGCGAAAAGAGATAAACGGGAGGGATAACATAGTTATGAATTATTGATGTAAAATACAGGCATGGATATAAAAAAATGAAGTTGTTTTAAAATACAATTTTGAAATTTTTTCTTATTTTTCGAATGTTTTTTCCCGTTAGAAATAGAAATAACATTGATCGGAATAAAATATTTTAAATATCAAATGTATTCTTGAATACATTTATTTTATTCTGTCTAAGCATGTGTATTCTTATAGAAAAAAAAATAAAACCTTTTTAAAATTTAAGGTAATACTGAATTGTTTTAGAATATATGTATATTAAAAATAAATCCGGTATTAACAAAGTTGAACTCATTTTATATAGAGTTATAATAAGTGGGCTGCAATAATTGGTTCCTCATTTTTACATCATGTTATCAAATGTAGAAAGCTTGAGTATAATAATATATTTATATATAAATAGCTTAGTAAGAAAATGGAAAGGTATTGAAAATGCTTTCTAGTAATACATTATTTTAATAAAGCCTTTTAAAATTTAAGGTAATGCGGAATTTTTTAGAATATATATCTATATATTAAAAATAAAGCCGGTATTAATAAAGTTGAGCTCATTCTATATAGAAGGTATAATAAGTGGGTTTACAGTAATTGGTTTATCATTTTTACATTATGTTATCAAACGTGGAAAGTTTGAATAGAATAATTTATTTATATATAAATGACTATGTAAGAAAATAGAAAGGTATTGAAAATGATTTCTAGAAATGCATTGTTAAAATTGAAGTAAATAGATTGCAAATACCATTTCAAATAAGGCATCAATTTTTTTTTATGATAAATATTACTTTTATCATAAATGTATACATTAACAAGAAACATAATAAAAGATGATAAATAAAAACAGTAACGCTTTCCAGTTTTCTAGTACTCCATTTTATAGAAGCATACAAGTTAACGGAAAATGTAGAAAATATTAAGCTGATAAAAACATTTTGCATTCCGTGTGACTTCTTTTCCATACAATGGCTTCTTTTCTTTGTCCAGGAAGAACTTTTCGGAAATTGGAATTCTTTTCCTCTCTTTTATTTCCCAGCACGTTTTAATCCAGCCAGTAAAGATAGCGGACCGTAAACAAGAAACAACTGTATATATAGTAAATAAAAATTTCCCAAGAATTCGAAAAAATAAAATGCTTTCTTTAAGGAAAGCAAAACTGCATTTTTATTTCTTATCAGTTAGCTCTTTGTTAGGTACTTCGAAACAGTCATTAACTATCTCCTTTGTTAAAAAATGAGATTCAAAAGATTTTCCCTCTCAAAAAAAAAAAAATCTTTTTTTTTTTCAAGCGTTTCAGCATGTGTGAGTGCACGCAGGGGACAAATCGTCATTCTGATGGAAATCTTCTGTGAAACTTCCGTTAGTAACTTTAATGATACATCATAGTTTTTATACAAAAAAGTGAGGGAGAGAGAGAAAAAAAAAGATTTTTAATTTCCGATTATTTGAGTTGTGGTTAGTTCCGCAATTTGATGGATATTAAAAGGATTCTTTCACAACTTCCGTTTCACATTCAGATTCTTTCCTCCAAATTTTTTTTTTAGGAAGATTAAAGTATTCAGAATACAAAATCTTCCATGGGATTTGCTTTTACTCTTTTCTGTGAAGACTCTTCAAAATTAATTTTATACTCTTTAAATCTATCAGACTGTAAGATGAAGAAGAATGGAAGAGGAAAAACCATATTATTAAAAACTTTAACTATTAATTTCTTCTGAATTTCAATCAATTTAGTGAAGAACTTGATATTTTTTCTTTCTTCGTCTTACAATAGAGCCAAATTAGTATTTTGTTTTCATAATACTGATAATACCACATAGGAAAAAAGTTTTTTATTAACTACAAAATAGTTCTCTTTTGGGTATGAAATATTAGTAAATTGTAGGAAGGCAGTTTTTGGAAAAAAGTATCTTAATTTACGAAATTGGCCTTTTCAGAACAAAAGAATAAAACAAAATACATAAATGTCTACCCATACAAAATTGTCAATTTCTGTAACTTAATAAACCGAATCAGCTCTAAATGATAGTGGTAGTCTTAAGCAGAAAAAGTGTAAATCAATCAGTATAAATAAAAAGCGAATTAAATTTTAAATAAATAAATTAAATTATAACAAATTAAATTCTAATGTAACAAAAGAGTAAAAAAAATACATAAATGTCTACCCATTGAAAATTGTCTATTTCTTTAACTTAATAAATGAATGAGTTGAAGATGATAGTGGTAGTCTTAAACAGAATAATTGTAAATCAATCAGAATAAATAAAAAGGAAAATTAAATTATAAATAAATAAATTAAATCATAATTAATAACTAATTATTGGTATGAAACATAAGTAAATTGTAGAAAGGCAGTTTTTGGGTTAAAATTATCTTAATTTACGAAATTGGTCTTTTCAGAACAAGAAAGTAAAGCAAAATACATAAATGTCTACATATAGCAAATTGTCTATTTCTTTAACTTAATAAACGAATCAGTTGTAGATGATAGTGGTAATCTTAAACAGAAAAACTGTAAATCAATCAGAAAAAATAAAAAGCAAATTAAATTATAAATAAATAAATTAAAATATAACAAATTAAATTCTAATGTAACAAAAGAGTTAAAATAAAATACATAAATGTCTACCCATTGAAAATTGTCTATTTCTTTAACTTAATAAATGAATGAGTTGAAGATGATAGTGGTAGTCTTAAACAGAATAATTGTAAATCAATCAGAATAAATAAAAAGGAAAATTAAATTATAAATAAATAAATTAAATTATATCAAATTAAATTCTAATGTAACAAAAGAGTAAAAAAAATGCATAAATGTCTACCCACTGGAAATTGTCTATTTCTTTAACTTAATAAATGAATGAGTTGAAGATGATAGTGGTAGTCTTAAACAGAATAAGTGTAAGTAATAGATTAGTTAAACAAGAATAAATATAATTATTAGAAAATCCTTTAATAAAGCAAATTAATTTCTTATTAAAATAATTTCAGATATATAATACCTTTCCTAACATTAAAGAAAATGTCAAAAAATTTAATAGTTTAAATTTAATCTATTTTTATTCAACATTTTACTTTTTTAAGAAAGAATGTGCTGAAAAATAAAGATTTTTTTTTTTTTCTGGGTTTTAAAAATAACTACTTATTTTAATTATCATTTTATTCATATTTTATTTTATTCGTGAGGTGAAATGATATGCAATTTCAATATTTTTCTTATAAAGCTAAAGCAAAATTTTTTCTTTCATGAAAAAAATGAATAAATTTTGTTTGTCAAAAATTATTATCTTAAAAATCTCAGGTACTTAAAAGTACGTGCTTTTTTTGATGTGACTGAAATATTTTCTAGATAATTTTTTAGATGTTTGGGAAGCAATGTTTTTTTATGTAAAAGAAGCTTATTAAATTTTATTCGTAGCTTTCAAAATAGTTTTTTTGAAATAAGAAATACGAAACCTCACATTTATTTTTTGTGTTTCTTTCACAAAACTACTTTTTACATTTAGAAATTTTTGAAAGATTATAAAAGATAATATCAAGAATATTAACACAATATATAAAAAAAATATTAATGGAAAAAAAGTTTTTTAATCATTCACGTTAGCTTTTTCAATAATATCTAAAAGATTGTTTTATCCTAAAATGGAATAATCAGATTTAAAGTCAATTATATATATATATATATATATATATATATATATATTTATATACACATATATATTTATATATATACATGCATTTATATATACATTTATATATATATATATATATATTATATCTACATATATATATATATTGCACTATATATGTGTATTTTTAAAATATTTATGAAATGAATAATATGATTCATAACATTTTCTTTCACTGTACATACGAAATTTATATCGATTTATTAACCCAGTAGTGATTTTTTTTATAATAAATGTTGCAGCATTTCTGCCTTCAGAATATTTAAAAGTAAGGTTGAGAAGAATTTTTAATCAATATTTCGTAGCAAGGAAATATTTTAGTTTAGTGCAATAAAAAAACTATAAAATTTATAAAATAAAAATTAAGTGCGTGCTTTATTTCATACTACAGAAGTTAAATTTCAATTCAAAATCCAATGCAATTTAATTAAATGCCAACAGAGGTTTTATAAATATTCTTATGTTTGATTAAAATGTTAGATACGCGTTAAACCGCATTAAGGCAATGTTCTCAGCAATTTTTTTTTCCATTTACCAACACTAGTAAAACAAAAAGAAATCCATGCTACTAAATCAATCAAAATTAGTTCGTATATTTTCGTAATGAGTAATATATATAAATATATTTAGTAAATAAATCTACACCTAAATAAACTAAGAGCTAATAAGCACACAAGAGTAATGGGACTAAGCTTTCTCGTATCGCACGTTTTGACAAAGCATCAATATACTTGTCGCAGTGTATCATAGGGATATTATTGATCGACAGACATATGGGTATTGATTATCACTATGGTGTTGCTTCTGTTCGAAGTGTTAGACATATATAATTATTGATTGTTTGCGGTAGCCTGTTTGTCCCTCTTTTATTCATTGCGTGGTAAACCTTAAGAAACCAACATGTACCGAATTTAAACTTAATTTAAATTCTTTTATTTTTTATTTTTTATTTTTTATTTTGTAATTTACTCTTATTTATTTTTAGTATTTTTAAACTTTTTGAGTTAACCATTTATTTAATTTAGAAATTTTATCTTTTAATTTTTATTTACTAACAATTAAGTAGCTAATTAAAATTTTAACTTCTTTATTTTTATCTATGAATTAAGATGAGGAGGTTAAAGTGTTATATCTCCATTGGTACTCCATAATCGGTACGCCAGTTGCCAGTTGCCAGTAAAAAACCAACAATAGCAATATTTTCCGATTACTGTTAGTATTGTTGCAATTAGATTCTTATCCTTAATTTGGTGAGGAATTTAGAAATTAAAGTCCTAGACTGTGTATATCATTTATATTGGAAAAGTCTTGAGATTAAAAGGCAATTGAAATTTTTCAATAAACTTCATTAAACAATTTTTTTGTGTGTCCTATTTAATACTTTATTTAGGTTATAGAAATTTTTGTGGTTCTTTCAGTTTTGCAGAAGGTCAAAAATGTATTATACACCATCTATGAATATAAATAGATATCTTTCTGAAATTATAACTACAGGAAGCTATATATTTCAGTATTAAAGATATGGCTATTTTATTCATGGGTGGGAGTGTTAATGAAGATATTTTAATTTATAACTGAAAATTACCGTATCAGATTAATATATCTTATATATTATGTAACCAACATATGCTGTTTCCCAGTGTTCAAAAAATAATTACTGATAAGTAAATTAAATTAGAATTTATTAAATAAGTGCATTCTGATATAAATTTTATCACATTTTATTTTAATACGTTTTACTGATATAAAAGAATTGAGTAAAATTAAGTAACAGATATTGAATTAAGCCTATTACATTATAAGTCCTACATATAGTTGACCAATATTCTTTAAAATATATAGAAGGTACTATGAAATAACAAAAATTAATATTACAAAAGAATACGACAAATGGTAGCACAGTGACAATAAATAGAAAAATCCGCAATCCAGTTTTGCTTTTATTATGTCAAACATATTTTATTAAGCATATTAATCAATTGTCCTAAAACTTTATTTTAATACATTTTACTGATATAAAAATATTGAGTAAAATTAAGTAAAAGATATTGAATTAAGCCTATTATATTATAAGTCCTACATATCCTTGATCAATATTCTTTAAAATATATAGAAAGTACTATGAAATAACAAAAATTAATATTACAAAAGAATACGACAAATGGTAGCACAGTGACAATAAATAGAAAAAACACAATACAGTTTTGTTTTTAGTATCTCAAGCATATTTTAGTAAGCATATTAATCAATTGTTTTAATGTTAAAGAAACTGCTGCACTCCAACAGTGCTAATATTAACGGAAGCTTTTAAATCCAACAAATGCCAGCTACAACTCCTGTATTTAAGAGCAGAGAAAGAATAATAATACTAATACTAAAAAAGGAAACCACATAATAAATCGTTGACAACATGTTTTGTTTGTTTACGTGTCCTTTACCGCTTTCAGATCTTTTATTCTGAGAGTAATGTGCATGACCTAAATAAAATTGCCTCCGATGTCATATAAAAAAGGAGAAAAAATTGCATAAAAAAAAAAAAAAAAAAAAAAAAAAAAAAAAAAAAAAAAAAAAGAGAGAGAGAGAGGAGAAAAATTCTTGGGAGGAGAAATGTTAGAATAAAAGCACGTTTTCTCCCGTTTTTCTTTCCTCAGGAATGTTGTGCTTTTCTTTGGTTTTGTTAGTAGTTCTTTATTTTTTTCCTCAACTCGGTGGATTTAATAAATGCATTAGACAATTATGTCTGCTAATAGACTCCTTTAAATGGCTATGCGTTTAATCATTTGGGGCTGCATAGAATGAGTGTGATCTTAGAGATGAGCTATTTTCTCTTTCGGGATTAGATATGTATGCAGGGAAAAAGAATGCTTTTTTAAAGTAACGTAAAATAAAAAGTGTTTCGTTTTTAATATTTTCTTTTTTTCCCTTATCGGTCGATTCTTTTTATTTCAGGAGCGTTGTTGCGATTGTTAGGAATGCGAAGTATTTTGAGAACTCAGAATTTTTTTTTTTTAAAAAGATGTTTGCCAGTAAGGTTTAATAGAGATAGCATAATTTATAAGAATTGAGCGGGATAAAAATGAGTATTATTTTCTAAAAATCGAGGACACTACAAATTCTAGCAAGTGTTTATTAAGTTTTTAAAGATTAAAATAAAGTAATGTCTTTTTTCAATAAAAATAATTTTTTAGAACTTTGCGATTTAAGGCACATAATGATATAGTACAGCAAATAAACTTATCAAAGATCATTAAAAATAATGAGCGATTTTTTATTCTCTTTGATAATTCCTCTTAATTAACTTTTGAAATTACTTCTTTTACAACGGGATAAAAATGTGTATTATTTTCTAAAAATCAAGGACATTACAAATCCTAGCAATTTGTTAAGATTAAAATAAAGTGATGTCCTTTTTCAATAAAGATAATTTTTTTAAAACGTTGCAATTGAAGGCACAACATAATATAATACAACAAATAAGCTTTTCAAAAATCATTAAAAATAATGAATAACTTTTTATTCTCTTTGATAAATCCTCTTAATTAACCATGTAATTATTTCTTTTTCTTTTTGCTGAAACAAGTCAAAAAGGTTTGAAAGTTAACTAATAATAGATTTTTTTCTACATTCTCGAAGAATTATCATTACTTTTTTTGTTTCTTGGGAATAATTTAGAAATAATTCTTAAAAAAACATCTGTTTTGAGTAGAAAATTTTATTTAGAACAATAAAAGAATTTTACAGGAGACACATGAACATTTGTTATATAAAAGAAATCTTTCTTAAGATTAAGAAAGTTTTATTTTATTTTAAAATTAAAACACGGGAAATTAAGCTTCACATCTTTATCAAACAAAATATATTACTAGAAATTCATGCTTCAAATGCATTTAATTAACAAGTAATATTAAAAAAAAAAAATTAAAGTTAATTCCAACTTTTTTTCCACTATATTGCAGAAAAGTGCTTTACAAATAAACTTGAAATTTTCCTCTTACATCTGGCGCCATCTATTATTAAATACATGCAACTTGAAACTAAAAAATACTAAAATTAATTAATTAAGTTTAATTAATGAATTAATATTTGAAAAACTGTATTAACATCAAGTGTCCTCCACTTCAAGTTAAAAAAAATGTATTTGAACTTGAGTGGATGAATAAAAAATATTTTATTAACGATTGAAAATTTGAACAGGATATATATAGGAAGAATGTGAACTAATAGTAGGAATTGGAAAAAAAACCCATCTGTTTTGAGTAGAAATTTGATTTAAAACAATAAAAGAATTTTACAGGAAACACATGAACATTTTTCTGTATAAAAGAAATCTTTCTTAAGATTAAGAAAGTTGTATTTTATTTTAAAATTAAAACACGAGAAATAAAATTTCACATCTTTATCAATTAAAATATATTAATTGAAGTTCATGCTTTAAATGCATTTAATAAAAAAGACTCTCCTTAATAAAAACATTAACTTGCAATTAAATACCTAAACTTGATTTAATAGTTCAGCTTATGAAATATTTATTTTAAAGTTCAGCATTACTTTTTATCAGGTTACTTTATTAATAATTACATTATTTAAGAAGTTAAAACAAATTTTATCTTTTTATTTCAGGTTAAACTAAGGGTTTAGGTATTATTCATTAAATTTTTCCAACAACTTTTGATAAAATTTGAAAAAAATGCAATATAATCCGTAACAAATATTACAATAATCCTTACAAATTTATATCAAGTTTCATGAATTATAACAGATACATAATAAAAAATGATGTTTTGAATAAACATAAAACCAGATAATTCTCAATATTTAATAAATCGCATTACAAATAAAAATAGGAAAATAAAAAACCTGAAATAAAAAACAATTACAAAATTTTTCTGAAGTTATGTTTTCAGTTTAATTCCGGAAACATAAAATAATATAAAATCATTTATTCAAAAAAGAAATTCAAAAACATTTATTAAACACAAATATTCAATTTATTGAAAACAACATGCTAGAATATTCTTTCTTTTTACATTTCTAAATTTATTGTAGTTTTTTTTTTTTGAGCAACAAAAATAATTATGCAGATAAATATTTTATTCTAACATTGGATTATTTAATTATAAAAAGTTGAAAATTTCAATTAAGTTAAAATAGATTTTTAATACAAGTTTTTATTTTTTATCGTACGGTACTCTAGAATTAAATATTATTTTATTTCCAACTTCGTAAGAGCTTTTGAAAGTTTTTTCGTTTACAAAACACAACGTTTTGAACTTTTCTCCATATTTTTAACATACTTTTTTTATAATTTTAAATGGAAAAATAATATTTGCAGATTATTTGCTCAACTTTCTATTTGATTTTGCATTTTATAACCAAATATTTTGAAATAAAGTCGACGATGAAATGAAAAAATAAAGGTTTCTGCAGTTTATTTCCGAATATTATTTTATTTCACGTTTATTCCCTTTTTATATTTAAAAGAACTAACTAGCATTTCTCCTTAATAAAAAGATTTAAAGAATCTTAAATAAAGAAAAAGATCTTAAATTTTGAAAGTTTGTTTCTTTTAAGGCAGCAATAAATTTTCTTTTTTGTTAAGGCAGCAATAAATTATATAATAAATATAAATCGATTATTCATTCAATTTACCTTACATTAAAATGTAATGACTTTGCTCAGTTACTGAGAAGTTGTGTTATTTGTTTTTAATGAAAAAAGTGAGGGAGTTTATTATTTTAAATATTTATTATAGCAGCATTGTCACGTTTTTTGATGGATGCAAAAGGTAACTGAAATTAATAGAAGATGTAAAAAAACATAAACGGGGAATATGATTAATAAATACATTCTTGACATGCTAAATCTTAGACAAAATATTGTATATAAATTTTTTTAATGAATATAAAAAAATTAAATATAATAAAAAGAATGTTATAATATATAAATAAAATAATCCTTCCATTAAATTATAATAACTTCTCAAAACGTCTATTTTAAACATTTGATATTCTCGTATTATAAAATATATAGTGTACTACTGTGCCCAAAATGTAAGACCAGTTTTTTTTTTTCAAAAACTCTTTATTTATTCTTCCAAATTTATTTAATCGCCTTCAAAGTAACCCGCACCGTACACTATGCTCTTAAGCCAACTTTTTTCCAATCCTCAATGCATGCTAAAAAGTCATCGGCAGGCATGGCCTTCAAAGCGATTCACGTTGAATCTCTTCAATCGACTCAAAACGGTGTCCCCGTAGTGGTCTTTTGAGTTTAGGGAATAGCCAGAAGTCGCACAGTGCGAATTCAGTGGTTGTGGAACGATATGAGTTTCCTTTTTGGCAAAAAAAGTCCCGAAGAATCAATGCAGTGTGAGCAGGCGTATTCAGTGTTTTCGGTGTATTCAGCATTACTAATCGAGATTTGACGCGTTTGGGACCCGAAATGGAATTGACCGATCCTTTTGAAATTCCAACATCATCAGCGAGGTCTCTAATTGTAAATCGACGGTTTGCAAGCACCAAATCTTTAATTTTTTGGACGTGAGCTTCGTCGGTTGATGTTGATGGTCGACCAGAGGGCTCTTCATCTTCAACGCGTTGTCTACCTTCTTGGAACTGTTTATATCCCTTCTAAACATTTCTTTCCGATGTAGGAATGCTCACCGAATGCTTTCTGCAACATTATATACGTTTCCGCAAACAAAATTTAAAGCAAGTTCTTGTTCAATTAATTCAGATATTTCAAAAATCGCCGGAATCAGCTTCAGCGTCTCACAAAGCCAAGCGTAACTCAAACACTAATGAATATTTTGACATCAAATTTCACACAGATTTCAAGAACAGTTCCAGAAACCTAAAAAAAAAATGAAATTCCATAAGCCCCGGGAATTTTAAATTGATAAGTGGTCTTACTTTTTGGCACAATAGTATGGACACAATTTTAGACATTTAATTCATAGAAACCCTTTGTCTCCAGTCCAATCATTATATCAGTCTCAGTCTCTCTATTATTATATCAGTCTCATTGATCAGGATACTGTGACCATCAAAAGTTATCCCGATAAATTTTATGGTTGCAAAAGGTAACTGAAATTATTAGACGATGCAAAAAAAAAACCAAAACTTGTAATATGACTGAAAAATACATTCTTGACATGCTGCATCTTGGGCAAAATATTGCACACAAAAATGTTTAATGAATATAAAAATAAATATAATAAAAAATATGTGATAATATATAAATAAAATAATGATTTTATAAATTATACTAGCATATCAAAACATCTATTTTAAACATTCGATATTCTTGTATTAGGAAATAAACAGTGTATGAACACAATTTTAGACATTTAATTCATAGAATATCTTTGTCTATAGTCCAATCATTATATCAGTCTCAGTGACCATCAAAAGTTATCCCGATAAATTTGATGGTTGCAAAAGGTAACTGAAATTAATAGAAGATGTAAAAGAACCAAAACGGGTAATATGACTAAAAAATACATTCTTGACATGCTAAATCTTGGACAAAATATTGCATACAAAATTGTTTAATGAATATAAAAATAAATGTAATAAAAAGGATGTCTTAATACATAAATAAAATAATCATTTCATTAAATTATAACAACTTCTCAAAACGCCTATTTTAAAAGTTCGATAATCTTGTATTATGAGATATATAGTGTACTACTGTGCCCAAAAAATAAGACCAGTTATTTTTTTTTTCAAAAACTCTTTATTTATTCTTCCTGATTTATTTCATCGCCTTCAAAGTAACCCCCACCGGACACCATGGACCATCCTTTTATAAATTACACTAGCATCTCATAACATCTATTTTAAATGTTGGATATCCTTGTATTATGAAATATACAGTGTATGGACACAGTTTTAGACATTTAATTCATAGAACATCTTTGTCTACAGTCCAATCATTATATCAGTTTCAGTGAACAGGATACTGTAACAC
Source organism: Caerostris darwini (assembly GCA_021605075.1). Classification (NCBI taxonomy): domain Eukaryota; kingdom Metazoa; phylum Arthropoda; class Arachnida; order Araneae; family Araneidae; genus Caerostris; species Caerostris darwini. Next base: position 120,133 of record BPLQ01009037.1, on the reverse strand, counting down.
TGTAACCATCAACTGTTATCCCGATAAATTTCCCTCTCAATTGGACATGAGTTATCCAAAGAGAGATAAATGATTCTAGAGACTGCTATACTACAATTCCTGAAATTCATAATGAAGCTTTAATGAAGCTTCTAGAACTTTACGCAAAATTTCAATCACAGTTATGGAATGCTTCACAATTTCTCAAATGTCATATTAAAATTGCAAGATTGTAGCCATATCAAACTAATGCTCAATATATAGAACTATCTACCTGAATTTAATGCATTGTATACCTATTGCAATTTGGAAGCTAGGTATCAAAAGTCTTTAAATTAAAAATCAAATGTTGTTACAAAGCTATACAAAATATTTATATAGATATATTAAGTAGAAATAATTAAAATTATTGAAAAAGTATTAACTTGTAACGCAGATAATACTAAAATATAGTCATAAAAACTGAACTCTATATGGCTTAAAACTGTGTTGGCATTAAATTCTATTTTGTTTATGATAGAAATGCTTGTATGCTTTCCAAAAGTTAATTAATTAAGTGATTCATGTAAAATACCTTTATCCAAATGAGTTAAAACAATAAAATTAAAATAAAAGACTGTAGATGATGATTTTTCCTACAATATTTAAGACATAAAATTTAATTCTTTTTTTCCTAATTTCGTTTAATATAGAAATTGCTATTTCAGTTACAAGTTCGAACAATCGTATCATTTAAGAATAAAAGCAGAAAATAAACTTAATTTATAATTTTATAAAGATTAGTATTTTATTGGACATGGAACGCATTTAAATTTTTTTCAATTTTATTTTAGTTTTAATATTCAGCTTCAATAAATTACAGCTATTCGCCTACTTTTAATTTTTCTATTTTTAAATAATTTTTTACTTTAATTTCAAAACAAATTAAAATATGAATGCGTTAGAATTTGGTGTGCATAAAATTGTTATAAATAATAATGCATTAACATATATTTAGATAAAAATAAATTGTACTACTTAGTCTTACCCGCTACATAATTTTGTTATGTGAGAATTTGTAAAAAATTTTAAAAAAAATACTAAAATGATAATTTTTTATTTAACCAAATTTTTTGATAATTTAACTAAGTATTTTCAGAATAGTAATTCAATGAAACTTATTATTTTAAAAAACATATAATTACGTAATGAATATAAATAAGTAATATTAAAAAAAAGTTTTTTAAAGTCAATTTCTACATTTTTTTCACTATATTGCAAAAAGTTCTTTATAAAGTTGAAATTTTCCTCTTACATCTTGCGCCATCTATTGGTAGATACATACAACTTAAATCTAAGAAAAAACTAAAATTAATTAATTTAATTTAATTAATGAATTAATATTTGAAAAAACTGTATTAACGTCAAGTGTCATCTCCTACAAGTCTCAAAAGATGTATTTGAACTTGAGTGGATGAATAAAAACTATTTTATTAACGATTGAAAATTTGAACGAGATATATATAGGGAGAGTGTGAACTAATAGTAGTAATTGAAAAAGGAAACATTTTATTTAAAAATGATTTATTATGGCATAATGCAGTGGTCTCCAAACTACGGCCCACAGGCCAAATTTGGCCCGCCAGTGTCATCAATCCGGCCAGCGACAGCGAATAGCTTATTGTTGCTGTAATAAGTAGGATAGAAAAACACATTAAAACCCTATAAATTATAGATAAAGGCAGAAAAATTAAAACGATTTTGGCCCTTGATACTTACTGGAGTAAACAGTATGGCCCTAAGGATGGAAAGTTTGCAGACCCCTGGCATAATGAATGCACTTCCAAAATTCAAAAAATGGCATCAATAATTATTTTTCATTGATGACAAATTGTTTGTTAAATTTGTTTGAAATAATACTTCATTGTCTAAAATAATATATACAATTGCATTATTGTATAAGTTAAAAGTAATAAGAAAGAGAAGAACACACTAAAGTCAAACTAGCCTCTTTGAAACGGCTACATACGGAAAAGATTTGATTTTTTTTTAATTAGTAAAGTTAATATCTGACAAAAGCCAAAACGTTCAAAACTTTAAAAAAACTTCCTGTTTTTAACTCAAAGAGTTTACCTGTCTCAAATTCAGCAGACCAGCTAAAATCACGAAGCTCAAGAATCACTAGACCATGTCAAATTCCAAATAGAAAGGAAAAGATTAAATAAAATGAATAAAAATCGCTCGATTTAAGCTTCGTTGAAATCGGGGAAAGAGAGGATCTCTTCCGTTTAATCAGATTAATTTGGAACTTGGTGTAAGTTCTGTAAGGTGTTGCTGCTTCTGGTCTGGTTGGAATTCTGGTCTTTTCAAATTATTCTAAAGCGTCTTCCTGCCTCTTTTCAGATTCGATAAGTCGGTCTGGATCATTGCAGTAATCTCCATCAATGCTAGTAAAAGCTTGTTGGGGATATTTCCTATTGCAAGTAGTGAGAATTTCCTATTGCAGGTAGTGTCAGGGAGTAAACAGAGATGCTTTTACCATTGCTAGAGATTGAGAGAGTGGCTTTTATTTCTTTTATTCTTCTATGGCTTTTTATTTGAATTTTTTTTTAACAAAGATGGCTGCCAGTGAGCTACTTTAATTTGACTTAAAGGTTATTTCTTTGGGAAAAAATTGCTTTTACCAAAGATAAAAGAAAATTATGCATACTGAAAGATTATCCAATAGTAATTAAATTTCATATATAAATAGAGCTTGATTAAAAATGTAAATAATTAAAACAATTCACGCAGCAAATAATCAGCAGCAATTTTGAATAACAAATTGCGATTATTTAATTTTAAAATCTTCCCATTTTACAATGCAGGATTTACAGTAAATTCTGGTTATGTTTATTGTAAAACTAATTTATTATAAATTTCAAAGGAATGATAATTCGTTGTTAATAGCATCGTTTTATTTATGAATTATTCTATAATAATAGTTTATAGGAATACATTAATAGTAAAATCTATAGTAGAAATGCAAAGCATGCAAAATTACTTATATTGTAATCATCATGTTTTTGCTCGAGTAGAAATGAATATAGGTTAAAAATTCCGGCTGAAAATAAAAATCATTCAAATAATTATAACTTTGGGCTTGAATATGTGCTGACCCAGCATTCTAAATACAAAGCGCAATGTTGCCTAAAGCAAAGCATTTTTAGTAAGAGATTACAGTATGGAGTAGCATCGTTTTATTTACGAAATAATAGTTTATAGGAATATATTAATAGTAAAAATCTATAGCAGAAATGCAAAGCATGCAAAATCACTTATATATTGCAATCATCGTGTTTTTTTCTCATGTAGAAATGAATATATATGTTAAAAAATCAAAATCATTCCAATAATTATAACTTTGGGCTCAAATATCTGCCGACCCAGCATTCTAAATACAAAGCGCATTGCTGCCTGAAGCTAAGCATTTTCAGTAAGAGATTTCAGTATGGAGTAGCATCGTTCTATTTACGAATTATTCTATTATAATAGTTTATAGGGATATATTAATAGTAAAAATCTATAGCAGAAATGCACAGCATGCAAAATTACTTATATATTGCAATCATCGTGGTTTTTTCTCAAGTAGAAATGAATATAGGTTAAAAAATCAAAATCATTCCAATAATTATAACTTTGGGCTTAAATATCTGCTGACCCAGCATTCTAAATACAAAGCGCATTGCTGCCTGAAGCTAAGCATTTTCAGTAAGAGATTTCAGTATGGAGTAGCATCTACTGAATTTTTAACTGAAATCGATACTTCTGGATCATTGATCACACAGTAATGTATTCCGTGCCCGTAGCTGATTTTCTCGAACGGAGGTAGGAAGCCACATGCGCAGAGATGCGAAGTGTTTTATCATCTGCAGTTCTGCAATACAATCGAATTCGTGCATTTTACCGAACCAGAGATATTGGTTCAGAGAGTACAGAAATACTTTTTTTTTTAATATATTAACAGGAATATATTAATCTATAGTAGAAATGCAAAACATGCAAAATTACTTATATTGTAATCATCGTGTTTTGCTCATGTAGAAATGAATGCCCAAAAAGTAAGACCAGTTTTCAATTTAAATTTCCAGGACATATAGTATTTCAATTTTTTTCTTCTTAATTTAGGTTGTCGGCACTGTCCTTGACATCTGTGATGTCAAAATATTCATTAGTGCTTGAGTTACGCTTGGTCTTGTGAGTGAAGTTAAGATAATTTCTTATTTATATCACATTGATGCAGGTCTTGAAATAAAAGTTTTTATCTTATGCATGTTCCTGCGTAAAATCTCAATTGATCTATATTAAAACATACGCTATTGTTTTAGTGTAAAATATTTTAAATAGGCGTGTTGCACCAGAATTTAAAGTTTTCTCGTAAAAAAAAAATTATACTGTACTGTGTGTTGTCATGGAAATGTACAAACAGAAACCTCGTGCATGAGATAGGAAGCTATTAAAACCAATTTCTTCAGTGGCTAATTCAGTGGAAACAAAATGACATAGAAAAAAATCTTTCTCTTGTAAAGATTATATTCATCAACGAATGCTCCTTCCGGTAATATTTCTTCTACAATAATGTATCTTCTTTTTATATTAAATTTAAATATTTAATCAAATATTTTACCTATTCTCTTTCTCTGGTAAATGGATAATGAAATGTATTAGTATACTGAATAATATCTCAGGTATAATATTTGACGGATTGAATTTTTAGCTCTTTGATAAAATAATATTAAATAATTATATGGGTTACTTTACGTGAAATGTGTTTTACATTACAGTCGAAATATTTTAAAACTGGATATAAACGTATAACTGATGAATGAGAATGGCGAATTTTTCAAAATTTGAGTATAGATTGAGTGAGTATGAGAAAAAAAATAGAAAATTTTAATAAGTTTTACAATGCAGTCGAAATATTTCAAAACTGGATAAAACTGATGAATGAAAAGGTCATTTTTTCCAAAAATTGAGTATAGAGGGATGGGAGTATTAGGATAGAAAAAATAATGAATTTTAATATGTTTTGCATTAAAGTCCAAATCTCAGTTTACAAATAGATCTATACAAATATATTGTGGAGATAAAAAAAACTGATTTTATATTTTAAATTATTATATTAATGAATATAATATAATATTAGATATTTAGAATGTAATATTTTATCATTTAAATTATTATAAATTTCATTTATAATAAAAAAAAATTGATATTGATAAGGAATCTAAAAATATTTTCTTAAAAATAACTATTGAAAATATATTAAATTGCTTTATGTAAAAAAAAAACATTAAAGAAATTTCATTCCAAGAAATAATTTTGATTTCTTGTTATTGATGCTTTAATATGAGGATTGTCTACGGAATTCTCATAAGTTCATCTTTAAAAACTTAAAACAATGCGAGAAAATGATAATATTTTGAGGGTCATTTCAAAGCTTTGTTTCTGCTTTCTGCTATTTTAGTATTTTTACTAAATTCAACTAAGAATATAAAATATTCAGATAAAGACAGAAACCATTACATTAAGTGAAATGTTTTACATTTTTCATATATAGTTACCACTTTTTAAGAAAGAAACTAATCAATCATTTCCCTCTAGAAAATAATTTCAGTTAAATACTTAATTGAAAAAGTATTTCGATTATGTACGATATGTTTATCACAATTATTTCCAGGAAATATCAGCGATATGAGGAGAATGACTTTATCAAAATTATCCCTACAGATGTAATGTCATATCATATCGCCATTTCTTACCATTTAGTTTCATAGTTTCATACTACTCTTATCACATCGGCCATATCAGGATAATGTTCGCAATGTTCTAGAAATATTATCATCAAAAATTTGTTATTTAAGAGAAATATAACTAGAAATTTATATTCCATGTCATTTTTTGGATATTTTCCTTATAATTTAAAAAGATGTGCTGCGATGCATTCTTATTTAGGGTTTTATTTTACTTTATTGAAATTTTGCGTTTAACTTGTTCTTAGTTAGTATAAAGGAAGTAATTTGAATTCCTAATCAATTTTGCGTTTTGACTATTTTGATAATAATAAAATATTATTTTTAACATTACAATTAAAAGGGGAAATAAAATATTATAAGTTTCAGCTTTTCATTGTATATTTTTTTTTTAAATTAAATTTTATAAAAAAAATTATATACTATTAAATATATAATCCAAGTTTCTAAAATTAATTTTTTTAAAGAAATAAATTACTTTATAATTTTGGCAACTTCAGATATATAGAATTAAATTTATTTGAATTTATTAGATGAAAAGATTTCAATAAATCTAAAATCTAATTTAAATAACACATAGGAACTCCTTTATTATCGGATTTGCACAAAATTTAAAATTTTATAATTAAACTACCAGAAAATATATTTCTCATCACATAAAATTTGCTGTCTTTCGTTAAAATGTACTTTTATATAAAAAAACAATTTCGAAGGCTTCTGATTATCTATTTTTAACATATTTTGAGAAAAACAAATATGCCTTATTACATTCTTAGATTATTTACCATATCTTTGATATTGAGCTTCACTATTACTGAATTTCTGAAAAAGTTTTTATAGAACATTTTTTAAATAAATTTCGATTACACTTTAAATTTCCTTAAATACATATGCACTTATACACACTATCATGAATATTTTATTTTATATGTATATTCTGATTATTGCACATAAATTAATAGCTACGCATTTTTGTTTTAGGTATCCAAAAATATGAATTATTTGTTAGAAAAAAATGATCTCAATCAAGAAAATAGCTCAAAATATGAAAATTTACAAAATTATATCAATTTCAAGCGATTAAAATAAATGTTCAGACTTAAAATTTCCATTTCCTGTATAAAATGCCAAACACTAAGTTTTATTTTCTAGTCGTTAAAACTGAACCTTGATATCTAATTCTAACAATGGCGCCAACCACGGAGCTTGAGGAGATTTCGTTGCCCTTAGGGAGCAAGATATCTGACATAGCAATAATCATAATCAATCTCACGGAGACAGAAGAAGCTCCCTGGAATGTATCAGAGTATGGTAATACCACATCAGCTCCAGGTTTAACCGGATGGGAGTATTTTGGTATCGTGTTAAAAGGCACTATTTTAGCAGCCATAATTCTGTTGACCATATTTGGGAACACGTTGGTTCTTCTGGCCGTATCGTTTACGCCAAACCTTCGCAGCACGACTAACATCTTTATCGTCAACTTGGCTATTGCTGACCTCTTGTTAGGCGTCTTCGTTCTCCCGTTTTCTGCCTTTCTGGAGATGAATAACAAGCAATGGATCTTTGGCTACACTTTTTGCAACGTATGGGCAGCATTGGATGTGCTATGTTGCACGGCCTCCATTATTAGCCTTTGCGTAATAAGCATGGATCGTTACGTGGGCGTAACTCGTCCTTTGGCCTACTCCAACATAGTCACCCATTCACGTGCGGTGATTGCCTGCGTTGCAATTTGGTTTGTATCCACCGCAATCTCGGTTGGCCCGCTTCTTGGGTGGAAGGAGCCCCCTCCAGAGAATCCTTACGTATGCGAGGTGACCAAGCAGCTCGGTTACGTGCTCTTTTCGGTCACCTTCTCGTTCTACCTCCCTTGCTTGATCATCTTCTTCGTCTATTTTCGAATCTACAAAGCCGCAGTGAAGCAGACGAAGTTTCTCGAAACTGGAGTCAAAGTAGTCAAGTCGGCTGGACACGAGACGACGAAAGAACTCACCCTCCGAGTCCACGCTGGAGCCCACCATGTCCTGAGCCCTGCCGCCCGCAACGGAACCTATGGAGATAAAACCAGCATCAAGGTGACCATGGCCAACCTTCAAGGACGACTGGCCAAATTCAGAAGACAAAAGAAAGCTGCTAAAACCCTTGGTATCGTCGTCGGAGTTTTCATCCTTTGCTGGTTTCCCTTTTTCTTTATTCTACCTCTTGGTAAGTTGATTTCTGCAAAAGCTATCATACTAAGTATAAGTTTTAGTGATAGATAATGAACACCAAATTCAATTTCTGCTTTTAAACGTAATGCAAAAACCCCGGAAATACTAACAAAACTGACTTTATTGGACTGATAGGAAATTACAAGTTATAGATAGTAACAACAATGAAAAATCTTCAATTAAATTTTAAAAATTGAGTCCTTTTATTTAATACATTTTAATCTAAATGTTTTTAGCAAAAATTGTTCCTATTTATTAAATACTAGTCAATACTTTTTTGTTTATACTAGTCACTCTAGTATGATTTATATAATTAATAATAGTCATACTAGAGTGATATATATGTAACGTGTACTGTATGAATAGAAGTGAAGCAACTTTATGAGATTTTCTATGATAAGTCTTTGTCATAAAATATGTATTCTATTCTTCTGGCATACTCGATTATCTCATTTATATGAAATATCTGAGGAATGATAAAAGCCCCAAATAAGAAGTGAAAAATAATAGATGAAATCTGAAAGAAAGTAATATATTTGCCTCAATCCTAATGTTTCTTCACTATATTGTTCTTTCATAGATGTATATATTTTTTTTTCTTAAGAAATGTGTTTGGTGTTCATATTCTGTCATTAAAATAAATGCATAGAAATACTTTACTTTGCAAATATTAAAATGCTTACTGTTTTTTATAACCTAACATATTTTAATGCATTGAATTACGTATAATACTGAACATAACATATTTTAATGAATACAAAAGTGCATATTTTAATGCACTTTTTGTATTTCATAACACTTTTAACATACAAAAATGTTATGAAATGCAAAACTTTTTATTTACAATGTCTAACACTCAATATTTGTTGAACTTTTTATCTCTAGCTTGTCTCTACTGATTCTTAATGAAAAAATGTATTTACATTCAATTTTAAAACTCTAAATTTTAAGTTTTCATTCCGTTCATATTTATATTATAACATCATATTTATTTAGTGCCTAGTTAATTAGTTCCGTGAAAAAATTATACAAATTATTTTATTAAAATTAATTTTATTTTATTAAAATTTATTTTATTTTATATAAATTTTTGAAAATATATCTTAAAGGGGTTTTCAATTTATTTTATGTAATTATTTCATCCAAAAGTAAATTATTAAATATTTTATTTTTATTTCAGTATATTTTGCATTATTTCTTATTGTATAACAAGAAAACATTGCAATAATTTAATTACATGTTTTAATCTACTTTTTATTCAAAAATTGTTCCTATTTTTTAATGTTCTATTAATAAGTTTCAATTGAAGTTTATTTTGCAAGTATTTAGCACAAAATTCAAAATGTTATATCTTCATATTTTTCAGCATTCCTCAATAATAATTTATTATTAATTATAAAACAAATGATTTGTGTCGTTTTTATTGTCTTATTCAATTAGTAAAAACCATTTAGAAAGTTAAATATAGATTATTTTTTGAATAGTTAGTTATAATAACTTTTCTCAAAAAAAGTATATTTAAAATTGACATTTTATCGTAATTTATGCTATGTATATTTGGCACAAAATTCAAAGCGTTAAATATTACTTTTCACAGCAGTTAATCACTTTAAAAAAGAATTAAGTATTATTGTTATTATCGAAGAAAGTTATTATTGTTGGTTATTCAATTAATAGGAAAATATTTGATGTTATGGGCATAAATTTATTATTTTCTTAGTTAAAACCATTTTTCTCAGTAGAAGAAAAATTTATAAAAGGTAAGTAGAAGTTTTATTGATTTATGAAGCCTGATCCTGTTCCCGAAAATTGAAGATATCAAATTTTGAGGTATGATATTATACAATTTATTCTTTTAGTTGAAAAATATATCTTCTCAAAACAAGTTATCAGCAAGGAGGTAGGTAAAAATATAATTTCGCAAGAGGTATGTATTAAAAATACACCTGAAATAGTATCAAGAAACTTAAAAATATATACTAAATATGAAAGAATTTTTTTTTAAATGTCTGAAATTTTGTGTTTTTGCATCAATTAAAATTTCTATTTTAGGTTTGTCCATTATGACAATATTAAAACATAAAAATATTTTTGTACACATTAGAAGAAAGAAAAATTTTATTACATCATTATTTATATATTCTATTTTTCAAGATATATATTTTGTGCAAATTACCTCATTTTTTAAAAGAAATTTAAATATTCTTTAAAAGACCAGATTAAATAATTTTGTTATTAACTTTCGTATATTTTGCATTTTAATTTAATTTATCATTTTTAAGCATCTTAAGATAGAAAGTAATAATAAGCTTTACAAAGAATTTCAATTTAAGTTGAGAATAAATAAATATCAAAAATTTTGCAAGTATTTTAAAAAATGACATTAATTATTTGTAGAAAATTTGGAAAATTTGGTTCTTTTTGAATTTAAGTCATTAAATTCTCTTTAATATTTAATATATAAACGTTTAAAGTAAAATTTATAACAGAAAATATTTAAAACATAAAGTTATTTACTCCCTTATATACCTTTTTATGAAGTAAAAAAAAATTAATTTTATGATTATTCTGGGAGTTATTATTATTATTATTATTATTACATTATTAAGTTATTATTATATATATATTAAGTATTATTATTATAGTTATTATTATTCTTTTTCCGGAAAAGTTTTTGTATATTTTTTAAGAAAATAATTTTTTAGATTAATAAATCACTATATATTACCAGCATTTTTATAAATACCTTCTTATTCATTTAATAATTATTGACTATATCAAAAAAGCATACATGAACTTTTTATTATTTATAGTTAAAATAATTTTAATTTTCAGCATGATAAATGTTCAAGTTCATTTGATGACGCAATTTAATTTACAGCAAAGTTTTCTGTTCTTTTTTTTTCTAAATCCTTAGATATTAAATGTTATTCAAGTAGTCAAGTAATATATATAATAGCAGATTTGAGCAATAATAGCAGATTTGAGGGGTAAACATCCATGAGGCATTCCAGCGACTATGAATCTAGTACTAAGCCATGAATCTAGTATTTGAGGCAATCAATGTGCGTCTCATTATTATACAATTATGTGCGTCTCATTATTACACAATTATGAGACGCACCTTTTCAGAAAATGTCAAGATTATTTTCATAGTTGTAGTTAAGGGACAAATCATTATAAGATAGTTAAGAAAATTTAAATCTTTTAAATATCATTTCCAATTATTACGAAATAAATATATTTATGTTCAGAAAAAAAGATTAAACTGTAGTTAAAGTCAACGTAAACACAATAAAATAACTCATATTAACTGTGTATAATATTACAACTCATGTTAACTATGTATTAATACTGAATTTGAAACTGAAGCAAATATCTAGAATTGCAAAATATTTATCCAGAATTTGTGAGAGCCAAACACTTTAAACCAACAACAGCACAACAAACTATATCTGGCTATTTCTTGACATATTTTCTTGTCCTTTCCATTTACCAGGTATATATATCTATTTTTAGAGCTTTCAAAAATTATTCTAAAAGTTTTTCGACATTTCCAGCTACTTCTTAGAACCTCACGGCGCGACTTTTATATTGGATCTTGTATATTGGATCAGCTTTTAGTTTCCTCTGGAATTTCGCGACATTAAGCTACCGGCTTCAGATATTCTTGTTTATTCCACGGAACTAAGAAAATATCTTACAGAGTTGATGTTCAAGAAAAACATAGAATTCTATTTCTTCACTTGCACGTATTTTTAGATTTAAAAGAATAGCATCAATACTAAGCAAGAAATGTGATTGCCTTTACTTTGTAGAAATACTAAATAAATAACTGAATAACTTAAAAGTACTTGGTAACTACATATATATATAATGAAAACGAGATTTTGTTTTAAATGTTTTAAATTTTCCTACTTTGTGATCAAATCTTAATTATATATATTGAATTTTTAGATATTTAATCTAAATTAGTTAATGCCAATGTTATTCACATTAAAATTTATATAAATATATTTAACTCTTCCTTTAAGTCATTTAATTTTAATGTGTTTTTCCTCTTCATTACAAAAAAAAAATGTTTTATTTGTTTTAAGATATATTTTAACACAGAAATTAAACAATCTTTTTATCCTTTTTGAATAGTAAACGAACATATTTCAAAACTAATAGTTGAAAAATGTTGAAAAATTATTATTTTTGAAAACAAATTGTATACTAAATAGTTTTTTAAAGTAAACTGATAAACGTTGAGCTTCAAAGGAATATAAAATGAATTAAGCTTTTCTAATTTCAAATAAAGAATTTTTACTCAGAATGTTTGTTAACATTTTACTTTCTTAGCACAGTTTTAATGCTAATTAAGTATTAATAAATACTGAACTGAAAAAAAAAAAACTGTAAATTCTCTGGGAAAAGTTTGACAAAAAAATTTAATTCATTACATATGTAAGGAATTTTTGAAAAATGAATGAATTGACCTATTATCTGGTTAAATATTCGATTAAAAGTGGAGAAGAAATATTGAAATAAGTAACATTATTTGAACTATATTATATTTTCTTGTTAATTTTTATACGGATTCAATAATCCAATTAATTTAAGAGTCTAACAAAAGAACTTAAAATACAGTATTAAAATTATATTTGGAACAAGTTCTATTCAAGTTAAAGTACATATAAAATTATATGCTTATGGCTTCCTACTACATACCTTCTAGTAGTTTAATAATGTTACGCATATGATGTATATAAATTGAATTTTTTTACTCAAAATTAATTTTGAGACTCACTGCTGATTCAAATAAAAGATTAATCTTAGCAGATTATTCTTCTCTACAAAAAAGGAGATGTGCAATTTGAATTCTGTGTACATAAACGAAAAGAATAATTTTTGATGAAAACTTGAATTAAAGATATAAAGTAAATATTTATTAAAAGAAAAATTTATTTGCAAACTTTTATTTTCATGCTACAGATTTAATCCTAACATTGATTATTCTCAGTTTATCATTCAAAATTTATAAATTCTACAAATAATATTTTAAATCTTCTGTAAGAATTAAGTTAACGTCTTTTGTTAATCTGCATACCCATATACTTTACAACAGAAATTAAATATCAATTATCATCAAACAAAGGTCAAAGGTCAAAGAAATGAAAGGTCAAAGGCTATATTTCATAGTTTAATAAACATGTATTGCATAATGCTTCAAAAAAATTTAAATGTGTAATTTTTCATTCTATTCCACAACTATGACATAATTCAATAATTACATATGCCAGCTGAAGTTTCAAACATTTTTATAAAAATTATAATATTTCTTGTACAAATTATTATGCAAGGCTTAAAAACTGATACAGAAATTCAGTTGGTAAAACAAATTAATCATATAAAATATTGGATTTTCTAGTCTTGTGGGTTTTTTTTCCTATAATTTTCTATGCCAGTTGAGTTTAATTACCTATGTCAGTTGAATTTTCAAACATTTTTATAAAAATTATAATATTTCTTTTTAAACTAACACAAAAAATGTAAAAAATTTTTAAGATATTTTTTGTGTGTGTGTGTGTTCCTATGTTAAATATTTTTATTTTGTCTTAATCAAGGAAATTGAATTGTACAAATTATTATACAAGGCTGATGCAGAAATTCAGTTGGTAAAATAAATGAATCATAGAAATATTGGACTTTCTAGTCTTGTGTTTGTTTCCTATAATTTTCTATGCCAGTTGAGTTTAATTACCTACGCCAGTTGAGTTTAATTACCTACGCCAGTTGAATTTTCAAACATTTTTATAAAAATTATAATATTTCTTTTTAAACTAATACAAAAAAATGAATTCCTTATGAAAATTTTTTTGTGTGTCATAGATTAAATATTTTTATTTTGTCTTATTCAAGGACATTGAATAGTACAAATTATTATGCAAGGCTTAAAAACTGATGCAGAAATTCAGTTGGTAAAACAAATTAATCATAGAAAATATTGGACTTTCTAGTCTTGTGTTTATTTCCTATAATTTTCTTGCACGTCCCCTTATTCCAGACTCTCTCAAACCTTTGCAGCCATTCTGTTGATTGTTGTCGTTACCATTTTCCCCCACGGACTGCCATAAGCCGTATTGATTTTTACGGAATTTCAAAAGTGCAATGTGTTAGGTTTTGAAGCTTTGGCTTGGTTCTGTGCAGATTTTTTGCATAATTCTTATTGATTTTAATCTGTCCAAAAATTCTCACATGATGTTTTGAATGTTGGCGTTATTTTTTTATTTTTATGTATGAAAAAATGCATTAAGACTGAAAAAAGAAATTGCTCATTTATTTAGATAGTATAGGAGATTGCTTAGGGTATAAAATATATTTTTATTAAGAATTTATTATTGCATCATTCTTATTGATTTTAATCTGTCCAAAAATTCTCACATGATTTTTGAATGATGTCATTATTTTTTTATTTTTACATATGAAAACATGCATTAAGCCTGAAAAAATAAATTACGCATTTATTTAGATAGAATGTGAGAATTGCTTAGCGTATAAAATATATTTTTGTTAAGAAAATTATTCTATCATTGGTGAATTTCTATTTTAAAACACTTAAGCTAAAACATTTACACTATAAATTTATAAATTGTTTATTTTACGAAAAGCTACTAAAACTATAATAGGGAGATTATCGTTTCTAGCATAAAAATTTATCATCCAATTCATTAGATAGATACAGTGAGGTAGTAGAATACAATCTTGTACCTTTATTTGCATTTAAAAAGTGCCCGAATTTCAATTCTTGATGTAAAAATTTGAACGAAACTATGCATGTATAAGCATTTATGTGGTCTGTTAAATTTTATTTTAATTAAAATACATGAATTCTTCACTTATATCATATAAATCAAATAAGCTATTTATATGTGTACGAAATATTCAAACAGTAAAAAAAAAAATTACAATTTTATTGCATATAATTTACAATTTTAAGCAAATAAACGTTACTTTATAATAGCTTACAGTCTCCATGCCATGGAATTGTTCAGTTTGAAGTAATTGAATTTGAAATAGATTCTTGTAGAACAGTTATTAAATATCCTTTGCTTGAGATGTTAATTTTAATCTCAATTTGTTATCTGAAACATCCCAAAACTGTGCAGTAAGATTGATATCCGGCGTCTGTAGAAAGAATTGAAGAAATTTTATCGTGTTATATAACAACTAAAGCTCAGTATTTAGTCCTGTTTATTATTATGTAGGAAAACAAAAGTCCCATATTTTCAACACTTTGATTATAAATTGTTAATGTATTAATGTACATGTTATGATTAATTATCGTATCAGTTTTGTCCAAATTTTCAATACCAGAGTCACTCGTACAACCCTAAATAAGTACAGAACTTCCTCCATATTTGACTGTTGAAAGAACATTCTTTGGATGTATTTGCGTGCTGAATTTTCTCCACATTTCTCTCGCTCTGTCAGATTCACAAATATTGCACTTACTCTCAACCCAGAAAGGTTTTCTCCAAAATTTAAAATCATGAAGTAGATTTTTTTTTCTTTGCAAAAACTAAACATTGTTTATGTTTCGTCTCGGTCTCAAAATTTTTTCTTTTAACAAATCAGCCTTGGAAATTAGCTTCTCTGCATACAATTTTTATCATACATTTTGATACTTGTACTCCAACGTTTTGAAGCTGAACTGCTATTTTAAAAGCACTATTCAATGGTGCTAATTTTCGTTGGTGCAAATTTTAGAAGCACTAATTTTTTTCAATTTCCGAACAACAAATCAACGATCATAAGAGCTGATTAGTTGCGGTTGGTTACAGCATGTTTGATAAACGTTAAAAAGGAATCAATTTCTTTAAATTACAGACTGTATGACAGAACTATGTTTACCAATGAAACTAAAATTTCATTTAATATTTTACTATCTTTACGAAGCTATAAAATTCATTTCCTTTCGGAAATGGAAGTATTCAAATGTTTCCTTACTCATCTTGTTTTTACTTCAAAGCTACAAAATTCAAATTCAATATTTATTTCAACATACAAAGTAAAAAGTTTCTGAGATATTCTGAACCTTTACTTTTTAAAACGAATGCAATTTACGAAAGTAAATAAGCATATTTTTGTACGTGTACAAATATTTTAACTCCTTCCAATTTCATTCGTCTTATGTTTTTGGTTGTTAAATAAATATTTATATATATTTTGATAGTTATGTTAAAATAACAGATTCAAATAGTTTCTGGTAGTTATGATAACTGCTTCCATGAAATGAGTCTCGATTAAATAAATATTTTTCATTATACAGTAAGTCACAAAAGTCAACATAGAATCTCAAAAATTATATATTTTTATGCAATTATAAAAACTGAGAAGATAAATATAAAAAAATATTGAAAATGCAAATTGTCTTCAGCTATGTTTATGTAAAAAAAAACACTTCAAACCGATAACAGATAAATGAATTATTCAACGAAAATCATATAATACATTAGAGTACAAACAATTCAAGAAAAATTAAAATTAAGCATAACTTATACAATTGGTAATACTTTAATGACATGTTGTTGTTGTTGTTTCTTATCCCACTTGGCTGGCCAAGCCCACGAGCCCATAGGAACTCATGATTGAAGGGGAAGGAAGCAGCTTCTGTTGTGATG
The DNA here is from genome assembly GCA_021605075.1 of Caerostris darwini. Taxonomy (NCBI): domain Eukaryota; kingdom Metazoa; phylum Arthropoda; class Arachnida; order Araneae; family Araneidae; genus Caerostris; species Caerostris darwini. The sequence continues at coordinate 103,504 of BPLQ01009037.1, read as the reverse complement.
GAGCACCCGTAGGTAGAAGCCTTACTTTTGCTCCGTGACGCTCTTACAGTCATAGAAGACCGGGACCTACGGCTTAAAGTGGATTCCGAACCACTACAAGCATCCATGGCACCGCCGGGATTCGAACCCGAAACCTGTGGCACAGAGCGCCAGAGCGCTAGACACTCGGCTATTCAGGTCCTAAATTTGCCAACGGCACGCAGTGTTCCCAGGTGGTCACCCACCCAAGTACTGACCGCGCCCAATGATGCTTAACTTCGGTGATCTAACATGAACCGGTATATTCAGCATGGTACGGCCGTTGGCTAATGACATGTAAGTTGACCATGTGAATCAATGGTGACTTGTAATCTACTATGTATTTAAGCAATAAGATTTCGTGCGATATCTGGCGAAATTTCAGATCATCAATGCATTTAGAACAAAGCTTTTTTTAAGAAAACTTTTTTCTGACACTGTATTTTCTAACTCTTCAGTGCAGTTCTTCCCATACATGTTTGATGCAATTCAAATCTGGCGACTGAGGAGGGGTATGAATTTGGGAGGGTACTTTGTAAATAAGCCCTTCTTCAATAATCTCCGCTGTGGTTTTTGGATCGTTGTCATGCTTAAAGATCCACTGGCTTCCAAGTTGTAAACTCTCAACAGATACTTACACATTATCTTGTAATATTTTCAAGTATTTGAATTGATCCATGGTACATTCAATTGAGGTTAATTTCCCTATCTTAGCAGCAGACATTGACTCCCAAACCAAGACACCTCCTTCACCATGCATCTCTGTTGAAATGACATACATGAGTTTCAATTCTTCGTTTCTGTCCCGTCAAAATTTGCCGTTTCCATCACATTCAAAAACATCTGGTCAATAAAAGGAAAGTTTTTCAAAATCCAAAATCCAAATGCTTATTTATATATTCGTTAACAAAGGTCAGCCTTTTTCCTTGATTTGTTCAGGACATGAGATAATTTCTTCACGAAACCCTGCAGTGAAATCCTTCAGATCAAAGGATATTTCGAACTGTTTCCTTATTAACACTTTTACTAGTTGTCTCCGCAAAACATTTTATTATTTGAAGAGCGAACAATTACGAATTTAACCACATTTATCTTATCTTTGCCCTATTGCCCAAACTCCTTGTCCAGTGCTAGAGTTGTTTAAAGCATGCCCACTTGTTTTGCCATTCCTTATAATAGCTTGGAAAGTAGATCGAATTTTTTCCAAAAAATTTTGCAAATTCAGCTTAAATTGTTTATTTCTCTTTAACTTAATCATCAAATTCCAAACGTCAACACACCCTGTATTGGCGCCTTTTTAACTGGACTCAACGCGTGCTCAAGATTCTTTTTCAATAACGATGTGCTACGCTTTTCAGATCTTGCATAAATAAGAGTGAAATTATGTGTCATTCTACAAAAATACCTTCTGTATGTAGGTTTTTTTTTTTTTTTTTTGCATATATATAATCTGATTTTTATTTCTTACTTTTTTTAAATATTGTTTAATTTATAAAGTGTAATGTTGCCATAAATTTAATTTTTTTTTAATATTATGTCTTAATCTTGTTATTTAATGTTGACTTCTGTGACTGACTGTAAATTGACACTGCAGGAGTAATTTCTACGCTCACTGTATTTCTCATACGCAATTTTATTCTAAAAACGCAACAGTTATAAAAGGAACTTCATCAAAACTTTATTTATTATTGAATAGAAAGTAATATTTATAAAAATTATCTAGGAAATAAAGAATAAAATATTTCAACTCAATTATTATGACATCTAAAATTTGTAAAAAAATTGGATAATCAAATATTGATGCTGGAAACATATTTATCTTAAATAAATCAGATTTTTAAAATTTCTAAATAAATTTTTGAAAATATTTTATTATTATTGTAAAATTCTCTAATGCTCTTTTTTTTAAAAAAAGTTATAACTTTTTTACGTGAAATATAAAAATTTTATCATTATTCTTCTAAAATAATAAAAAAAAAGTTATTTATCGTAATTTAATCTTTTCCACGTAATCAAAAAATATATTTCTATTTATATCGCTATTCGTGACACCGATAAGTCTAAATGATTTTAGCTGTGCACTCATAAATCTAGATTGACGATTTAGCCCCAAAGCTTAAGCATCTAAATAGGATTTCTATGTAGGACTCATAAGGGTAATGAAGATATTCGATCCATTAATGCCCTGCTCTCTGTAATGACTTCGATTTTCATGCTCATTACTCTTAGAGCTCTCTGACCCAAAAGGCGACCATTAAAAGGTTTATAATGTTTCCTAAGCGAAGTAGTTTATTTGTCAATATAGCTGATGTTATGCTATACAACATTAATATTTATACCAACTCAGTGATTATTTTGGCTTGACTTCACTAGGTGATTTGAGATTTATGCTCGCTGATACTGCTTTATTTCAATTTATAAAAATGCTGTTAGAATACTGGAGATAAAAGAACTTAGCAAAGATTAAAATTAAACATTTATAAAGGAACTAGCTTCTTTTATTTTATTAGTTTCTAATTTAAGGGTTGATCACGAATTTAGTTTTAAAAGAAAGGAATTGTTGCACATACTTTTCGGCAAACAAAAGAAAATAAGTAAGATGAATAAATATGAAAAAGAAAGAAGTAGATGACACAACAGATAAAGCAGACCATAATATTTTAATTGTTGAACGATGATTAGAACATTTTAAGTATGACTAGTACTTGAAATAAAAGTGAATAAAAAGTATTAATCCCCTGACAGAAAAAGTGGAGTACCCCGTAGCTTACAGGGTTACGAGACCTTTCGTAGAAATTGAAGTATCATTGTGGTCTTATAATACGCATCCTCTGACATATAAAATATCCAAGAGTAAGAAAGAACTTTATATCCGAAAGCAATTTGTTCAACATATTTCACGCATTGAAACAAATGTGTTCAACAGTTTCTGGAGTTTTGCAGATTGGTCTTAGTACCAAACTCTGAACTCGTCCACTCAAATTCTTGGGCCTTCTAGATTTACATGAAATTACTAATGAAACCTTAGGATAAATAGAAAATAAATACAAATACAGGTGATTTACCTGAATTGGAAATAAAAGTTTTAAAAAAAAACACAACATCTACAACCAGGGAAAACTCGGCACAAATCAAATGATTAAATTCAGATAAACGCTGCAAAACGAACTTCTTCTATTTTGCAGAGCTAAAACAAAACACGCGTTTAAAGCTTCATTAGCATTCAATCATTCTGGTTAAAAGCATGGTTGCTCGTTGTTCATAATAAAATTAAAATTTTGAACAGAGTTGAATTTTTCTTTAAAAAATATATGCTGTAAAAAATTAATTAAATGTTTAATTATAATTAATTGATTCATTTCGTGGTAATTTAAGAACTTTTTTAAATTACATTTATTTAGTTTGATACATTGACAGTTTCTATTTTATTGTGCGTTTTTTATGTGTGAAATAATTTTTGAAATTGTGTGAAATAATTATAGAATAGCAAAATATGACAAAGCCTAGTTTGGAATTAAATTATAAAGTTGTATAAAATATCTGTATAATAAAAGAGCCATTAGAAGGAAGAAATGAATGTGATATATTAAAATAAATTGGTAGCGTGAAATTGAATGCATACTTCCTAATTTTGAAAGAAACTAATCAAAGAAAGGAACATGATACAAAATATTTGAGTTCAAACTTCTGCTAGAAATGATTCGAATTGAGTTGCCATATACGATATATTTGCGTAGAAGCATTTCGGATATTGAAATATTTGATTATTCTGACTTTCCTTTGATATTTTTGTATGATTAGGAGGAAACTTCAAATCGAAGTCTAGTTTACTTTGCCATTGAAAATATTTTGCGTACAGCATAGTGAAGTTATCAGTTCTTTGTTACAGAATTTAATTTGATCCAGTATTATTAATTTTTACAATTCTGTTAGCTTTGAGCCATATTTCGCGAAACAAAAGTTTTAAAAGGTTTGCCGTAGGCCAATCAAAATGAGCTAATTAAATTTTAGTTATTAAATATTAGGCATCTAAACATCTATGTAATATCAAAGTGTGTTTTCAAAGGTGTAAAGTGTGTTTTCAAAGTGTGTAAATTGTGTTTTCAAATAAACAATTCAATAAAGAAGATAAATTACGTGAGTTTTCCCTTTATGTACAAAACTTCCAATTATTAAAAAACAAGAATATTAAAATGTATCGAATTAAAATTTGTGACCCTGATGTATGCTTAATATAAAACTTACAGAAGAAAGTTTTATAAAGTAGAAAAGCATTTATTTCTGCTGATGAATCTTGTAAAAAAATAATGCTTTAAATTATTGATGATTAAATAGCTTCAAAAAAGTTATACTAAAGATTTAGAACGAGGCAATTACGTTTTTAGATTAATTGAAAAATTGTTTCATGAAATTACTAAAATCATTAAATTTTGAAATGTTAAAATTAAAAATATTAAATTTGAAACAAAAATATTTCCTAAAATCTACCAAATTTAAAACTTAATACAGAATTAACGGGAAACAACAAAATAAACTAAAAGAAGAAAATTTATTCTCTTTCCATAGCTTTTATTTTTTCTCTTTCCATAGATTTTATTTTTTCTCTTTCCATAGCTTTTATTTACTTATAGACAAAAGCTTTTGTTTACTTATTTATAGACATTTTGCTTTGTACTAATAGACAAAAATAATAATATTAATAGAATTGATAAATATGAAGTAGTCTAACTGCATCCGAACTTTTAAAATATTTGCTTAAAATATTAGTCTCTGCAAAAGTGTGGTGCCTTTTTTCCCATCTCTTAATCATACAAAGTGCATTCGAAAGGGAAAAAAACATCCTTTAACATGTCTAGCAAAAATGAGCAAAGTTTCTCTTCTTTTTTTTAAAAAAAACTAATGTTAAGAATCAGATTTCAAAGTTTTGAACCAAAAACACACTTTGGGCAATGTAATCGCAATGCCATAAAATTATGCAAATGGAAATAGCACGTAACGTAAGATATGCAAATCATCAGATTTCTATGCATATCAAACTATGACCACCATCGCATAGAAAGTGCCTTCGAGACCAAACAAACGAAAAAAGAAAAAAAAAAGCAGAATAAAAGGGAGGGGGAACAAAATGAAAAAAAAAATCGACTGCTAATAGCTTGTCATCATCCTTTGAAGTGTGAAAGAGGGCGTGAAGCCTGGTGATGGGATTGTAGAGTGCCTCGCACATAACAAAGCATTTATTACCAGAGAACGAACAAGCCGGAAATTTGGTACTATGGGGCTTCAGATTATCCCTTGAAGCAATGGCAATGGATGGGGTTGGAATGTCAGCACCTTTTAACATCACTTATCGCCACCGAAGCGAGGACACTGACAAAGAAAATCTCCCAGATAAGACTGTGGAATTGGTCTCCCTGGGTTCATTCCCTCACACAAATACCATAATAAGCACTCAATGTCCTTTTGTCCTTTGCTGCAATAAAAGTCCTCTATTTCATATAAATACTTTGGATCTCTACTTTCATAACAAAAGTAATACAGTTATTAAATAAAATATTTAAAATTTTTGTGTTACAATCCCTTTACAAGCGATTTATATAAAGATAAAGCTAGAAATAATTAGTTCAGAAAACAATTTTTTATTTTTAAATACTAATTTAAGATATTAATATAATTTTCAAATAAAATAGTTATGTTTCTGAGTTGCAATGTAAATATATAATTAACGTTACTAAATCTAATTATACTTATTCATATTTCACGTTATTAAATAAAATATTTATAAATTTTGTGTTGTAATGCATTACATACGATTTATATAAAGATAATCAAGCGAAGTTATTAGAAATAATTAGCTCAGAAAACAATATTTTATTTCATTTCCTTCTATTTGCTCACACTCTCCCTTTATATATCTTGTTCAAATTTCCAATCGTTAATAAAATACTTCTTATTCATCCACTCAAGTTCAAATACATTTTTTTTAACTTGTAGCGGATGACACTTGATGTTAATGTAGTTTTTTCAAATATTAACTCAGTAATTAAATTTAATTAATTAATTAAATTTTTTTTTAGATTTAAGTTGCATATATCTACCAATAGATATGGCTCCAGATAAACTTTAAAAAATGAATGAAAATTATTTATAAAGGACTTTCTGCAATAGAGTAAAAAAAAAAGAAGGAACTGACTTTAAAAAATTTGTTTTTATATTACTTGTTTTTAAAAGATATTCGATCTTTTTAAATACTAATTTAAGATACTAATATAGCTTTCAAATAAAATAGTTATGTTTCTGAGTTGCAATGTAAATCTATAATTAACGTTACTAAATCTGATTATATTTATTCATATTTTGTAAAAATAAACTTATAAATTTCAATTTATAAATTAATAAGAAAAGAAGGAAAACTACTAGAATTTAATGTAATATATTATTCTATAAATATGTTATATAACATATGTAATATATTTTATAAATACGTTATATAATATGAGTTATATATTTTATAAATATGTTATATAATATTTGTTATAAATTCTATAAATATGTTATTTAATAATGTTATATAATATTATACAAATCATCTGTTGAACTGAATAATAATTTTCGTTTTAGTCACATAACTTTACATTGAAAATAACTTAAATATATATATAGTTGTATAACATATTACAGATGGTATGTAATATGGTATGGATGTATGATGGTATGATGAATGTATGGTATAATATGTGTTATATATTTTATAAATATGTTATATAATATTTGTTACAAATTCTATAAAGATGTTATTTAATAATGTTATATAATATTATACAAATCATCTGTTGAACTGAATAATAATTTTCGTTTTAGTCACATAACTTTACATTGAAAATAACTTAAATATATATATAGCTGTATAACATATTACAGATGGTAAATGCACCATAAAATCTCCTATTAACTTTCGTATTGTAATTCAATAAGATATCAATGATTATCATTCCCTAAATGGATCCAATCGAATAGCTGAAACAAAATTATTTTTTATCGATGCTAATTGTTGAAGATATAAGCTAATTACATCAGCCCACAAGTTATAACAATGAACGGCTCCATTTTACTCGGTCGTCTTTTATTGCTATTATTTTTCTAGTTCTTTTATTTTATCGATTTCCTTTATTCGTTTTTCTGGTTGTTTTTATATTTTTTTTTTTTTTTTTTTTTTTTAAATTTTTTTTTCTGCTTTTTTCCCCCTCGATACGATATTCGGTTATTGGGAATTTGGCTAGACATTACTTAATGCTAGTTTTTGTAATTGAATTTTTTCTTGTCTTTTTTTTTTTTTTTTTTAGATTTTTGTTTGAGGAGAAGTAAATGAAGATAGCATAAAGTACTTGATCTAAACATTGAATTTCTTTCTGTTATTGAATTATTTGAAGAATCTTGTTTATTTTGGTAATCATTTTAACAAAAATCATTATTGCAATGAATTTGATTTCACGTTGGTACTTTTTTTTCAACTGTCTTTTTAAATCGCTCAAGTTTTGTTATTTGTAACTGATTAAAGTTTTATTTCTATTGGAATGATAAAATATGCGATATATGTTTTGAATAAATTAAAAGGTACTAGAAATTACTAGTTTTACAAGCTTTAAACATTAAAAAAAATTATGATTAGTCATTAACTTATAAATACTAATGTTATACTAATTATGGATCATGGGATAGTATGTTACAATATTAATAAATAATACTTTATAATTATATTTATAATAGCTTCCAATGCCTAAGTCTTAAAAATATTCAGCTATGTTATCATAATTAGATTTCAATAGTCTTTGATTTTTAAAAATACCTTTATTAATTTTGAAATTCTTTAGGTAGATTTTACAAATATCTTTATTGATTAACTCAACCATGATTATCTCAATAGATATGTCTAAATATTAGACTATTAAGATTAAATAATTCCTCTAATTATAACTATTTCAAAAGATATGTCTAAATATTAGATTATTAAGATTAAATAATTCATCTAACCATGATTATCTCAATAGACATGTCTAAATATTAGACTATTAAGATTAAATAATTCATCTAAATATAATCAATCTATGATTTCAATCATAATTAACAAGTTCGTAAAATTTAGACTAGAAATAATTACGATTTTGCATTTCTATTTTTAATAATTTAAATCAAAATAATTTATTTCTGACTATGTCTGTGTATCTAGAAGTTTTTTTCGATCGAAAACATTAAGGCAGTCTAATCAGTAAATAATAAAACAAAAACAAACCAGTTTTAGGTATGATTATGTTCCACTTAGAGTGGAAACAAGTACAAAGAAAAATTTTACTATTGAAATCGATGTAATAATAAATATTGATAAAAAATTTTGCAATTAATATTGCATTTTGGCATAAAAGACATATAAAACAAAAGCAAAAACTTAGCGATTTTTACCAACTAGTAAAAATAGTTTGTCTCGTAACTTAGCAACGAAACCATGTCACAGATAACGGAGAGTTAATAACTTTTCCTTAATGTACAATTTTACCTCCATCAGAGTTTTATAGATTTTTAAAAAAAATTTTTTGTAATGGAACACAACTTTTTAAAAAAATTACAATTATATTTTTAAAACTATTTCAAACTTTAAAGTAGATTATCGTTTCTTTTGTCTATAGCAAAATAACAAACGAAATAAGAGGTGATACGTAATTATAAATATTAATGAAAACTGAAAATGTTTTTAAGTTTGTAAGTTCGTTCGTTCTTTTTTAAAAAATCATTTTTGTAATCAATACAATAAATTAACAAATGCCAGTTAAAAGAGTCAAGAAAATTTTTTTGCCCCAAAGTTGCCTTCTTAGAAACAGTAAAGTTACAGTTACACCTGAAGTACTTTTTTTTCCAATAAATTATCAAAATGAAATTTCGTCTGGATCTTTTCTTTTTATTTGAAATCGATGTATTTATTATTTGTGATACAAAAATGAAAATTGTATTTTTTATAATTAAAACTATATATTCTAAAATTTTTAAATTATACTTCGAATATATTTTACTTATTTGGATGTAGTCAGATGTTAATGCAATTTAAGTACAATTAGAGATGTTATGCTTTTAGCAAATCTCATATCAACCATTTATTATAATCTTGTTAATTTTGCTACTCGAAGCCCTATTTTAACGAAAAACATTTTTTCTTTTACAATGCAAGTAGTTTTATAATTACTTTTTGTAATGCAGAAATTGCTTATTTGGCTACACAATCATTCTACAAAAGTAACTTTTTCAAGTTCTATGTGTAAAATCAGAATTTTAGAACTATAACAATTCATTTCCGATTTTTAAATTTTAGATGTTCACTTTACGAATATTAGAGGTAAATATTCTAAAATGTATTTATTAACATCTAGAGTCTTCAAAATTCAATTCCATCAGAGATTTTGCAATAGACGTATAGACGTTTTGGTTGAATACTTACAAATCATAGGATTGATTAATGGTGGTACTCAATACACCGCACATTCCCCTCCCTCACTTTATTGATTTTACTGCCTTAATGGGTGAACATTCATCACAAAAGAATGATAAAAGAGGTAATGCTTTCTACAGGAGTTTTTCGCCATCAATCAGCAACCTCTATTCTTAATGGATCACGAGACTTTTCATGGTTCTTACACCCTATCTCATAATATTATGCTATTAAATGTTTGATAAATATTGTGTGCATTACTATCTAGCAATCCATAAATGCTCTTCATACATGCTCTCTGAAATGCTACGGCTTTGAATTCTTTTTCAGGAACTATCTGCCGTCAATGCTACATCCCCAATCTGCTCTTCGACATCTTCTTCTGGACCGGTTATGTCAATAGCTGCTTGAACCCCATCATCTATGCCTGCTCGAGTAGGGATTTCAAGAGGGCTTTCCGTTCCGTGATGCGCTGCGCTGGCCTTGGATCAGATCGAGATGTGCAGTCTTTCCGGGCTCGCACCATCAACTTCACCCTACGTAGCACCCGCAGATCTGCCGACAGGAAAGATATCAACACCAATCCCATCAACCCGGAAAAGATTGCGTTCGACGTGACCAAGATACCACCCCTCATCCAACCCCAGTATTCTCTAGATAGTGAGTCTCCCGGAAGCATCAATGACAACAATGGCGATGATGAGTTCCCACCATCCTATCAAAGCATTGCTGCACCAACCATTGCTGAAGCTATCCGACGAGTCAATTCAGTGATCCGCACTGGCTCTGGCACCGATACCGATTGCACCGTTATTGCGGCCTCAGAGTGACATTTCAGCGTGTTACTCTCGGGTTTGGAAGAAAAAAAAATTTACTTCTGAATATCAGATGATGTATGTCTTTTGAAGCCGTTTCACCCAATGGCGATGATGCTGTAGTAGTGAATCATTCGCTGGTGAAAAGCGGTTCCTTGGCCTGTCAATTTCTTGGTCTAGACCGAGAATTGAAGCGTCGGCCTCGCGACGAAGGGCACTATTGATTAGAGCAGTGTTTCTCTAATGTACCACCTAACATTGCGGTTGATTTGAAGAACTGTTCTTTTAAGCTGCTCATCATGATTTCTGTTAATAAAAACATTTGGAAATAGGTGCTCGACGTTTAGTTCTGCTTATAAAATCCTTAAAGCACATGTTTGCAATTCTTTTGCTGTTGACTTCTTTAAAGAGATTGACAAGCATTAGTGGCCTCAACATGAATACGGACTTCTTATGTTTCGATGCTCAAAACTGCTTAAAACTTTTTTTCTTCCTACCAGTAACGAACGCTGACATTTAAGTCGTTTTGCAATAAACATTGCCCGGCTTCCTGTTTTTTTTCATTTAATAACTGTCACCGATCCAATGTAAATTTGTGTTTAACTCTAGTTGATAAAGTGTTTGATGTGTGTTTGTGATCCAGTAATTTTTGTTTTATTCAATTGTTGTTGTGGAATTTGATGTCGTATATATTTTTACTGTAAGCACTTGAATGTCTGAGAAAATTATCAGATATATACATATATATATATATATCAGATATTGATGTCTAATTAGTTATAGGATGTTTGTTTAATCATTTATTGTTGTATGTTAAGTGTTTCAATTACATTCGGTGGATATATATTCATTCTATAGACTGTATTGCATCCCAGTTAAGTGAAACCATATATTGAATGTTGTGTTTCGGTTTTGATATTTGAATGCTCAAATCTCATTTTAAAACCTCACACATAAATATATTCTACTTCTGTGGTTTGAATGTTTGTAACATTAGTGTTTGTTACACAAAGCACCTAGTACATAAAGTAGGTAAATTCTGCTAATAAAAGTAATTCTGTATTGTAATCACAAAACACAAGTGATTTTAATTCTCATTTTGTCTGTAAGTATATAGCGGCAGTTATTTGTGTGTTAGATGCATGTAAGAGTGTCAACTTAATATCATGATTAGCATTGTACAGAGACGTGCATGACAAACCTCTGTGTATTTTATCTTCAAGTAATTCTTGGATATGTAATTACTATCAGATTTTGAGAGTGGCTTGTTCAATTGCACTCTTTGAGATGTTCAATATCTCCATTGAATAAAAAGGAAAAACTTCCTTTAAAGAAATACTTTCCAACTGTTTTCAAAGTATAAAGACAATATTTCTGGTTAAGTATTACAACTAAATTATATTTATATATTTGGTTTATTCCTAGTAGAAACCAGATTTCCCATAATGATGTAAGGTAATTACCTTTTTTATTATTTTTTTGTTGTTGTTGTTGGATATTTATGCAACTGTATTATAGGAGATTTGTATTCAATATATATACATATTATTTGATTTTTATAGTAGAATTAATTAATTAATGCACAATTTTTGTTTACCTTTGATCTTATTTCTTGCGATATTTATTGTGTAGGAACGAATTGAATTTAATTTTTATATATTTAAGGCAACAATTTTTTTAATGTTTAATTGAGGTAAATATTTTATTTAGAGTGTTACACAATTATATGTAAATCTTTTAATTTGTGTACAATTTATTTTGAGAATTTAGGATTTATTAAAGAAATTGCGTTTTCATCACAATTGGTTGAACTCAAATTCAGACAGAAACAAAGTAATGATGGTGTATACTCTCGATATTTTCTTTAAGTACTAAAACTTTTTTAAGCTACTTATACTGGAGATAGCTATTGGGAACAGTGTTATCTCTTGAAAAGAAGCGTTTCAAAATGTACTTCGTCCTATACATATCTTCATAGCAGGTCCGAATACATTATGTACTTAAAGAAGAGGTAAGTTTTAAATTAATAATATTTAACTCATCTAATATTGCCGTGTTTTAATCATTTTCCGCAGTTTCTTCTTCATCCTGTACTTTCCCCAATTATTGCCATTAATAGAAATTTAACAAATCAAAACAATTAATTTAATAGCGTGTCCTATATTTAATTAATTAAATTTTTTAATGAATTATATCCTTCCATATGGCCAAATGTGATACAAATCTTTAGATATTTATTAGATATAAATTGAAAATGTGTGAATTTCTCACTTAAACAATTTGACATAAGTTAAATCTTTAGTCGACAAATTTATTTTCAGGATAATGCTAAAAATTTCAAAATTAAAATAAGACAGTTCTTATTAAATAAGATATATTATTGATAAATAATGGTTTTAGAATTTAAAAAGCATTGAATCGTTTTAGTATCACATCATTTTTATAATCAAATTATAAAATTCACAAACTCTTCTTTACATTTATAAGATTAGCTTGCGATACATTATGAGAATTTTATTCAAAGACATGCAATGAAATAACAATTCAAGCAAAATGTTATTATAATCTAAATTTAATACAATATATATTTTCTAGAAAAAACTTTTAAACAGTACTCAGTGTGTAGTCTAAAAATTTTTTCCATTCAATACAATTTATCTCACTTTTCTATAAGGTTACGATTGATCTCCACCGTGCTATGTTGTACCTGAAATTGTCTACGTGTTTTAGTAGCAAATAAAATCTTTACTTAAATAATCGTTAGACATTAGAAAAATAAGGTACATTAAAATGACATAATAATAAGCACGATGGATTGTGTCAATTCTTAAGGATTTCAATTTGATATTATTTTAATACTACAATTAAAAATGAAGTGTTTAAAAAACGGCAAATGGCTAATTCTTGAACAAGATTATTGGGTTTACATTGATATCATTGTTAAAATCTATATTCAATAAACCTTGCACAACTTATTTCTTCATATATTATAAAATGACGTAAAAATATTAAGAATAGTTGTTAATGAATATATATTTCCTAATCAAAACAATTTCAACACTGCTGTATTTCGTACTTTTATCAAATTTTTACGAGATGATTGCATTAAATTTATAAAAGTCTTCAGTTTTTACTGAAAATCTTTTATGAATTTAATAACAAGCGTTTAAAATATTTAACATAAGATTATCAAATAAAATCTTCATAACAGCTGAGAAGAAAACTACATTCGAAATTGAAAATAATAAACTCTTAAGTTTACAATAAAATGAAAAGTCTTTAATATCATTTAAAGAAAAATTTCATAAATGATTGAAAAAAAAATTTCGATAAAAATAATTCTAAATTTTTTTCATGTGTTTTTGGATACAATTCTTCACAAATTCATATTTTGTTAGTAATTAACATATCAATATTATTTTAAGATTTAAGTCCAAGAATATTTTTCAAGGTGTATTCAGCCATCTAAGTAGTTACACAAAATAAAAATTTTTGTTTTTAGCTAAAAAACACATTTTGTGCACACAATGTTCACAAGACAACAACATAGACAACAACTTAACAAGAACGCATTGACTTAACAATTTTTCAAAGCAAATAAAGACAACTTAAATTTCCATTACAGACACATGGTTTTTGTTCAGACTTTAAATAAATTATTTAATCTGTAAATTAAATCTTTTCTAGCAAAAGGCGACAATCATTGCATTATTCCTGTTTTAGCGTTGCAAATATTTTTTAACCTGTGCATTAGATAGTATAAAAGCAATTAAATACAAAATTATCATTTAAATTCCATCATTCAATTATATTTTCTTATAAAACTTTTAATTTGGTACATTAAAAAATAAATAAATTTCATTAATTTTTTGCTAGTTGCCATAAAAAATTGCAATGTCTCCTCTTAATATTGTTAATTAATCATTATTTTTTAAGACTTTTATTATTTCAGTAAATCTAATATGAATTGATTTAAATTTATTTTTATTTATCGCATTTTCTATACTATTGTCTCACTGAAATTTTAATAGCCTGTATGGTAATTTAGCCATACGTGAAACAGCAGCATTTAAGTCAAAATGCATCTACAATAATTTCAAAGGTAATTGAAAATCTTGAAGAGGTTTTTTTGTAAAATTTATTTAATGGTACTTTTGGAGATTTAAATAATTTATTTCAACTTGAAAATATTCGCATTGTTTTCTATTTCATAGTGAAGCTACATAATGAGATTTATAATTTACTTTGTTTGTTTGTTTTTATTTTAATGATTTTACTTAATTCATTTAAAATTTTTTCTTCAAAATTAGAAAATCAGTACATCACGAAATCCTACAGAACTATTCTATTCGTCTTGCAACTTGTGCGATTATATTTAATTATTATTAATTTATTTTATTATTTTATTATTATTATATTTTATTATTAATATTCTGCTTCAATCTATTCTTAGTATAAATTCCTGGTATTTTTGAGCTTTTAAAACTATAAAAATTAAAATTTTGGTTTATGAACTATTTTAAAAGCCAGAAATTTTAAAATTGTGGAAAGAATAGAGCATTTATAAGATTTTAATGATTAATGGTATTTTTAAATAAATATATGTAGGTTTAAATTTCATTTCTATAAATATAGATTGTCAACCATGTAACTATGTAAGCATTATTATTTAAGAAAAATGTAATGTAGTACTGAATACTCATTTATTTAGGAAAAATTTAATGTATTACTGAATCATTTATTTAGGAAAACTGAATGTATTACTGAACACTCATTTATTCAGAAAAAATGGTATTCACTTACTGAGAAATACAAGGTATTTTTTAAAGCATTTAAATTATTCTGAAATTTAATTCTTAATTTATTATAAAATTATTTTGTTTAAAGCATAAACTATTTCCACTTTTGAAAGGTTTAGTTTTTTCCCAATATTTTTCTTTATTTTACTATGTTACAAGCATTAATTTATTTTATCTATCCTTGATAAATTTCAGAAAAAAATCTTTAATAAATCTACATTCTCAAAATAAAAATAAAATTTTTCTTTCAGGATTGTATTCGAAATTTATATCTTATAATATAACTAAAAGAAAATTATTTTATTTTTAAACTGATTTTCCCTTCAGATATAGTATTTTTCAAACATTGCGAATCTAAGTAATGTGTAAGGAACAATGAATTTTAATGTTATTTGATTATAATACTAATAGAGATGTGAATATCATGATAAGAGAAGAGTATTTACTTTTGTTACCAAAATTATTTTAGAATTTGCAACATTAATTTGGTATAAGTACCTTGAAGGGTTTTTAATGTAATTTGCTATTTGTTACTAAGTTTTTATTTCATGAAAAATTTTTATTTTTTGTTGTTTTATTTTAATTCGTTTATTTTATTTTAAATCTGTGAATAATTTTTATTTATAAATCAGATACAATGATTAATAAAAATTGTAACTTAAAACAGTAATCATTTAAGTTGAAGAAGAAAGAGATTCGCTTGTCAGAAACTATTTTATACTCATTGTAAAGTAATGTTATTTTTTATCGTAAATTTTAACATGTCCTGAATCTCAACAATATAAAAATATTTGAGGAGCAAAGTACTTCAGTAGGTGTATGGATTGAGAGATAAAATTGTAAAAATCATGTAGACATTGAAGTCAAGCTACATAAAGCCCATATTTTAAGACGTTGAACTTTGAGTTATTATTGTTTTATACGAAAGATGGCAAAAATTTGTAGATCCAAAACATTCTACATAAAAAATGATGTCTAGCAAAGAGATATTTTAATATTTTTATTCATTCTCCCCATATTTTATAACATTTGACGAATTGTCGAGTAATATGAAGCCTCATCCCCATGTGTCCGTAATGGATAGACTATATTTAGCAATTTCAAAAAGTAGTCAATCTACCTAAATTTATTGGGATATTCACACATAAAAAATGGCGCCACTTATGACTCATATAAACTTCCCATATAAGAATCAACAAATAGTATTCTTTTAGTATAAATTGAATGTCAACAGCTTTATCTAGGAAATGTTTGCCATTTTACATTTACCTGATGTTCATTTCACCAGTTGATCTCCATAAACTGGTAAATTTTACACGTATCCGTTTCCAATCATAGAGTTTTTTATTTATTTAATTCTTTTGGATGTTTGATATTATGGAAAATCAAATGCTCTCCTTGGATGTATTTTCTATTATATTTATTATGGTACATATTTATTGTATTGTGAACCACGAAACTAAATGTTATATGTCTGTCTTTTAGACGGTTAATGTATATCGTTTTTATCCATGTATACTCATAATGAGACATTCGTTACTAAGTGTCTGATATCTGAAACTCGATATTCGGGGAGTTTAAAATGAATATTAAATTGGATATTATTTTGGTAGGTGTTATTCTGAATATCATGCAATGCTGGAAAACTTTATTTACTGTGTATCTAATATTCTTTTAAATGGAAATCTATGTAGTTAGTGCTTAAAAGGTAGATACAAATAATATTAAACATCTAGTTTAAATAATATACAAGTTATACATGTAGTATATGATAGATTTCGGTGTTATTTCTTGTACATTTATGTGTCACTTCCTGATTGAAACTGCATATCACAGTGGCAATGTGTTGCTTTAACTAACTACATATAACAGGGTAAAATGAAAACGTATATTTTGATGTACATTGCAGTGAGTTTATTCCAATTTATCAGGAAGATGCTTTATGAATGTACAACAATGTATATGATATATGTTTGTTTGTGTGCAACATTGCATGATTTTAATATAAATAATTATTATTGTTTATTATGTAAAAAGTAGCTCCTATTTCGTTTAGGACATTATATGTATATTCGATGTACTTTCCAAAGTTATTAAAATGATAAATAATCCAAAATTTATAATAATGATGTCTCACTAATAGAGTATTCCTTCTCTAAAGGCTAAAACTTTTGGCTATTGTAAAGTCAATCTCTGGACTGTTAAATGGTCAAACTGTAGGTTAGATCTATTGATTCTGCACTTAATACCCCAACATACTCCACTCCAGAGTTAAATGTTTCAAGTTTAGATGTTGTATAAATGGATGGTCTATCATTATTTTAAAATGCATGTATTTTTACAATAGACAGTTTGAATACAGCTTGAAAATTGTTCATTTATGTATTTCCTTTTTACATTTCTATTATCTTCTCATGCACTTTCCCTCTAAGACACGCAGAGTTACAACTAAAATTTTACTATGTGTGTTTTCAACACCCTTATCAAAAGTTTGGCAAAAGCATTACTGTAAAAAATATCTCGTCCATATAAAACACTTCTTTAGCACTTTTCAAGCTGCAATTCTAATTGCCTATTTGATAAATAGTTATATAATGTATAATGAAAATAACTGTATGTAAGTACTGAGTATTGTATTCAATCATGATTATTACATATATTTGGAGCGCAATCAGAAACATATATATATATATATATATATAATATATATAATATATATATACATATATATATATATAATATATATATATATATATAATATATATATATATATATATATATATATATATATATATATATATATATATATATATATATATATATATATATATATATATATATATATATATATATATATATAAAATATATATATATATATATATATGAATCAAAACAGCGCGAAATTTTCTATGAGAGTTATGGTGCAAACTGTTTACATTTTATTGAAAATGGGTATAAATAATCGATTTTCTGAATTGACTAGGCTATGGGAGGATAATTAACTAAAGTGTGACGGAGATTAATTAATGTTTTTTCTTCTTAAATATGTGATGCTGGCTTGAAGGGGATATGAATAATTCCTTCCCCCGCCGTTTTTTAACTTTATATCATATGCAAATGAATTGCAATTTTTGCAGTTTGTAATGCGTTAATAAAAAATTTTAGATTTTATCCTTGCACAGGGAATTATTTTAGATGCAATGTGCAACATTTTACAGAAAAATTGAATTTTGTATTCACGTATTTCATTGCCATCCATACTGCCTTTATTTTTTCATTTGACACAAATAACCATCTGTGTCGACTATGAGTTCAATTTAACTAAAACCCATGAATAAAAACTTGTTTCTAGAAAAATATTTGAATAAATAACTTTAAGTTAAATTGGAACAAAATTAACAACGATGCTTTGAATAGTTATAAATATTGGTACAGGATACAAAGAAATATGATTTTTTAAGTCGTGTTAAAATTAAGTAAATTATTGCTTAAGTTGTTTGCAATTTGTCTTCTTATGGCTCTGAACATATTCCTCTCAGTAGTTTTTAAATATACTGTTATACTTACGCAACATTCAAATTGTGCACAAAAGAAAATATACTCAAACCACAATAATAATTTACTGATAATGATGCAATTTCCAAATATGTGATATTAATAATTGAATACCATTAACCTAAACTGAGCACAATTTACTATCATAAGTTCCTGTGCAAGAATATATTAATAGTAATTTTTTCATATCCTGGATATTTTTATTGAAATCCATGCCAATTTATTTATAAACATAAAACAATTTTCTAAAATGCTTGAATTGCATGGTATTTATTTCATGTTTTATGGTCACTTTGTGAAAGAATGAAAAGTGTCAACTTCTAGGTGCAGTATCTTTCCTACTTAAATACTTAATTATTTTACACATTAAAGAAATTTTATAAGGTAATTATTCAAATAGTACACTGAGAGAGAATCAAAGAGAGAAATTTCTTGTAGCAAATTGGTGCTAAGTTACTGAAGCGCAAGAAAAAGTTAATGAGATATTGTAGTTTAAGAATTTTGAACAAGTTGCGGGTACAGTTACTGGTATTAACGTCTATATTCAGGTAAATGGCATCAGATTTTCAGCAGAAAGATAGAAGAACACTGATCATCAAAATAAAATATTCTGTTATCCTATAAAAAAAAACATACACTACAGAAAGGCGTTGTATAAATTGAAAATGTATGTATTTTCTGTGCCTGTTGAAATTTAAAATTATATCATAATAATTCAAAGTCATGTTATAAATTTGAAAATTTGAAAAGAAGTGTGAACAATGATATATAAAGTAATTTTTTTTTAATTTACTTGAACAACTTTGCATGTGATACAGTAGCTGTAAACTGTTTGTGCGTATTTAATTTCTTTAGATGTACTACATATATCAAATGAAATCTTCGGTTTCTTGTGTATAAAATTTAGTTGTAGATTTAGATAACTATTTAATATTGTTCTTTGTGTAGATGCAGTGTATTTCGTGATGAAATAAAACACTATGCCCTCCCCCCTTTCTGCGTTTTTTTGTTTATAGTCAACAGTTTTATAATCCTGTTACAGAACATTATTCAGTATAATATTTTCTTAGTGTATTTTTTTTTCTGATTCAAATGTTTTGAAGAGCACATTCTATAGACACAATGTCCAAGAAAAGTTTTTCTCTGGACGTTTGAGTCGAAATGTTTGAAACTGCCTTTTTGTAATGCTTGAATTGAAAAAAAAACGTAAACATTGTTGTATTGTTTTCAGAACCTACAAATTATCCTAGAAATGACATTTTTTTAAATATATTATCAGTTTTTTGTAATGATGGACTTTTGAACTGTTGTATCTATCCTTTTTTTTTTTCTTTTGAAGTACAAGAATTTTTGCATTTTTTCTGTGAAACCATTTTTGAGAGTTTTTGCTCAACACTACTTTTGAATTTTGATATGAAACCTTTTTGTTGTAACGGTATGTCAATTAATCAGAAAAACTGTACTTTTTAAATATGTGATTTAAAATTTTGTAATTATTCAACTGTCATCTGCATGAAAAGACGAGTGAAAATTATTTATCCCCTTTTCTTAAATCAGAATTTTCAACACAATTATCTAGTGAGTATGAAAATGATAAAATTGTAACGTTTCTCAATTTTTTCTAGGATATTATACTTGTGAAACACTTTCTAGTAACATGTCTTTCATTCACTGTATCTTCTTTAATACAAAGTAAATTTAAAAAATTTTCTCTTAATGATATGAAATAATAACTAGAAGAAGAAACCTATCAACAATTTAGAAAACAAAATCAATATGAACACTTTTCTTAAATGCTTTTATTAGATTCCGTATTGCTAAAATATATCAAGCACATTTATATATAAAAACTTCTTTTTGAACTTTCCAGATAAATATAAATAATTCATTTTATATAAAATTCCTATTTAAAATTTTAAAACAAACAATTTAGACGAATTAAAATATTCTATGTAATTATAGTATGAAAGTTAAAGCCCATTTCATTGTGAAATAAAATGACTACAGCGAACCTTTTCTTATTTTCATAGAAGGATTATTTTTATATCAAGCTGTTTGAAGTCTTTTTAACCTCACCTCTCAATAACTTTCTTAACATTTATTTTATTCAACATTCAATATTATTAGAATCATCTAAGATTTGTAAAAACATTTTTTATCATAAAGTTTTTGACGTGTTTTAGGCATCATTTAAAAACAATCTACTAACTACTTGCAGAAATAAATAACTTAATTGAGTATCCTATAAATATTTCATTTAATCTGGATTAGGATCTTTAATTAGAATGATCACAATGCTTCCTGAATAATAAATATTTTAAGTTTTAAACATTGTTTCAAACAATCATGCATGATTACAAAATCCTCTTCAAATTGTAATTTTTAAAGGCAAATGGTTTTTAACTATGTTAATTTTTAGCTTTATTCATTTCCTATAAAAATATTCGATAATGATTCTTGTTTTAATGGTTAAACTGGAGGATTCTAGAACATTTAAATTTTTCAATTCTCATAACAGGCTTAGTATTGAATGTTGAATAAAATAAAAAAAATTAAATTAAACCCTTTACTAATCAAGTAAATCATTATACGTTTTAAAGTAGAAAAATAATAGTGAATGTTTATGCACTCCAAATAATAATTTGACAGTTGATGAGATTAATTAAGAATATCTAAGCTTTTGTATTCATATGAAATAAAAAGAGATTTTTTTAAGTTTCTCAACTATTTTTATCATAATAAATATGCTAAGGAATTTTTAATAAAATAAATCACTACATTATACGAAAAACATAGGTTTATCATAAATCCTAAAATAGTTGTATTTTTTAATTTTTGATTGAATTTATTTTATCTCCATAGAAAAAATTTTTTTTTTTTTTATTATAAGACTATTTTAAATTTATTTAAAGACAATATTTATAATATCTAAAAAACACTCTAAAAATTTACTTTAATTTGATCACATAATTTCTTTTAATTGTATTTAATAATAATAGTATTATCGCAAAGAAGAAATTTGAAGTTTTTTTTTAAGTTATAAACATTGTTTTCTCTTTTTGAAACAGTTTATTTCAATAAAAAAATTTTCCCAGATAATTAGTTTACAATAATGCATTATATTTAATTAAAGTATATACAACCACTTTGAAAATAAATGTAATAAAAATTTGCAAGAACTTTTTCCTATTTAATAATATAGTAACAAGCTTTAACCCCTTTATAAGTTCATCAAACGAATTTCTTGACAATATCACGAAATGATGTTAACTATAGGAGCATTAAAAATTAGGAGCTATGTATTAAATGTCCAATTTAATCACCGGAAGTGTTCTTAAGTAAATTTGATAAACATTTTTCATTCAATGTTTAACAATTATTTTAGTCATTTTCAATTTATAATAGATTGATTCCCGTCCACACTTAAAAAAAACTTAATACTCCGAAACATTTTCGTAGTGTTAGAATGAACTTTCTGAACGAATAAGTTCACCATTCAAAACAATTGCATATCATATAGATGAGCAATAATTTTAATAATGGTTTTAGAAAAAGAATTCAGCAATTTGTACATTTTTTACAAATTTACTCCTCCACCTTGATCAATATAATCAGAATAGATTTTATTTTCACTCGTCTTTTATGTAATGAATTTTTGTGATTTTGAATAATTTTGAAAGAAAATGCTTTTAAAAGTTACTTCTTTTTGAATATTTCAATGTTAAAATTGATTTAGGTTATCATTTTGAGTCTTTCTTTTCAAAAATCGTTCCAATTAATAAAACAAACATTAAAATTTCATTAACATTTATTATTTATAAGTTGGATTTTTGACGAAATTATTTCTATTAATGAACATTCCTCCAACGTTGAATGATCAACCAATGATACATATTATAATATGTATTATTATAATACAATAATGCATACCTCCTTTAAATAACATCACCTCTTTCAAGACACAAGGTACAAATGGCAACAAATATATCAAAGAAAAAGCACAGTCTGAATTGTGTTGGTTTAATATTAATTAAATTTATTTTAATATCACTATATTTAAATATATATGCATTTTTTTACATTATTTTTCAAAAAAAAAATTCAGTTAATTTGGTTACCTTCCAGTAAAATATGTAATAAACAATCATAAAATTACAAAAATTTTATACTTCTTTTAGTTATTAATTTTAATTGTATAGTATCTTTTCATTTATTTTAATTTTCTTAAAGTTTACATGATTTATATTAAAAAGTATAATACCTTAATTGGAATTTAATGTTTTATGAGTTATCAATTCGATTTTTAACGGTTTAAAAATTACAACTAATTTTATTAAATTTCAGTATAATTTCATTTGAAAAACATATTTTAGTTATTTAATTATTGGAATTCAATTGCTTATCTTTTAAATGTGCACAGTGAAAGTTTAGCAACTTTCATTAAATTATTTTCAAATTTATAAAAAAACTTTTCTTTAAGTTTAAAGGAGTAATTACATTTCTTATTTTAACACAAAAGCAATGATTTCTGTAAGTCAATTATCATTTTACTTCTTCAAATAGAAGTTTCAATAATTATTTTAAAATTCTTAATTATAAAAAATTGAGTTATTATACATAACAGTTATCAGAGTTTAAGAAATTTAACGCCATTTTCAGATATCTGTATCCAAAATATATCATTTAAAAGGTTATTCTGGTTCAATTAACATTATTCGAAAAAACAAATTAATTAATAACTAATATCAAGATGTAATTCTCATAAAGGTAAAAATTATTTAATTTTGAAACAGCAAACAGTTAAACATAATTTATAAAATATTTTATCAAATATGCATTAGGGCACAAAATAGATAATTTCGTTATTATAACGATGGAGGATGCAAGGAATTACACAGCATATAGTTGGATTTTTTTTAAATGAAGTGAAAATTAATTTTTGTAGAGACTGTACCGCTGTTTGTTTAAATTTGTTTATATTTTTTATTTTTTATCTCTTAATGTATATTTTTGGTTTTAGATCATAGATGTAATAAAATAACAATAATAGAATATGTGACTCTGTGTCTTATTTGCTTCATCTTTAAAATATGACAACACAGTAGAGTCGTATTAAAAATTAAACTTAATCAAATAATCTTTAGTGTTCACACAATAATCCTACAAGAATTTTAAAAATGTTTTTAAGCTTTGTGCAGATATTCATTGGATTAATTATTCTATTGAAACAGAATTTCTTACGTCAGATATGCGTATAAATGAATTTATGCAATAATTAAGAATTGTCTAAAATATAATTTAAGTTTCAAGAACTCTCATGATACTACAAAATAATGGAGATAATAAAAGAACAAGCCAAAATAATTACAGCAAAACAAAAAGATTAATCAAACATTTTTTTTTTTTATAAAAGTTTTTATAAAAGTAACATATGTGTTTAATGGTGATCCCCCTAATTCAAAACTTTTAAAAAGAATTTTAAAAAATATGTCTTGAAAATTGAGCTTTTCTAATATGCTTAAGACATATTTTTAATTTTTTTTCTCCAATACTCAAAATAAATAAAATATGATTGTTTAATATTTGCTTTTAATGATTTAATCACTTATTTAAGCAGATAGAAGCAGATAGAAGCAGATTTTAGATAAATAAAGACTTTAGGAAGTGAGCTGATAAATTTATTCCATACAATGGACAATTATAAAAGGCCAGGAAAGAATTTAAATAATGAATTCATTGTTTCAATTTCAATCAAAATAAATAAAATATGATTGTTTCATATTTGATTTTAATGATTTAATCACTTATTTAAGCAGATTGTAGATAAATAAAGACTTTAGGGTGTCAGCTAATAAATTTATTCCATACAATGGACAATTATAAAAGGACAGGAAAGAATTTAAATAATGAATTCATTGTTTCAATTTCAATCAAAATAAATAAAATATGATTGTTTAATATTTGATTTTAATTATTTAATCACTTATTTAAGCAGATTGTAGATAAATAAAGACTTTAGGAAGTGAGCTGATAAATTTATTCCATACAATGGACAATTATAAAAGGACAGGAAAGAATTTAAATAATGAATTCATTGTTTCAATTTCAATCAAAATAAATAAAATATGATTGTTTCATATTTGATTTTAATGATTTAATCACTTATTTAAGCAGATTGTAGATAAACAAAGACTTTAGGAAGTCAGCTAATAAATTTATTCCATACAATGGACAATTATAAAAGGCCAGGAAAGAATTTAAATAATGAATTCATTGTTTCAATTTCAATCAAAATAAATAAAATATGATTGTTTCATATTTGATTTTAATGATTTAATCACTTATTTAAGCAGATTGTAGATCAATAAAGACTTTAGGAAGTCAGCTAATAAATTTATTCCATACAATGGGCAATTATAAAAGGCCAAGAAAGAATTTAAATAATGAATTCATTGTTTCAATTTCAATCAAAATAAATAAAATATGATTGTTTCATATTTGATTTTAATTATTTAATCACTTATTTAAGCAGATTGTAGATAAATAAAGACTTTAGGATGTCAGCTAATAAATTTATTCCATACAATGGACAATTATAAAAGGTCAGGACAGAATTTAAACAATGAATTCATTGTTTCAATTTCAATCAAAATAAATAAAATATGATTGTTTCATATTTGATTTTAATGATTTAATCACTTATTTAAGCAGATTGTAGATAAATAAAGACTTTAGGAAGTCAGCTAATAAATTTATTCCATACAATGGACAATTATAAAAGGCCAGGAAAGAATTTAAATAATGAATTCATTGTTTCAATTTCAATCAAAATAAATAAAATATGATTGTTTCATATTTGATTTTAATGATTTAATCACTTATTTAAGCAGATTATAGATAATTAAAGACTTTAGGATGTCAGCTAATAAATTTATTCCATACAATGGACAATTTTAAAAGGCCAGGACAGAATTTAAACAATGAATTCATTGTTTCAATTTCAATCAAAATAAATCAAATATGATTGTTTCATATTTGATTTTAATGATTTAATCACTTATTTAAGCAGATTGTAGATAAATAAAGACTTTAGGAAGTGAGCTGATAAATTTATTCCATACAATGGACAATTATAAAAGGCCAGGAAAGAATTTAAATATTGAATTCATTGTTTCAATTTCAATCAAAATAAATAAAATATGATAGTTTAATATTTGATTTTAATGATTTAATCACTTATTTAAGCAGATTGTAGATAAATAAAGACTTTAGGAAGTGCGCTGATAAATTTATTCCATACAATGGACAATTATAAAAGGCCAGGAAAGAATTTAAATAATGAATTCATTGTTTCAATTTCAATCAAAATAAATAAAATATGATTGTTTCATATTTGATTTTAATGATTTGATCACTTATTTAAGCAGATTGTAGATAAATAAAGACTTTAGGAAGTCAGCTAATAAATTTATTCTATACAATGGACAATTATAAAAGGCCAAGAAAGAATTTAAATAATGAATTCATTGTTTCAATTTCGATCAAAATAGATAAAATATGATTGTTTAATATTTGATTTTAATGATTTAATCCCTTATTTAAGCAGATTGTAGATAAATAAAGACTTTAGGAAGTCAGCTAATAAATTATTCCATACAATGGACAATTATAAAAGGATTTAAATAATGAATTCATTGTTTCAATTTCAATCAAAATAAATAAAATATGATTGTTTAATATTTGATTTTACTGATTTAATCACTTATTTAAGCAGATTGTAGATAAATAAAGACTTTAGGAAGTGCGCTGATAAATTTATTCCATACAATGGACAATTATAAAAGGCCAGGAAAGAATTTAAATAATGAATTCATTGTTTCAATTTCAATCAAAATAAATAAAATATGATTGTTTCATATTTGATTTTAATGATTTAATCACTTATTTAAGCAGATTGTAGATAAATAAAGACTTTAGGAAGTCAGCTAATAAATTTATTCTATACAATGGACAATTATAAAAGGCCAAGAAAGAATTTAAATAATGAATTCATTGTTTCAATTTCAATCAAAATAAATAAAATATGATTGTTTAATATTTGATTTTAATGATTTAATCCCGTATTTAAGCAGATTGTAGATAAATAAAGACTTTAGGAAGTCAGCTAATAAATTTATTCCATACAATGGACAATTATAAAAGGACAGGAAAGAATTTAAATAATGAATTCATTGTTTCAATTTCAATCAAAATAAATAAAATATGATTGTTTAATATTTGATTTTAATGATTTAATCACTTATTTAAGCAGATTGTAGATAAATAATGACTTTAGGAAGTGAGCTGATAAATTTATTCCATCAATGGGTAATTATAAAAGGCCAGGACAGAATTTAAACAATGAATTCATTGCTTCAATTTCACTTACTTATACATTTTCACCTTAAGACCCTTTTATGGAATCCATTATATTTTAATTTATATGACTGCATTTTATTTTGAATAAAAGTGTAATGAAATTTGTTCTTAAATAAATGATTCTAAAAGAATTTTTCCAGTTTTCTTCATGAAAAATTCATACTAATGATTCAGTAATTTATTTCATCTTATTCTGTTTCCTTTTCTTTAATACAAATAATTAGTTCACTTATTTGAAATTATATGTTAATTAAGTAACATGTAGCAATAGCTGTTCAATGAAATTTTACTTTAAACGTCTTCATTCATTAATAAATAAATAATTTTTTATTTTTAAATAAAAAATTATTAATTAAGCGACCACAACTGTCTTTTTTTTGACATGCATTAAAAATGGCGACTAGAAATCACAAGGAACAGGTTTGTCCCTTATAACTTCAATAAAAAGATTTTGTGCAGAATACCTATTTCGCAGGGTGTTATCGATAAAATATTTATCTTTTTCTACATATGACCAAATGCTATGACTCTTTTATGACAATTATTGTTATTGAAAGTCTTAATACGTATAATACAATCTACTACTGTGTCCAAAAAGTAAGACCAATTTTCAATTTAAAATTACCGGGGGCTTATGGCATCCCATTTTTTTTTTTTTTTTTTTTTTTTTTTTTTTTTTTTTTTTTTTTCATTTTTAGGTTGCTGCCACTGTCCTTGCCATCTTTGTGAAATTTGACGTCAAAATATTCATTAGTGTTTGAGTTACGCTTCGCTTTGTGAGGCACTAAAACTGATTCCGGCGATTTTTGAAATGTCTGAATTAATTGAGCAAAGAATTTGCATTAAATTTTGTATGCGGAAATGTGTAAAATGTTGCAGAAGGCATTAGATGAGCATTCCTATATCGGAAAGAAATGTTTAGAAGTGGCATAAACAGTTCAAAGAAGGCAGAAAACTCGTTGAAGACAAAGAGCCCTCTGGTCGACATTCAACCTCAACCGACGAAGCTCACGCCCAAAAAATTAAAGACTTGGTGCTTGCAAACCGTCGATTTACAATTAGAGACCTTGCTGATGATGTTGGAATTTCAAAAGGATCGGTCAATTCTATTTTGGACTTCAAAAGAGTCAAATAGAATTGACCGATACCGAAAACACTGAACCGAAATGTACCATAGGCACCAAAAACGGTGAATGCGCCAGCTCATACTGCATTGATTTTTCGTGACTTTTTCTCCAAAAATGAAACCCAGATCGTTCCACAGCTGCCGTATTCACACCGTGCAACTTCTGGCTGTTCCTTAAACTCAAAAGACCACTCCGGGGACAACGTTTTGAGTCGATTGAAAAGATTCAATGTGAATCGCCGGGCGCTTTCAAGGCCATCCCTGACGATCACTTTTTAGCATGCATTGAGGAATGGAAAAAAAGTTGGCATAAGTGAATTGTGTCCGGAGGGAATTACTTTGAAGGCGATGAAATAAATTTGGAAGAATAAAAAAAGAGTTTTCGAAAAAAAAATAATTGGTCTTACTTTTTGGGCACGGTAGTAATTTTTTTTTTTAATTTTTGATTAATATTTATGCATTATACGTTAAAATTTTTAGAGTTTATGAAGATTTATTACATCTTTTATCTATTTTATCTCTTTTTATCTCATAAAGCATTTTTTATCGACCTATTTTGGACAAATGTTCAAAAAGTGATTTAAACATAAACGCACATACAAGAATAATAAAAAGAATTTATGTAGTAATTTCTTTAAGAAAAATTTAAAAATAAGATTTTATAATATAAGGATGGCAATATTTATCTCATTATATAAGTTTTAAATTTTTCAAATTTGTACATTTCGAAAGTGAAGGAAAATTGTTTTAATAGTTTGCATTAGAATGACATGAAGAGCATAAAAAATAATTTTATGTTAAGAAATTCTTTTGCTCAGAAATAGTATAGCTATCTACCTTACACCTGTAAGCATGATAAGAAAATGACAGATAAAAATCTTATAATACTGTCATTTAATATTAATTTCGAATCCTGCTTTATTAGTTAAACTCGAGCACTTTTTATTGAAATATTAAGTTTGTAACTGAAATAAGAAAGCAGAAAGTGTTTCTAAAAATAAAGATAGAATTAAAAATAGCCTATAAAACACAAATCCTTTTCCATGAAGGTTTAATTCCCTTTTATAAACGAATTCTTCATAGCAATATCATTAAACGTTTCTTTAAATTTATTGAAGAAATTTTTTAAATACTTAAAAATATTTAGAAATGTCTGCCAATTCCTAAAGGATTTTTATTTTCAAAATATGAATTGAAAAGAATTGTCAAAGAAACAGACATACTTATATGTGACATAAAAATCAATTCGTATTGTCAAATAGTACTATAATAAAAATGTTTTCTTAGATGTTGTATAGTGACGTAAGTATTTTTTAAACTTTGTAAAGATAAAATTCCACTGTTATCACCAACAAACTCCTATAAAATTGCATTTGGATTGAATGAAAACAATTCAAGAAAATTTTAATTTTAATTAATAATCATTCTATATTCAGAGACTAACGTTCATTGTTTTCTATCTTAATTGGTGTTAGTTATTTATTAAGTACTAACGTGTAATAATCTACTTCATATTAAGGAAATGGTATTAATTGCAAAAATTCTTTATGAACAAGTTTACTATAAATTGTACACATTTTTGAAATTATAAATCTTCACTAGAAAACTATAATTTAGTACGCTGAAAACAATTCAAGAAAATTTTAATTTTAATTAGTAATCATTCTATATTCAGATATATTAACGTACATTGTTTTGTATCTTAATTGGTGGCAGTTAATTATTAAGTTCTTACGTGCAATAATCTACTTCATATTAAAGAAATGGTATTAATTGTAAAAAAATCTTTATGAACAAGTTTACAATAAATTGTACACAATTTTGAAATTATAAATCGTCACAAAAAATTATAATTTAGTATACTGAAAAGAGAAAGATGTAACATTAATTTATTTTTAATTTGTTTTTTAATAACTTTATTTAATAATGTTACAAGGATTTTATTTAATACTCAGAAATTTAGTGATAGGTTTGGAATTAAAATGTAGCCATTGTATAATTTGTCTAATAACCAGCAATAATAGCCTAACAAAAATTATACAATATCAGCAAAAAATTAACCCTCCTTTTTCTTTCAGTGTCATACAGTAGGTTACGGTTTTAATATTTCGCTTTAATCTCAATTAATTTCAGTTCAATAAAAACAGCAATACAAGAAAAATTATCACTCATTTATGTTGGGTTTTAGCTTAAATTTTCTACAGTTAGCATGGTTTCTCAAAATTCCACCTTAAAATATATCTATTGTTTTAAAATAAACACAATTTATCCATTCTAGCAAAAATTAACATTTTCTTTAAATATTCTTGTCGCTTTCTGTGAGTTCAAATACCCATACGTATTAATTAAAATGTTCTTAAGATATTTGTTGATCAAGAAATTCATATATGAATATTTCATGTACATTCATTCACATATTCATTGTCGTTCAGGCAATTAGAAGCAAACAGAGATATAAAATTAAATTGGTTAACAAGCATGTGGATGCCTCAGATGAATGCATTGAAGATCATTTTAAATTATTTTCTGTTATTTATTTTGATTTATTTCTGTTATCGAAATAAAATTAAACCTAAAATCTTCAGCAACCGTTGATTATTATTTCTAATAAAATGTTCCGTGGAATTACGTTTGTTATTTAGCTTTTGATTAAACATGCTTAAATGATGCAAAACAAAATGAAAATTGTCCATTCTCATCTTATTTTAATGAGGCCTTTTTTCTCAATTTTTGTACTTTTTTTCAATTCATAAATGGCAAAGTTGTGGTAGATATCTACTGTAAACTATTTTCTCATTAAACTCCTTAAGGAGCAACACATACTGTGTTGGTGTGGTGAAAGTAATTAAAACTTCCCTATGGCGCCTTGAAAGCTGCTTTCTATCTTCACTCAAGCAGTAATTTAAAATTCTAAGGCGGTCATGCAAACCAAAGTAAATTACAGTGAAGCCTTCACTTATGATGCTGTTGAAGAATGCAGATCCAATTAAAATGAATTGTTCAACAACCATAAACATATTGTACTTCGATGGATTTCACCTTAGTCTAACCAGGAAGGAAGGCTGTGTATATATATATAAGCAAAAGAAATATATTCGAGATTTCCCCAACGTGGATTATAAATTTGCAAGTTTTATTATAAATCTCAAAATTAAATTTCATCTAGAAAGGAAATTTGAAATTAAAGATAAACTTATCCTGCATAATTTCATGGTACATTAAGATTACCCGGGAAATACACTGACGGAAAATCCTAATACCAATGTGCTAGATAAACGAAATTTGAGAGGCAAGTTTGCACATCTGAAATGTGATGTCTATTCAAATTTCACTTATCACGTTTTGTTTAAAGTACAGGATGTGAGCGTTATTTATGGTGAGAGATCTTATGTGAGCTATATTTGGGGTAAGAATGTCTTTAAGAAGGAGAAGAAGACAGTATCAGTAGCGTACTGAGTTTGAACCAAGCCGTGTAATATGGTTACGGGAAGGAAGATTTTCTTTTCACGATATTGCAGAATAACTTGGCAGGAATCCACTGTGTATGATTGTTGGCAGAAATGATCACTGGAAAGTACTATCTCAAGATGATCGGGGTGGATGCAGTAAATATACGAGCTCTGTTGACACCAAATTGATACAGCAAACATAAAAAATCTATTATTTAAGGGGTATCTCGAAGCCATACGCCCTGTAGTGTTTCTGTCACTAACTCCAAATTAGCGATATCTGCGGCTTCAGTTATGTCAAGATAGAGCTCATTGGAGGGCTGAGTAGAGATCTGTTATGTTTTCAGAGCCATTTCTGTCGCGGTGCCAGTGATGGTAGTATATTGATTAGAAATAGGCCAGGAGCTGTACCAGCCAATATGTCTGCGTTGTATACAGACTAGACCTACAGTAGGAGTTATGGTCTGGGGAGCAATTTCTTATAATATCAGAAGGCTCTCGTAGTTTTCCCATGCACATTAACGGCCTAATTTGTACGTCAGACAACCTGTTGTACTACCATGTTTGTTCACTATTTCATAGGTCATTTTCCAAAATATTACGCACATCCTGTACCGCTGCTATCACCCACCGTGCTCTTCAAAGTGTCAACATGAGGCCTTGGTCAGATCTTTCTTTCATCGGATAATTGCTGATTTGACTTATAAAATTCAACAAGCATAGAACTCCATCCCACAAAATCACATATGGCCCTTGAACGATACAATGTATGTTTGTCTGCATGCTTGCATTGAAAATTTTGGAGACTACAGCGGTTATTAATATACCACCATTTCACATTCGAAATGGCTCTTCTCACGCAATCGTTAACCTGTGACCTTGAATCTTTAATCAAATAAATATATTACCCTGAAAAATGCTTTGTCATTTCATTCCTTTAAATTAATTTATTCTTGACGTTGAGATTTCATTTTCCACCGGTGAATAATTGAAGAGATTTCAAGTTATTATAAAGAGGATGGAAATTCTTGTCGGAAAATTATAAAGATTATTAATTGTTGATTGTCTTACTAATCTATAGATACAATTGCAATTTTACATTACAAATATTTTTTATATTTATTTAATGGTATATTTTATTTTACATATAAATAGATATTCTGTGATTTCTTTTTATTGACCGGAATACGAATGTTTTATTTTTATACAACTTACAGCGGGAGCAAAAAGGTGATTTTTTAACAATTTGTTGATCAAAATTTCTCATGAATTAAAATATTTCTAAAGATATCTTCAAGCTAATAAAAATAGAATTTTAAAATAGATAAAATGTTTTAATGTTAAAAACAAAAATGCATTTTATTAAGGAATTTTCTTTGAAAAACAATAGCATATATTCAGTTACAATTGAAAATATGTGTCAAGATCTTATTTTTAATTTCAACAGGAATCGGAGTTAAGTTACATTACAGTTAAATATATTTATTAAAAAAGTATTATCTATTAAATAATAAAACAAAATAGAAAAGGAATAGAATTATAAATTATAAAAATCTTCAAAACTTTTGTGTTTTAAAGGCTTTATTTAAAAATGTATAACATGTCAATGATAGCTCAATATAATATTTTAGTGCCGAAATATATACAAAGAAATATAAATTCAGTTTTTATGATGATAAGAGGAAATTGTTTAAGATTGATACTCATTATTTGATAGGATAATTCAAGTAGCATTATGAAAATTATTATTCAATCTCAAAAAACTCGTTTCAAAATTTTCTTGTAGTGTTATGAGACATTCATAGAAACAAAATGTTTTATTAGTGAATTAATAGATAGCAAGGCAATCTTATATATGTCATATTGTGTGCTACTTTTAATGCTATGGCCGTTATGAAAATGACTAAGATATTTAAAGAGAAAAATTCTTTTTATTTGAGCATGTCATTTTAACTGATGTATACTACCACAAAACAAAATCAATGTCATAAATTTGAATTTATGATTATTAAATTAATCATTTAAAGGGAAAGACAAGTTATCAATGTTGTTACTCTGCATAATCCATAAATAATAATGTTATTCTGTCAAATGGATAAGCTTATCAAATTTAGATAGCTTGAAATTTAGCATTACAATTTAAGAATCAAAACTTAAAAGGATCGCCGTGATCATTATGAATAAATTTTAAAAGAAATTAATTTTCGCTTTGATCCTGAATGATTTCGTGATTACACGACCATTCTTTAAAAACTAATGGTAAAAAGAAAATCGGCATTAACATAAACGTTTCTAAATGTAACTATATGGTACAAACGGGCAAAACCCTTATCCAGTCGTACAAAATATATATTTAAATTTGAATTTCTTTAAAAATTCCGATAGATGGCGATTTAGAACTTTTATATACACTAGCGTGCAAATCTTAAGCAACAATTGCATTTTTCTACTTACAATCATGAAACTGTTGAAAAGGGACGTTGCGACTAGGGATTGCAATACCGGTATACCGGGATACCGAATACCGGTATTTTGAGCCATTTGTACAATTTTATAATACCGGTATTCACAAGTTTAAATACCGGTTTTCGGTATTTACTAGAAATTTAGAATTCTTATCTGCGCAATTCTTATTCTTATCTGGGAATTATTATTCAGAATTCTTATTTGAAAATTAGAAATTCTTATGTGTGAAATTCTTATTCTTAGCTGTGAATTATTATTCAGAATTCTTATCTGAAAATTAGAAATTCTTATCTGTGAAAACAAGGTTGTAGTTATGAAGAAGTGTAATATTTTGATATTTTTTTTAAATGATGAGTCTGTTATTCACATTGTATTTGCATATCATACTTCAGAGTTCCAAATATTTTTCAGATTTATTATATATATATACTCATAAATAATACCCCATAATAATGAATAAGAATAACTTTAGAGAATATAAAACATCAGTTGATAATACTTCGGTTTGGTTTCATTATTTATATGATGAAAATAATATGGGGGCACAATGTTCAAGAGTTAAAAAATGTTCAAGAGTTATCAAAGTGAATGGAGGAAGTACAAGCGGACTAACTACACATTTAAAAACGAAACATGATACAAATTTGTTAAGGAGGAAAGAATCTAAGTGCGAAGAAGATACAAATTTAAGCACAGTTTCTAAGCCCAAGCCATCAGGGATTTTAGATTATTTTGACGAAAAAAAAGATAATTTGGATGAAATTATAAGTAAAATGACAGCATTAGATGGTTTGCCATTTCGAGTGTTTTTTGTGATATTTACATTCTCTAATAAACCTGGCAAATAAAAAAAACAAAACAAAACAAAAACCCTGTGTTTTCTTTCTTTTCTAAAATTTCTACTACCGGTATTAAAACCGATATCCCAGTATTAAGATCTAAAAAATACCGAATACCGGTATTGAACTTATGGTCCGATATTGCAATCCCTAGTTGCGACTAATACAGGGAAACGGCAGCTCAGTAGAAAGGTGATGAATATGCAAATAATAGCACTGTGACATCAGAGGGACATCACGTCATGCAAACGCGGGAAATGCGGCAGCTCATTGTCATGGCAAATGAGCAGCCGCATTCCACGCGTTTGCATGACGTGGCATGACGTCCGCATGATCCGAAAGGAGGACTGAAGCATTTCCAGACATTTACATTGAAATTTACAAAAGTGTAGTTTCAAACTCTGGGAAAGCCTTCAAAGTGACAGGCGCAGCTAAAAGTAAAGTTGGCGTCATCTTCCGAGGAAAATAACGGTATATGATGACCAGTATATCATTCTGCAGGCGAAAATAGCCCAGAACCAAACATAAGGCAACATCGCTCAGCAGTTGCGTATGGCAACAGGACGATATCGCGGTTTACTGTGGCCAGGTGTCTGCATAAATGTGGCCTATTCATCCGTTGCCCTGAATGCTGCGTACCATTCAGCAGCCTATCAGCGGTACAGTTTACAATGTTGTCAAGAACACAAAGACTGGACATCTCATCAATGGAATCATGTTCTTTTTACTGATGAGTCATTTCATTCTGAACAACGATTCTCAACATCAGTTGATCTGGAGGTAGGTAGAGATACGATTTCATTTCACTAACAGCAGGGAAACAGGCAGCTGGGGTGGTCCTGGAGAGCTTGTGTGGGGAGGCATTATGTTGAATGTACATAAGTAGCTCCATATTTTCAAGAACGACTCACTTATAGGAGATTGTTACTGTGATGAAATTATCCTCCCCCATGTACGTCTGTTCTGATATGCCATTGGTCCAGAATTTAATTTTGTGGAAGATAATGCACGTCCACACAAGATCTCTGTTCTTGAAGAGCTTCTAGTTCTTCTCTATTTGCAGAATGTATTTCCCAGCTTACTCCCCTTATTTAAATCCCATCGAATATGAGTAGGAGGCTTTGAAGAGACACCTGGAACTAAATTCTGTCTTCCTGAGAACACCAGACAGCTGAAACAGATGCTCCTTGAAGAGTAACAACTCCTACCTCAAGAACTGCAGGATAATTTGGTATTGAGTATGATCACATGGTGTCGCGAAAACATTTCAGTTAAGGGAGGTCATATCCCTTACTAAAGGACTTTGGTTTGTTATTCTTTATCATGGCTAGACAATGTTTTTCACTAAAGCCATTCTGTCAATAGAGCCTTTTTTGCTGCTTTGTTTCAAATGTATGTGTGCAATTAATGCTTTGTCTACAATACTTTCTCCATCCTATAAGCACCAAATTGCGCCTCTATAGTATGAATTTTATGTCTACCTCTTGAGTTTTTGCGCAATTACGGCAAAATCCTAAAAGTTGCTTATGTTTTGCACACTGGTGTATTAAATAAAGAAAGATGGAGGAAATTTCAAAAAGATTAAATTTTTACGACCAAATCTCAATTTTTAAAATATATACTACTAAAAAAATATGAGTATAGATTACAATTTTTTGGTAGTTTAGGTTCATTTTTAAA
Organism: Caerostris darwini; assembly: GCA_021605075.1. Lineage (NCBI taxonomy): Eukaryota > Metazoa > Arthropoda > Arachnida > Araneae > Araneidae > Caerostris > Caerostris darwini. The sequence goes on along the minus strand of BPLQ01009037.1, from coordinate 66,867 downwards.
TTCTAAATAGTGCTTATTGTTGTTGTTTTTTGAACACTGGTCTCTTTGTCCTGAGTTAATCGTTACTAGAATGTCAGAGCTGAAGCAGATTCAATGTTATCCCTGTTGGACAATGAGGATCCTATTGCATCATATCAACATTATACAACAGTAATTTTGAAGGAATATCTCCAAGAATGGCATCGAGAGAGGGCACCCTGCTCCTCTCCTTCTCGAAACCAACTTCAGGACATTCCAGGCTAGGGTCAAGGAAGCTTTTGTCTCGACATTGCTGGTCATTTTTCGAATCTAACATCCTTGGTTCTGAAACCCAGCTCTTTATTTACCAATCCGCTCAGATGCATTTTTAATAATGTATATAGGGTCTATTTAATATGCATGAGGAGGGTCTATTTAATATGCATGAGGAGGGTCTATTTATAAGGTCTATTTAATATGCATGAGAAGGGTCTATTTAATATGCATGATGAGAATCTATTTATAGGGTCTATTTAATATGCATGATGAGGATCTATTTATAGGGTCTATTTAATATGCATGAGGATGGTCTATTTATAAGGTCTATTTAATATGCATGATGAGGTTCTATTTAATATGCATGAGGAGGGTCTATTTAATATGCATGATGAGAATCTATTTATAGGGTCTATTTAATATGCATGATGAGGATCTATTTATAGGGTCTATTTAATATGCATGATGAGGGTCTATTTAATATGCATGAGGATGGTCTATTTATAAGGTCTATTTAATATGCATGATGAGGTTCTATTTAATATGCATGAGGAGGGTCTATTTAATATGCATGAGGAGGGTCTATTTAATATGCATGATGAGAATCTATTTATAGGGTCTATTTAATATGCATGATGAGGGTCTATTTAATATGCATGATGGGGATCTATTTATAGGGTCTATTTAATATGCATGATGAGGATCTATTTATAGGGTCTATTTAATATGCATGATGAGGATCTATTTATAGGGTCTATTTAATATGCATGATGAGGGTCTATTTAATATGCATGATGAGGATCTATTTATAAGGTCTATTTAATATGCATGATGAGGATCTATTTATAGGGTATATTTAATATGCATGATGATCTATTTATGGGGTCTATTTATAGGGTCTATTTAATATGTATGATGAGGATCTATTTATCTATTTTGATCCATAAAGTGTTTTATTGTTGCTATTGTTAAAATAAATATTTCTAGTTGAGAAAACTGTTATTCTCAGTATATCCTTCAGTTTTTAAGCATTCAACTGTAAAATATGAGGAATTTTGAAAAACTTCGATGGAGAATTTTGGAAAACCGATGGGGACTTTTGAAAAAATTCCCTATCGGGTTTTAATGGGAAAACCGATGGGGAATTTTAAAAAACTGAACTAACATCACTTTAAAGTTCAACTCATTTCAATCTGTTTCATTAAAACTTTCATAAGAAAATATAAAAATCGAAAGGAAACGCTTTTTAATATATCTCAAATAATAATATATTGTGTCTAATTTAATATTAAAAAAATATTTTTACAGACTTTTAAGTACCCAAAAATATTATTTAATACAATAATGTTATACAAATTATTCAATCTTTAATGAAATTTTCAAATATTTCTACATTTTTTTCTATTTGTATTCCTTTATATTTGAACAGATTAATTGTTAAAAACTAAAATCCTTCACTTTTTATTAAGATTAGGCTTGTAAATTTGCCTACGAAGCAAAAGTTGACAGAAAAAAAAAGTATAAAGAATAAGAGAAGTATAAGAAAGCATAAGAAAAAAATTTAGGAATCAAAGTAATTAAAGTAAAGTAATTAATAATTTAAGAATTAATTAAATTTAAGAATTAAATTATTAATTTTAGAAATTAAAGAATTTGAGAAGCATAAGAAAGCAAAAATTGACAGACTGGAAATATCTTCTGGTCTCAAAGTGTGTTAGGTTTCTCACCACAATCCGAATTGAACTAAAATTATTATTTGCTATTTATATAGAAATATTATTAAGCAATAACCATCACTACTTATTTCGCCCGGTATTCTATTTTCATTTCAAATATAAAGTCTTATTAGGCACTACTTAAAACTTTTGCCATTCGTCTTCTATTATAATAACGTCTTCTTCAATATTATTCAGTACTAAATTGGTATCGGTCTATTCAATTGTATTATGATAAACATATGTAAATTTTTGAGATTCTTCCATTGAAGCATGTAAGATATAATTATAATAAAAGTCTCCTAACACCCACGTTGCAGTTACCAGACTCAATTCTAGTTGTAGTTTAAAAGAACAAGTTCAATTTCTTTATAGCATCTCTCTCGTCATGAAGTATTTTCATTAAAAAGTTTTTGCAGAGTTGAAATTAATTATTGTCTGAGATTTTAAATCTGTTGAATATATTGGCTGAATTACTTTTATATTATTATTCCTCCTTTCTAAGAACTCCAACCAAACTTCTTTATTGTTCTTTCTATCCTGTAGAGATAAAAAGACGATGCATTTGCTGTATTGCACTACAAAATTGGTCCAAGTTTTATTTTTTTAATTTTATGATTATATCCTCCAAACAAGGTTGATGATGTTTTTCGGAATTAATAGTCTCCTCTCTTTTCCTTGTTTTAGCTATCCATAATAAATTGGTTCTTTTGATATTCCGCTATAACAATGCCTTTTTAAAATTCATCTTATTTTTAGATATGTTATTGCTTGATTGTTAAGGATTTTGGTTCTTCTACTTTAAAAAAAATATATATTTTTAGGTGTAATCCAATTTTCATGGACAAGATTTTCCTAATTATCAATTCCTCGGTATATTCCTTTTTATTTAATTCCTTATTTATTGCTAAATCCCTATGAAAAACTGTGCCTTTCAGGATTATCAGATATTGCAAATAAATCAAATTAAGGATAACTGCTCATCTAAAAGTTAAATAAACTTTGCTAAAAGAAATCTAAGGTGAACTGGTGAAAACTATGGATCACTTTATTTCTTTATTTTTATAATAAATAAAAAAATGATTACTTTTAGTAGTTTTATAGTATATTGGAAAAACATTTGAAGTTGATTTGTCTATTTGAGCCTGACTAATCGAGTGGCTAGCGCTCTGGCGCTCGCTACCGCAGGTTTCGGGTTCGAGTCCCGGCTGTGCCATGAATGTTTGTAGTGGTTCGGAATCCACTTTAAATCGTAGGTCCCGATCTAACAAGATCGTACAGCGTTGCGGAGGTGCCGTTACTCCGCGTCCGTAGCTTATCTTCAAGCTACACGGAACTCCTAGGTAGAGCAAAGTGAGTAACATCTGTGCAGCACTTACCTTAAGGCATCAAAGACAAGTGTCTAAGTGTTTTCCGGCTGCATTCGAACAAAAAAAAACTTTGTCTATTTAAATATTTCTAATAGTATTATTAGATCATAATTAAGTTTTTTTTTTTTTTTTTTTTTTAATTTTAACTAACACAGTCCCGTAATCATTAAATTTTAAATTAAGCACATATTCACACATTGCGTCTATAAAATGACTAATAAAATCTATCGATCAGAAATTTATATGTAAAAAAATTCCGAGTAATTTGTTTTGAATACCTTTACTAATTTTGTGCTTACGATTAGTACAATTAATTCTTGTATTTATGACTAATGCTAAATTGATAATATTTTATTCAATTTTTAAACAAATTATTTCGTTCATAATACTCTGATTTTCTTAAATAGTATTACAAATTATGTGATTGAAAACTTATCGTAAAAAAATAATTTGTAATATTATTTGGTTAACTTTGTTTAAATATTTATATGATATAACAAAAAAAATCAGAAGAAGCAAGGTTTTATCACAATCGGAAAGCTAACTTTAATTTCAATAATTTGAGTTTGGCTTGTTCATAATTGAGGTTTTAGCATAAGAGAAGAATTACCTTTAATTTCAATAATTTGAGATTGGGTTGCTCATAATTGAGGTTTTATCCTAACAGAAGACTTAACTTTAATTTCAATAATTTGAGATTGGGTTGCTCATAATTGAGGTTTTATCATAACAGAAGAATTAACTTTAATTTCAATAATTTGAGATTGGGTTGCTCGTAATTGAGGTTTTATCATAACAGACGAATTAACATTAATTTCAATAATTTGAGATTGGGTTGCTCATAATTGAGGTTTTATCATAACAGAAGACTTAACTTTAATTTCAATAATTTGAGATTGGGTTGCTCATAATTGAGGTTTTATCATAACAGAAGACTTAACTTTAATTTCAATAATTTGAGATTGGGTTGCTCATAATTGAGGTTTTATCTTAAGAGAAGAATTAACTTTAATTTCAATAATTTGAGATTGGGTTGCTCATAATTGAGGTTTTATCACAACAGAAGACTTAACTTTAATTTCAATAATTTGAGATTGGGTTGCTCATAATTGAGGTTTTATCATAACAGACGAATTAACATTAATTTGAATAATTTGAGATTGTGTTGCTCATAATTGAAGTTTTATCATAACAGAAGACTTAACTTTAATTTCAATAATTTGAGATTGGGTTGCTCATAATTGAGGTTTTATCATAACAGAAGAATTAACTTTAATTTCAATAATTTGAGATTGGGTTGCTGATAATTGAGGTTTTATCAAAATAGAAGAATTACCTTTAATTTCAAAAATTTCGAGGAATTTTTTAAGAAACGCATACGAAACAGAAATAAGCAAAATAGCATAACAGGCTAAAATAACTCAGTTTAATAAAATATTCTATTCTGTCACAAAAATATTCAGTTTCAAACAAATAATTAAAGAAAAATTCCGTTACAAATTTTTTTTTATTTTTTTTTTTATAATAATTTCCGTAAAAGAATTTCCATAAAAATTCATTTTCTCCAAATAATTTTTAAAAAAGGATTTTACTTTAAAATATTTTATTTTTATAAAACTAAAATTTCTGATAAAACAATTAGAGAAAAGTACTAATGAAAACAAATTAGAAGACAGAAATTAATTTAGAAAATCATTCGCGCAATATCAGCACACGCATTTTTCAAAGGAATAATTTTTTATACTTTATCTTATACTTTATTAAATTAAGATGATGTCGCTTTTAAAAAAATTCGCACAATATAAATAACAAAAATAATCTACCTTTACTACCAACTGAATAATAAATTATTCACTACTTTACTTCTTTTTTGCCAATCCGTGGGGCTGCTAAATTTTTTCTTGAATATAAAAAAAGGATTAATTAGCATAAGATAATTAATTAGTAATAAATTACTTTAAATAGATCTGCTATTTCGATTAAAAGATTGCAAAACATTTTCATTTTTTATTTCATAAATTTTACTTTGCTAAATCCTTTCTTTTGTTATTTAAATTACTGTATAATTTCCTTTATTGCTTATAATTTAGCCTAAATTAGGCTTTAATGGACTTAAACTTTTAATTTCACAATTTTTTAACTATAAAGGTATTGCCATAAAAAATTTTATAACTAATTTACGAATAATATAAGCTATTTTAAAAAGTCTAATATGACTTTATTGAAAAACTGATTATAGACAAGTTTAAAAGAATCCAAATTCACAGAGAGTCTTCAAATTTCAGAAAAATACTGAATATCATATATTCATCATATATATCATATCATGAATATCATATATATCATATATATTCCTCATCATATCTTTTTGGATAAAATTCTATTGTGTTGTATAAACTTTATTTCTAGTTCTATTTCTTTTATTATATCATTTAACAACATTGTAAATTAATTTGTAGAAATGTTTTTTGAAATTTTTGAAGATGTAAATTTTTAAAGTATTAAAACATCAATTTCCACTAAAAATTCAAAATTGTTATTTTTATTAGCGCCAATTTGTTAAATATAGAAAAGAATGAAATTTGGAAGATTTGGAAAAGAATTCAAATTCACAGAGCGTCTTCAAATTTCGGAAAAATACTGAATTTCCTTTTCCTAAATGTTATTTTTCGGATAAAATTCTATTGTATCGTATATAACATTTTTATGTAGTGTCATTTCTTTTATTATATCATTTAACAACATTGTAAACTAATTGGTTGAAATGTTTCTTAAACTTTTTGAAGATGTAAATTTTTTAAATGTTAAAACATCAATTTCCACTCAAAATTCAAAATTGTAATTTTTATTAATTCCTATTTGTTAAATATTTTTTTTCTTTCTAATGCAGCTGGCAAACACTTAGACAGCTTGGTCTTGGTGCCTTAAGGCAAGCGCTGCACAGACGTTACTCACTTTGCATTACCCAGAGAGAGCGTGTAACTTGAAGATAAGCCACGGACGCAGAGTAACAATTCCCCCGCAACGCTCTACGATCCTATTAGACCGGGACCTACGGTTTAAAGTGGATTCCGAACCACTACAAACATCCATGGCACCGCCGGGACTCGAATCCGAACATGTGGTACCGAGCGCCAGAGCGCTAACCCCTCGGCCATTCAGGCTCTTATTTGTTAGATATAGAAAAAGAGAAAATTTGGAAGATTTGGAAAGGAATCCAAATTCACATAAGGTCTTCAAATTTCAGAAAAAATACTGAATTTCCACTTCATAAATCATATCTCTTTGGATAAAAATCCATTGTGTCGTATATAAAATTTCTATGCATTGTCATTTCTTTTATTATATCATTTAAAAACATTGTAAACTAATTTGTAGAAATGTTTTTTTTAAATTCTTGAAGATGTAAATTTTTAAAATATTAAAACATCAATTTCCACTAAAAATTCAAAATTGTTATTTTTATTAATTCCTATTTATTAAATATAGAAGAAGAGAAAATTTGGAAGATTTGGAAAAGAATCCAAATTCAAGGCGTCTTCAAATTTCAGAAAAATACTGAATTTCCACTTCATAAATCATATCTCTTTGGATAAAAATCCATTGTGTCGTATATAAAATTTCTATGCATTGTCATTTCTTTTATTATATCATTTAAAAACATTGTAAACTAATTTGTAGAAATGTTTTTTTTAAATTTTTGAAGATGTAAATTTTTAAAATATTAAAACATCAATTTCCACTAAAAATTCTAAATTGTTATTTTTATTAATCCCTATTTGTTAAATATAGCCAAGAATCCTAAAATTGGTAAACAATTCCTTAACCTGACCTAAATTAGCAGAGTTCCTGTGACAATTTGGGAAAGAGGTCCAACCATATAATTTTGAAGTATTTTCAGAAGTCTTATATAACTTTGTCTTTAAAAAGGGCACTTATATTTTAATGACATTTTGTATTTTACTTATACTAAACAATGTTTACAAGATTAATCTGAAATAATGAAGTAAATTAATTTTAAAAAATGTATTGATTTAATGTGAAAAACTAATATAATTTCTAATTTCATAAATAACCTTTTATTTCTATACATTGTTGGAATCTCTTAAGTATACCATTTCATTACGAACTTCTTTCTGTAATCTTATTTATTCAGTTAACTTCTCTATAGATTTAATAGAGAAATCCATTTTCTACCAAACAATAATCATCTTGTTTAAGTCAACAACCTTCTTGATTAACGTATCCACTTTAGTCTACTAACATAACGCTTTTCATAATAATCCTTCCATCCAAAACCTTGACATTCCATTTCAGGGAGAAGGCCTGTCAAAACAAATCCAATCAACTAGACGTTAAACATTCCAGCAATTTATTTTTACCGTCATGCAAGATAAACAAACAACAGGCAATATACCGCTATTTAACCTTCTAGTAGTGGTAGGTTTTTATTTATTTTCATATGTGAATAATACCAGGTAGTACGTTCTGGTTTTTAACAATTATTGTATGTTTGGAAATACCTTATTTCTGAATTAATCTCAATGCTATTTTTTAAAATATTTTGCAGTTATATGTTAGGTTCTTTTATGTTTGTCATATGTTAGGTTCTTTTATGTTTGTCATATGTTAGGTTCTTTTATGTTAGGCATATGTTAGGTTCTTTTCATCAGAGTATAGAAAATAAATTTCCTTTGTAGGAAACTTTTTAAATAGAAAAATAAAAAGTGCTGTTGTTTTCCCGATGGAAAACACTTTAACCTGAAGTCATATATGCTGCAGATTCAACGTTACTCACACTGTGCCGCATGGGCATACTACACTGCACCCACATTGTTGCAATTCATTTATTGCAAGTTATCAGTTATATCAGTTATTGCAAGTTATCAGTTATATCAGTTATTGAAAGTTATCAGTTATATGTATTCAGTTATTGAAAGTTATCAGTTTTATGTATTCAGTTATTGCAAGTTATTAGTTATATCAGTTATTGAAAGTTATCAGTTATATCAGTTATTGAAAGTTATCAGTTATATCAGTTATTGAAGGTTATCAGTTATATGTATTCAATTATTGCAAGTTATCAGTTATATCAGTTATTGCAAGTTATCATTTATATGTATTCAGTTATTGCAAGTTATCAGTTATATGTATTCAGTTATTGCAAGTTATCAGTTATATGTATTCAGTTATTGCAAGTTATCAGTTATATGTATTCAGTTATTGCAAGTTATCAGTTATATGTATTCAGTTATTACAAGTTATTAGTTATATCAGTTATATGTATTCAGTTATTACAAGTTATTAGTTATATCAGTTATATGTATTCAGTTATTACAAGTTATTAGTTATATCAGTTATATGTATTCAGTTATTAAAAGTTATCAGTTATATGTATTCAGTTATTGCAAGCTATCAGTTATATGTATTCAGTTATTGCAAGTTATCAGTTATATATGTATGCAGTTATTGCAAGTTATCAATTATATTTATTCAATTGTTCAAGGGTAAGATATAGTTTTTCCCACACCTTTATCCTCTGATAGTACTTTCCGTACACATCGGCAAAGACATATAAGCTTCTGATTGGACATAACTTGTCAGATATCGAAACAAGCTATCATAGTTAAGAAGCACGACTAAACACACAAGTTAATTATCCACCAGGCAGCTAGAATTCGGTGGCTAATGTGTAAATGATTACATTTTACAAGTCATTTTATTACACTATTGAAATCTGTCACTCATGATTATATTATTCCACAACAATATACATTATGACTTAATGCTTAATGACTCTTTACACTATTCTGTGGCCTTGTAAAACAACGTGCACATTTTAGACTAAGTGATAATAATTCAAGCTTCAATAAAGATACAAATTTTCTATTTGCAATTTGATTTATTTCAATTTACTTTTAAATTGTCAGATCCTGAAAAAGTAATGCAAGCTTTCATTAATTCATTTGCAGGAAATTATTTTCTTTTCAGAGTGTTTTTTCAATAGCTTCTTTGGTTGATACTTTTTGTTGTTATTGTATCAAAAACACGTGTGCAAATCTTTGAAGAAAAAAAATTAAAGATTGTGGAGTTTAAGAAGATTAAGTGAGATTAAATATAGAAACATTTCAATGAAAATTGTTCTTTTTCGAGATTCTAAAAGTGTTTAAAATGGTAAAAACTCTTGGTTAAACTAAAAAAACTAAATTAAACTAAATAACTAAAAAAAATTATATATTGATAAAAAAATTGTGGCAGCAGAAATTTGTGGAAAAATGGTTTTATTTATTTATTATGAAAACGTTTTTTTTACTTCAATATTTATGTCATCAATTTCGCAATTTATTTATAATTTATTATTTCTTTCTTTTTCTTTTTTTTATGAAATACTTACGCTAACTGCTTTTTAAACAACTACTTGTTGTTCTTATATTAACATGTCTTTCAAAGCAAGTGCACAAATATTTGAAAAAAAATTATAAAGTATTTTAATTATAATTGTAATTTAATATTTATTACAACAAATTAGAATTTTTAGATTTCATTATTATTTATTTGCCTCATGATCTAGCTTATTTATGAAATATGTATGAAAATCTACAAAATATTGTAAAAAATATACTTAAATTATAAGAATATTGTTACCAAATTATTATATTTAATGCATTGTCAACTTAGAAAAATTTAATACTTCGAATAATAAAGTAAATGTAAAATAAAATAAAGATATTATAAAAAATAATTAAACTACTTTTATATAAAAATATAAAACAAAACAAAGATTTAAAAAAAAACCACATATTACAGAAAAACATTTTTTGCTTAAATTTGGTTTCTAATTATACTAACTACAATTCTATTCTTATGAAAGTTAAAAATTAAAAACGTATCTTTTGTTACCTTCCTTTTTTTTTTAACTTAGTAACAAAAAAAAATAATAATAAATTCCTCTATTCAAAAAAAAAATATATTTTTTATTTTTGCAATCTCTGTTACCATCAAACACATTTTTTCAGTTAAGGCTCTGGACTGCTTATCGTCGACAATTCCTTATTAAAAATATTTGACAATTATTTTATCATTCCAAGAACGGTAAAAAATTGGACAATTATTTTAGCATTGCAAGAACGGTAAAAAATTGGACAATTATTTTAGCATTCCAAGAATGCCACTCGTGTAATTCTGGCATCAGATTAATTGGATTTTTTTCTAAACTTGACTGAAAAAATCTAACAAATTACTTTTAAAGGAAATGGAATTTGTTTCTTCTAGTTATTTAATTTATGTATCTGGTTTATATCCTAAATAAATTAATTCAATTTTATCTAGTTTTTGCTATTATATTGCTATTTATAAATGGAAAAAAATATTGAATTATACAGAAATAAAATTATTTAAATAATATTATGCTTCATAATTAAATATTTATGTTGTAAAACAAATACTGTGCCTCAGAGTAAACCTGTTTGCTACTTTAGGTATAAGAAAAATAGATGAGTAAATTTAAATAAGAGAATTACATATAAATTAAGCAATTTGCATTACTTCAATTAGCACAGTCAGGAAACCGGATGTTTAAATATTTTAATTACATGTGCAAATATTTAATTACATTCCAAATTTGCCCTTCTTTCTTTGAGCATATAAGGATTTTAAAATACTCTTATTTTACACTTTCTTTCTAATGCAGCTGGCAAACACAGACAGCTTGGTCTTTGGATGCCTTAAGGCAAGTGCTGCAGAGACGTACTCACTTTGCATTACACAGGGGGCGCGTGTAACTTGAAGATAAGCCACGGACGCGGAGTAACAATGCCCCCGCAACGCTCTACGATCCTATTAGGACCGGGACCTACTTTTTAAAGTGGATTCCGAACCACTACAAACAACCATGGCACCGCCGGGACTCGAACCGGAAACCTGCAGTACCGAGCTCCAGAGCGCTAGCCACTCGGTCATTCAGGCCTCTTATTTTACACTAAATTTTGGAATTTTCGAATTCCGAATATCAATTTCCTCTTATTCCAACTAAGCACAGATAAACATTTTTTAATTACACGTTCTAAAAAACTATTTTACTGGCCATGAAGGGTGTTTTTTTCCTTGGAATTTTTTATTTTCGTTTTTACTTGCCTTTCAGGTTTGAAAAATCTGTTCTACTTTTGACAGATTAGATTTATTATTAGATTAGCTGTAGATTATTTCGGCTCTTTATTGGTAACCCAACCAAATGAAGAGTGCCCTAGAACTCATAGAAGTAAGACGATTTGTTTGTGAACAAAACAATGAGTGGATAAAAAAACTTGTATTTTGGTAGCTTTGATGGAAATATAACATGATGAAATTGAAGATTCAAATGTTGAAAAGAAAAAGATAATATCACATATTGATCGACCTTTTGAAAATTCCAAGCCAATGCTGCAGGAAAAAAAAAACAGCTATGAATTAATTTTTTTAAATACTTATTACATGAAATGATTTATTTGAAGTGTACTGTAATTTACAATTCGGTATGTACTTTATAGTACGTTTGTTATGAAACTCTGGTTTTATTTTAGGTTTTAGCTTACTTTTGTATTTATTTTGTGGTGGGAAGGTTCACTTATTTCCAGTTTTCAGCAATCCAAGTTTGTGATAAGTGTCGTCCAAAGAAACAGACTGTCGGACTGGAATATGTGGAAGTTAGTTTCCATTATGCAGCAATGCTGCCTTGAAACTTGCTTTAGATTAATCTATGAATAGGTGCCATTCAGAAGAATCATGTTCTATTATGAGAGCCATCATTAAGCAGCTGAAGTCAGAACAAAAAACAAGTTTATTTCAGGTATAAAATAAGCCAGAAGTTGCTCCTTCTATTGTGAAACGAAATCATTCGAACAGTCTCGATGCAAGTAAATCTGCCTTAGTCTTGGACAGCTCTAGATATTGGATATCGACCTGGACAGATCCAGATCGATCTTCAGAAAAAAAAACTTTATTTTGAAAGCAATTTTATCTGATAGTTACCTAAAACACTAATCTCTAAGGAAAATAAAGAATTCAAATTCGAATCATCATCATAAAGATAATTTCCCGATAAACTACAATGTTCCTATCTATTAAGCTGTAATTTTATTTTAATTTGAACCTCAAAATCATCTTTATTTAGTATCTTAAAATAATTATTCATTTCATTTTTAAAAATAGCTTTTCTTTTTTTAACCATTTTTTTCCAAATCATTTAAAATGAATGTACACATCTCAAATAAAGGATAGCGGAATAATGGGAAAATTCTACATTTTAATATATATATATGTATATCAGTTTCCTTATTTAATGTTTTTATTTTATTTCATTCACAAAAATATAAATGTTAGTCGAATAAGTATATAAAAATAAAGCTAGAGCTTATACCATTCTTTATTCTGAATGGAATTCCACTTTTCTGAATGGTACTCGATAAAAATTTTACGATTACATATCCCCTCTTGAATATTTTTTTACTTAAATACCGAAATAAAATCTCTATATTTATTTCCTTAATTCAAATAAAAAAGTTTCATTTCATATCAATTTCATTTGATCAAAAAAAAAAATAAAAAACATTTCAAAGATGAAAGGAAGATAAACATGTTTGTATCGAGAGAGATTGATTTTTATACAAAAGAAACTCTATCCTTTTCCATGATTTATTGGTTTATATGAGAAGTATTTTTGTAAAACCATGTGATACGAGAAGAGTTATTTCTTATAACATTGCTTGATCTTTTATTTGTTTAGTGTTACAATTTCTTCAGCGATGAATTTATTTTTTATTCAATTTGTTATCAATTTATTTCGTTCTGTTATTCAGTTTGTTATGTCACAGATTTCTTCTGTATCATTTTATTAATAATATGAATGAACATTTTGTAGCATTTTTCCCAAGAGAAGAGTTGTGGCATTTCGTACCCAGGAGAGAGTAAAGTATATTCTTTAACAAGTACATAATAACAACTTATCACTCAAATTTGACAGCAGATATACAGTGTTGTGGATATTTATATTACATGCAATTAGTGCTTTGTACTAATGAGAACAACCTGTCACTCAAATCTTATAGCAAATAATCAGTGTCAGGGATAATGAGACCTCATGAAATCAGTGATTGTCTGTTCAATCTTCACAGGTCGAAACTATTACAGATGGAATATGGACTATGCCATGAGTTGTTACATCAGGATTGATGATAAAACCGTGGACTGAGGAAGTGTCGACTCCAAGGAGAAGTGAGGGAAACTGAGCCCCCTTACTCTTGACGATTTTTCTTAATGGGATGTTTTTAGAGAAGATGGAGAAAGTTCTGCGACGAATCGACAAGAAGTGTTGGTTTTTTTTCTCAGAAAGTATTGAACAGGCCAGAGTTTCCGCCTGTTTTCAAAGTAAGCCCCTTGTAGTTTCTTGTATCATGTCGTGTGATAATTAAGGTCTGCCACAGAATAGGCAATTAGATTCTTCCTATTCTCGAGAACTCTAAAAGTCTCCATTTTTGGACTCAATCAGACTATATTTAATTTTAATTTTTGTTTTAGTAAATAGAGTTCTGCATATATATATATATATATATATATATATATATATATATATACAGAACTCTATTATACTATATATATAGAGCTATATAATCCACTTTAAGCTGTAGGTCCCGTCTCATATGACTGTTGAGCGTTGGCGTAGAGCTGACAAACCTATCCTGTAAAAAGAAAAACATCACTCGTCTCGAAATCTGCCAGTAGGTAGACGGCCTTGGCCTACACTGGGCTGTTGCACCAATGATAATGATATAGAATTATATATACAGAAAATCGGTGGAACTTTTTTTTAAATTTCTTTTGATGCAAGCCCTTCTTCAAGTATCTTCAGTTCAAATTTGAAGTCATTGTGACGAGTGGTTCATTTTTTAGAGCATTTTGAAAGTGGGACTTTAATTATAATCACCCTGTATATTTGTATGTATATATATATAATACTTGTAAATAAATATTAATGTGTTCCCATGAACCTGAAAGTGGTCCTCTTCTTAAAGCTGTTATAGGTCTAGTATAGGCCGAGACGTTACGATGCTTTCATTTTCTCTTTGTTGTATTCGTAAATATCTGAAACTTTATCATCTTCACTAAGCATGTCATAATTCAACTCAAGTGAATAAAAACATCGAAATAATTAAGCCTTTTATCAAGAAATGTATTTTTAATTTTTCTTTATTTCGTTTGATGTAGATGGACTGCATATCACTCTTGAATTCATCTGCCGTTTATTTGCTTGTGTTGCAAAACCTAAAAAACAATACATTTATTAATAATATATTCATGATTCAAAATAAATTTGTATTAACTGAAAATATTTAAAAAGTATCTTTAAATCTGAAAAAAAATGTAATCATAAAGAATATTGAAATTAAAATTAAATAATGAGTTGATAAACATCTTATAAAACAAACATTTCAGAAACATTACAATACAGTAGCCACTAATTAAAAGACAAAGCAAAAGTTTTGTATAATAAAAGCGCGATATGGCAGGCTACTTTTTTTTAGTTTGAATTTTTTTCTAAAATTATCTTATAAATGCAGCATATAATGAGGTATTATATTAACAATGTTTTTAGATTGAAGAACATTGTTAATATAGTACCTCATTACTATATTAACAATGTTGTCTTTTAACTAAAACTTTGTTATACATTATAGGTGAATTGTAACAATTTATCTTTATAGAAGCACTAAAAGAACTTAAAATAGAGAAATTTTGTTTTTGCCCCATTTACAATTAGTGGAGGTTTTTCAAAATGAATAACATTTCCTCAGTAATATGAATAACTGTTATTTGTGTTTAGTTATCTATTGCTAATAATAAAGAATTATTTGACACAATTTAGAATTATTAGTTATTTATTCATATGAACAATTAAATCTATACTCTAATCTTCAATTTATAATGTATATATAGATAGTATGGATTAGAGTATAGATTATTATTCATATGAACAATTAAATCTATACTCTAATCTTGAATTTATAATGTATATATAGATAGTATGGATTAGAGTATAGATTATTATTCATATGAACAATTAAATCTATACTCTAATACTCTAATCTTGAATTTATCGAGTGAAATATTATGCCACCATTACTGTGTAGTCAAACAGGCAAACTTTGAAAAAGTAAAAATCAAAACATTTATGTGAAAATTATACGAAATTTCAAAAAAATTTTTAAAGAATTTAAATTTTAGATATAATTTTAATTTTAAGAACTTTTAACGAATTTAAAGTTTAAAAACAATCTTACGAAGGAAATTGTAAGTTCATATTTTTAGTTTGTCATTTTTACCTTTGTTCATATAATCTCAAAATATTGTTATTAAAATATATTTTTAAACGTTTTTTGTTGACATAGAGTATCGAAACTCAGTTTTATTATTTTTAACACCGCTAGAAGTGTTCTACAATTCAGAACATGGCATGGCTTCTAATAAATAATAAAGGACAGAGGAGACATTATTATTAGAAATTCTCACTATCTTTTGAATCAATAATATTGATATGAAATAATCGCAATTATTTAATAATATCTAAAATAATTAACCTACATGAAACAGTAAAATAACAAAAAAATGTTATAAATTTTAAGGAATATTTGTAAAAGTTAACTAGTATTCATAGTAATAACATTGTGATTAGCTAAACACATATCTTTCATCTTCAATACTTTTAATGGGGAAGTAAACATTGAATTTTGCTTTTATTTGTTTTGATATTGCTAAACACTGAATAATCTTTATTTACTGGTAACTTAGGCACAGATATTTTTTTCCGAACCAAGAGATGAATAAATTCCTTTTACTCCTTAACAGTCCCGTCCCCCCCCAAAAAAAATTTAATCGAATAATTCTGCAGTTATGTTTTTTTAAGTTTAAAAATAGATGGTAAAGTTATTACATACCATTAAAACTTAAAACCATTAAACTTATCATTACAACTTGAACTTCAAACGTAAGTTCCCAAAGTTATTTCGAACACTGCGATGATTAACGTACAACGGTTGATAAAGGTTAGTTGATAAACGTTAAACGTTAAAAACATTGATAAACGTTAAACGGTAAAAACATTGATGGACGTTAAACGTTCTAGTTGATAGCGTAAATGTATTATCAGTTTCTTCGATTTGCTTAAATCATAACTAATATAGTTTTAGAAGTTTAAATGTTTCAATCAATGTTATTTTCCCTGAAAAATATAATTTTTAAAATTAAGAATCTAACTAAAATTTTTACATAATTTTTGGTTACACACCAACAAGAAATGTAATTGATTGGAAGAATAATTTAAACCCTCAATGTCACAACATTTTAAAATAAAGGATACCAATAAATCTTTAATTTAGTACAATTAGATTATAAAAATGCATTAATATGTTATAAGTACACATTATAGCAAATACATAAAAATTCAGAAAGGATAAAACACAATCACAATAAATGGAATTATAATATAGGAAAAAAACTTAATGGGCATAATCTGGGAAAAACTTAATGGGCATAATCTGGGAAAAAACTCAACTTTCTTTTTTATAATTTTATTCGGAATTTTTATTTCTATGGTGAGACAGATTTTTGTGTCTAAAAACTTTAGGAGCAATTTTATTTGCTATCTAATGAACATTTTAAATAATTCTTAATTTCATAGCATTATGGATTCGGCATTTATTTTACATGAAAATTATATATATATATATTTATTTATTTATTTGTATATTTTATTGTTTATTATTTTTTCTTTTGTATGTATCTATGTTTTATAGTTTATTATTTTTTTCTTTTGCATATATCTATATTTTATAGTACATTTATTATATATTTTATTATTTATAATTTATAATAATTTTTAATTTTACAGCATTATGGATTTTGCATTTATTTAACATGAAAATTATATAGATATAATTTTCATGTGAAATAAAATGCAAAATTCATAATAATTAACAATAAAATATACAAATAACTGAATATATGCATATATATATATTAAGAATTAATAATACTACATTAGTTCATTGCATTAACGCTGAATCTAATAATCTAAATAATCTAAAATATAATTAAATATTCAATGTTTTAAAAATAAGTTTTAGAAACTGGCATTTTAATTTATGCAAAAATGATTAAATGGTGTTTGAAAAAAAAAATATATAGATATATATATATATATAGAACAAAAAATAATACTAATTTAAAAAAAATAATAAAAAAATTAATAATTAATATTATTAATAATTGAAACAAATTTATAAATTAATTTGAACTAATGAAATAATAATATATATTCATATAAAATAATATACAAAATAAAATATGGAAACTAATATTTTATATATTAATTATTATATAATAATAATTTGAACTAATTATATAATAATAAAAATATGATATTTACAATAATTTTTGAAATATAATTAAAATAATAAAATAATTGAAAATATAAAATAAACTAATTTAATTATAAAATAAATAAAATAACATTTTTATTTAATAAAATATTATAAAATATAATAATGACATATAATATAAAATAATTGAGTTATACAATAAATAAAATATAAAATAATATAAATATAAGCAATTTAAAAAATTTATTTTTTTAAATCATAAAAAATTTCTGACAATTAATATATATTTAAAATATTTATTTATATATAAAAATATAATTTTATTAAATAATTGAAACTAATTTACACGTCAACAAGATTACGGTGAATTTTTTAGGGAGAATTACCGACGGAAAAATCAATAATCTCTATGCGGAAGCAAGTGCAGTTCCCTCCGACTAGATTTCGCCGATCTCCCGGTGAGTCACTATTTCAACTTGCGGATGTAGGGGACGGGAACCAGACAGTATCAGATGTATTTATTTTATTAAACTCTGTATTTTGCAGCGATTCAACAAAAATATCCATTATTTATCTTGAACTATCTAAGGTAGTGTGTGTTACGTACTGTTGTGTCCAAAAAGTAAGACCAATTTTCAATTTAAATTTCCCGGCCATATGGTAATTTAATTTTTTTTCTTTTTTAGGTTGTTGGCACTGTCCTTGACATCTGTGTGAAATTTTACGCCACAATATGGCTTTGTGAGACGCTAAAACTGATTCTGGCGATTTTTGCAATAAATGAATTAATTCAGCAAAGAACTTGCGTTAAATTTTGTATGCGGAAACGTATAAAATGTTGCAGAAGGCATTCGAAGAGCATTCCTATAACGGAAAGAGATATTTAGAAGTGGAATAATAATTCAAAGAAAGCAGAGAACGCGTTGAAGACGAAGAGCCCTCTTTTCGACCACCAACCTCAACCGACGAAGTTCACGTCCAAAAGGTTAAGGATATGGTGCTTGCAAGCCGTCGATTTACAATTACAGATCTTGCTGATGATGTTGAAATTTCAAAATTCCATTTTAAAAGATGTTTTGGGCCTTAAGCGCGTCGAATCTTGATTGGTACCGAAAACACTGAATGTTTCAGCTCCTACTGCATTGATTCTTCGTGACTTTTTACCTTTCAGTTTTCAAAACGAGTTTTTCAGTAAATTAATATTGTTATTTTAATCATCAGCGCATTATAAACATAATAAAAAAACGCATTTGAAACATAAAGCAAAAATTTAAATATTTATTTTGTAGGATTTAAATGTATCTATAGCAGTAATTTTCACTTAAAACCTTTTAGTTATTTTTCTATTGGCATTTAATTCCACTGAAAAAAAGTTTGACTGAATTTTGTTGCACTGAAATAAAGTTGTTTTGGAAATTGCTTTTCTTACAACATATAGAAGAAAAAATATTTGCATAGATTTGCAAAAAGCCTCTTTTATAATACTGAGCTTTGAATTTTCTAAGTGTCTTATAAAAATTATAACTAGAAAAAAAAGATAAGCTTTATAAATTATTATAGATAATATGTACATATCAATATACAAAGATATAGAGTAAAAGAAGTAGACATTATTAATGTAGAGAATTTATATGTGTATAGAGTAAAGAATATCATAGAATTATTATAGATAATATCTACATATCAATATACAGTAAAGACTATTAATATAGGGAATTTATATGTATATAGAGTAAAGAATAGAAATATAGAAAATCTATATGAATAAAGAGCAAAACACAATTAAATGCTCTAACCGGTTATGAGTTTCTTCCTTGAAAAAAAAGAAACAAACAAATCATTAAATAATAAAATCATAATAAAATAATAAATCATAATAAAAATAATAAATCATAATACAAATAATAAATCATAATAAAAATAATAAATCATAATAAAAATAATATTAATTTAAATTAAAATTAGGAAAAAAAAGATAAACTTTAGAAATTATTATAGATGATATCTACATATCAATATACAGTAAAGACTATTAATATAGAGAATTTATATGTATATAGAGTAAAGAATAGAAATATAGAAAATCTATATGAATAAAGAGCAAAACACAATTAAATGCTCTAACCGGTTATGAGTTTCTTCCTTGAAAAAAAAGAAACAAACAAATCATTAAATAATAAATTCATAATAAAATAATAAATCATAATAAAAATAATAAATCATAATACAAATAATAAATCATAATAAAAATAATATTAATTTAAATTAAAATTAGGAAAAAAAAAGATAAACTTTAGAAATTATTATAGATGATATCTACATATCAATATACAGTAAAGATAATCAATGTAGAGAATTTATATGTATATAGAGTAAAGAATATAAATATAGAAAATCTATATGAATAAAGAGCAGAACACAATTAAATGCTCTATCCGGTTATGAGTTTCTTCCTTGAAAAAAAAGAAACAAACAAATCATTAAATAATAAAATCATAATAAAATAATAAATCATAATAAAAATAATAAATCATAATAAAAATAATATTAATCTTAAATTAAAATTAGGAAAAAGAATGATAAACTTTATAAATTATTATAGATAATATCTACATATCAATATACAGTAAAGAATATCAACCTAGAGTATTTATATGAATACAGAGTAAAGAATATCAATATAGAAAATCTATATGAATAAAGAGAACACAATTAAATGCTCTAACCGGTTATGAGTTTCTTCTTTGAAACAAAAGAAACAAACAAATCATTAAATAATAAAATCATAATAAAATAATAAATCATAATAAAAATAATATTAATCTTAAATTAAAATTAGGAAAAAGAACGATAAACTTTATAAATTATTATAGATAATATCTACATATCAATATACAGTAAAGAATATCAACCTAGAGTATTTATATGAATACAGAGTAAAGAACATCAATATGGAAAATCTATATGAATAAAGAGCAGAACACAATTAAATGCTCTAACCGGTTATGAGTTTCTTCCTTGAAACAAAAGAAACAAACAAATCCTTTAAGTCGATTGAAGAGCTCCCTAACACTATTGCGGTTACTGTAGGGTGTGTTAAGTACGATGCTTGCCACATAAGTAAATACTTGACTAAGCAATTGAATGATGTGGCCCTCATTTAATTATCTGCAATCATAACTCCCAACTGATGAGAAACGTACCCCTAGGGGCTCAAGCAGGAATATTTAGGTTCTCAATAAAGAAAATTGAGGTTGGGGGAAGTTCACAAACGAAAACAGTGCAAATTTTACTTCAAATATGCAGAAAAAGCAACAGAAAAACAGGAATTAAAAATTTATTAGTAATAATGTTTTATTATTATTATTATTCAATTTATTAATAATAATAATTGTTTTATAAAGCAATAAAAATACTATTAGAATGGATATTTATAGATTGGGAGGAATAAGTGTTGCCCTACCTTATTTTGATTCTAAAATATTAGATTGCAACTTTCTATTACAGAGAAAATTGTGTCAAATGCAATCTTTAAAGAGACAATTTTTGTTTTAATGTGTATCAAAGTGGTGAGGAATCTATTGAACATTAATTTTACAAAAAATTCGATTTTTAAATTATGTCAAGGAAGTTTACTATTGAAATGATTGTAACTACTTTTGAGAATTGATTGAAAATTTTCATTTGTTAGTTTTGTACAATATCGATATGCATTGACTTTTAATGTTGAAAAAAAATTGAATATGAATATAAAATACCAAAAGTGGCGAATTAAAATATGAGCATTGTAACGTTTCGTTAACTCCCTTATTAAGGCGCATTAAAATATAATCATTATAACGTTTCGTTAACTCCCTTTGAGAATTGATTGAAAATTTTCATTTGTTAGTTTTGCACAGTATCGATATGCATTGACTTTTAATGTTGAAAAAAAATTGAATATGAATATAAAATACCAAAAGTGGTGAATTAAAATATGAGCATTGTAACGTTTCGTTAACTCCCTTTGAGAATTGATTGAAAATTTTCATTTGTTAGTTTTGTACAATATCGATATGTATTGATTTTTATTGTTGAAAAAAATTGAATATGAATATGAAATTCCAAAAGAGGCGAATTAAAATATGAACATTGTAACGTGTCGGCCTATACTAAACCTATAACGGCCAGAGTAGACTCTAGAAGACGGCCACCTTCAGGTTCTCGGAGAAAACTTTAATATTTATATACAAGCCTTATATATATTATACAGAACTCTATTTATTACAATTTATAAATTACAAAAACATGATAAATAAAGAATTAAATTTGATTTGCAAGTGCAGTTCACTTCAAGGACATAGTTCTCGAGTCTACGACGAATCTAAAAACGAACGAATCTCCTTATTTATCACACGGAGTAATATACGAAACCATAAGGGGAAAATTTTAGAAACAGGTGGAAACTCAGGCCTGTTCTGTCACTTCAGAGAAAAACAATACTCTTTGTCGACTTGTCACAGAACCCTTTTCTTTTTTCTCCAAAAATCTCCCTTTAAGAAAATCCGTCAAGAAAGGTTGGGTCTCTTGCCTCTCTTTTCCTCAGAGTAGACATTTTCTCAACTCATGGTCTATCACCAATCACGATGGAACAACTCATGGTATAGTCCATGACATTGGACATGACTACTTAGTTATGTTCAAGGGACATAACTAAGTAGTCATGTCCAATGTCATGGACTATACCATGAGTTGAGAAAATGTCTACTCTGAGGAAATACAGTGTTATTGTTGTTACTTATCCCACTTAGTAGTCATCTAGACCAGGGATGGGCAAACTGCGGCCCGCTGGAAGGTTCTATCCGGCCGCGGATAGACTTTTAATTTGTCGGTCCGAAGCAAATTAAAAGAAATATATATTTATATATTATATATCCATCTTCTTTTCTACTTTGATGAAATATTGTTTTTTTCTTCCTTTTTTTCAAAGGACTGATGATCTTTTCACTATTTTTATTTTTGTTCTACAAAACATAAATCGACGGAAATAGCAAATACAGACAGCTTTCAATCAGTAAAGTGTTAAAAGTGTAAGTTCTTTGTTAGTTATAGCTGTAGATTGGCAAATCAACAAAAGTTAAGTTTTCCAAATTTAATATCTCACAACCAGAAAATCATTGCTATGTTTGCTTCATCTTATATATGTGAGCAAGAGTTTTCAACTGTGAACCTTAGAAAGAATTACTTCAGAAGACTGACAGATGAGGATTTAGCGTCGTTCCTTAGAATCAGTACATCTCACTTCGAACCTCAATATAAGGAAATTTTAAAATTTATATCGCAATTTTATTCATCTCGTTAATATATTTAAATTGTAATATTTGTATATTGTTTTTAAAATTTTAGAAAAATTTATCTTGGCCCACCAAATATATTTTTTTTTTTTCGATTTTTGGCCAGCGACCGAAAAGGTTTGCCCATCCCTGATCTAGACCAAGCCCCCGAACCCCTAGTGACTCATGGTTGAAGGGAAGGGGGGCAACTTCTGTTGTGTTGGAGCATCCGTAGGTGGAAGGCTGGCTTTTCCATCACGCTCTTACAGTCATATGAGACAGGGACCTACGGTTTAAAGTGAATTCCGAACTACCACAAACATCCATGTCACTGCTGGAAGCCCCAATGGTCCCATTCAAGCCCCAGTAGTACTACAGGTAATAGAAGGAATCCAGAAAGTAATGAAAGAAAGCAATTATTTAAATATGATAATTAAGAAACAAATTAATCATTCATCTATAAATTATTTTTTTTTCCATATTTTTAAAAAAAAAATATAATGACTTGTATATATTAATTTTATAAACTTCATCAATATAATGAAAGGAAAACCTTAGTTTTTCTAGTTTGTTTATATTCTTAAACTTCGAAATTCGCTAAACATCTTTAAATATTCTGTGGGTCACTTTGAACTGCGAACCATATTTCAAATAAACTGGGAGTTGATCATGACGATCATGATGATCAGGACAAAATTTTGCAGTATCTGTTTGACATATATATCGTAGTTCCTGGAACTATTTGAACCTTCTTTAATGATCAGCATGTTAGTAGATTTGAAATGAAATAAGGAGTCATAATAATAATAATAATAATTGTGTAGTACTATGCATAGATAATATTTGGAATTGGAGATGCAATAAGATAAATAAAATAATTAAGAAGAAAAACAGTGATTTATGTTTAAATTAATAATTGATTTAAATATTTAAAAAAAATTCTAGTTGACCACGTTTATTTATTCTCAAAGCTATATATTTTATACCTTGTTATTCATGTGTTAATGTTTTTGCATTAACTAATTAAAGCAATGTTTTATATTCATTTTCAGTAGAGAATTTTGAATTAAACTGAAGAATATTTGAACCATGATTGCATCGTCTCTTAAATTTAGTTTTAACTAATGGAAATGGTACAGATATGAATTTATTTTCATATATTCGTTAATTATCTACTTCAGTGACAGATGGTTTATTAATTAATTAAAAAAGAAGTACTGTAAATCGAGGTTAATTAACAATTTCCAAATACATCCTATTGAAAATAGAACTGACAACCTTAATAATTTTAAAAACATTTATTAAATTACGTTTCAGCAACACCTGTAAACCAGAAATGGACCCTTTTGAAATATAGATTAGAATCAAAATAATAAACTGATTGAAAGTAAATCCAAGTATTTTAGACCATTCAAAAAATGTAAAATATTTGTCAGTATTCTGAATATTTAATTTTATTCCTTATAAGCTAAGTATCATCAATGAGGTTCTATACAAATTGACTTTTCTGTACATGGTTGTCCACTTTATATATAAATAAAAACTAAAAAGCAATTAACCTGCTTAAAGATAAATTATAAAATTTCAAAACTCTACTTATTTTATCAAGCCAAAAGACACGAATTATTTTTTTAACATTTGGATTAATTAATTTTTTCCTTTTAACAAAATACAGAACAATAATGCTGTTATCTTCCGATAGAAATAAAATTTATGCTTTCCATTTGTAACTATTACTACTGTGTCCAAAAAGTAAGACCAGTTTTCAATTTAAATTTTCCGGACATATGGTATTTCAATTTTTTTTTCATTTTTAGTTTGTTGGCACTGTTCTTGACATCTGCGTGAAATTTTACATCAAAATATTCATTAGTGCTTGAGTTTCGCTTGGTTTTGTGAGATGTTAAAACTGATTCGGGCGATTTTTGAAATCTCTCTTCAATCGACTCAAAAAGGTGTCCCCGAAGTGGTCTTTTGAGTTTAGGGAATAGCCAGAAGTAGCACAATGCTAAATCAGGTGATTACGGTGGTTGTGGAACGATATGGGTTTCATTTTCGGCGAAAAAGTCACGAAGAATCAATGCAGTGTGAACTGGCGCATTCAGTGTTTTCGGTACCAATCAAGACTTGACGTTTAAGGCCCAAAACATCTTTTAAAATGGAATTTTGAAATTCCAACATCAGCAACAATGTCTCTTATTGTAAATCGATGGTTTGCAATCACCATATCTTTAAGTTTTTGGGCGTGAGCTTCGTCGGCTGAGGTTGGTGGTCGACCAGAAGGCTCTTAGACTTCAACGCGTTCTCTGCCTTCTTTGAACTGTTTTTACCGCTTCTAAACATTTCTTCCCGATATAGGAATGCTCACCGAATGCCTCTGCCACATTCTATCCGTTTCCGCAAACAAAATTTAACGCAAATTCTTTGCTCAATTAATTCAGACATTTCAAAAATCGCCGGAATCAGTTTTAGCATCACACAAAACCAAGCGTAACACAAACACTAATGAATATTTTGACGTAAAATTTCACTCAGATGTCAAGGATAGGGCCAACAACCTAAAAAAAGAAAAAAATGGGAATACCATATGCCCGGGAAATTTAAATTGAAAATTGATATTATTTTTTGGACACAGTTGTATGAGGGGTTTGTTGTACAATTTGAGTGTAGTGATTACCGGTATTAGCTTTTGTCGTGTAAAATGCTCATATTTCTTTTTTAATCCTTGCCAGTTCCCCTCTGGGTTTTGTGTTCACGTATCGGGTTCTTTATGTATATATTGATTTACTTTATTTAGTTATAGAGGTGTAAATATTGTTTTTAAAAGAATATCAGTGCATTTTCTAATATTCCTCTTCCCTGTGTCTAAGAAATTTTACTTATTTAATGATTTAAAATAGAATTACATTTTTTCCTTCATAAGGTATATCTAAAAGCAAGGATCTGACGCATATTTGTGTCATTTGAGAGAAAATTGTAAGAAATCCGCTGTATCAAACTCGAATGCGGTAAAAGTGTACTGTAATGACCTTTAACTAGTCATTTAAATGGCCATAGGGACATTGAGTTTTGAATACGTAAGGCATGATACCCTTAAGATTATTGGCA
The DNA here is from genome assembly GCA_021605075.1 of Caerostris darwini. Classification (NCBI taxonomy): domain Eukaryota; kingdom Metazoa; phylum Arthropoda; class Arachnida; order Araneae; family Araneidae; genus Caerostris; species Caerostris darwini. The sequence goes on along the minus strand of BPLQ01009037.1, from coordinate 40,720 downwards.
ATCGAAAGAATAAACAATTTATATAAAATCTGTATTTTGCCCGCATTTAATGCATTAAATTGTAAAGTATATTAGCGTAGTAATTATTGATTAACGTTATTTAATTGTATAGCTTGTCGACTTATGCATATTATTATGTTATTTAATTATAACTGTATGGGTTTAAAAATGTTCTGCAATTGCGTAATAGTTTTGTCTAAATTAGTTATATTCTTTCAATATTAGTATTTTTTAATCACTTTTGCTTTAGAATTAAACTTTATTCGTTAGAGTATATCTGGTGTGAGGATAAATAAAAGATTTATATCCAAATTAATTTATCAGTAAATGGAATTATGTAACTAGAGTATGAAATGCGATTATAAACTTCTTTTAATTGGTGATAACAACAACAAAAAAAAAATCTGGATTTAACAAAACTTTAAAAGAAATAAAAATAATTAATTTTAAATAAAATTAAAGGTTTAAAGTTGTATTTATATGCTTTATTTTCTTACTAACTTTTTATACATGCAACTTAATCTTACTCATTCTCATGTTTCTTCGAATTATAGATATATTTTTTTTTTTCGTCTGTTGACAAAAAATCCAGAATTAATAAAACTTTAAGAGGAATAAAAATAACTCATTTTAAAACAACTTAAAGAATTAAGGTATTATTTATATGCTTTTTTTCTATTCACTAACTTTTTATACATGCTACTTAATTTTATTCATTCTCATATTTCTTTGAATTGCAGAATTTATTTTCATTGAGGAAATTTAATTTTTTAATCATTGATACATAAGAATTACGAATAGAAATGAGAAAATTTGCAAATAGTTCTTTTTATTATTTTTCATGAATTATTATTGCATTTCGTGCGTTATTGTTACATTTTATGAATTATTATAAATGTTATAAAAAGGAACAGATCAAAGAAATAATTTTGATTTTTAGTAAATAATAGAATAAACGCTATCATTTTATATTTTGCTTATATAGATATAAGTAATTCGAATCTGAACAAATAATTCACATTTAATTAACTATTATGTAATTAAGAAAAATAATAAAATACATTTCATATATTATTGATTATGAAATATACTTCTGTGTCCAAAAAGTAAGACCAATTTTCAATTTAAATTTCCCGGGCATATTGTATTCAATTTTTTGTTTCTTTTTTTGGTTATTGGCACTGTCCTTGACATCTTTGTGAAATTGTAAGTCAAAATATTCATTAGTGTTGGAGTTACACTTGATTTTGTGACATGCTAAAACTAATTCCGGCGATTTTTGAAATGTCTGAATTAATGGAGCAAAAAAATCGCGTTAAATTTTGTTTGCGGAAATGTATAGAAAGTTGCAGAAGGCATTCGGTGAACATTCCTATACCAGAAAGGAATGTACCGAAAACACTGAATGCGCCAGCTCACATTGCATTGATTCTTCGTGACTTTTTCGCCAAAAAATGAAACCCATATCGTTCCAGAACCATCGTATTCACCTGATTTAGCATCGTGCTACTTCTGGCTATTCCCTAAACTCAAAAGGTCTCTCCGGGGTCACCGTTTTGAGTCGATTGAAGAGACGTTTTAAAAATCGCCGGAATCATTTTTAGCATCTCACAAAACCAAGCGTATGTCAAGCACTAATGAATATTTTGACGTAAAATTTCCACAGATGTCAAGCACAGTGTCAACAACCTAAAAAAGAAATAAAAATTGAAATACCGTATGCCCGGGAAATTTAAATTGAAAACTGTACTTACTTTTTGGAGACAGTTGTATCATTTGGAACGCACAAACTTTTCAATGTCTCGCTTACAGACCTCGCAAAAATAATTATAGAAAAAAATTTCACAAAATCCGGTGTGCGCAAAAGCTGCAGTAATGAAACAGAAAAAAAACTCAAGGTTGAAATTCAAGAACTGCATTGGCAGTTAAAAAAAGAATACAACAATTTGTGCAAAATATACAATGACAGGGTGTGAAACAAGTCCAAGAAATGTGTAAAATCCGACAGAATTTAATAAACCCAAAAGAAATTAATTATAACATTCTGAGAATTGCTTTATCAAAGAATACGTATCCTCAATTTATTAACTATGTTATTTCTGCTCGCTAGATGACTGGATCCAAGTCAAAGTCACATCTAACGAAATATTACGAAGTCGAATTAGCGATGTTGTAATTAACCCACTTTAAACCATAGGTCCCGGTCTAATATGACTGTAGAGCGTTGGGCGTAAGGCTGACAACCTTACACCATAATGACATTTATAGAAAATTACTTATATTTTAATGTGAAAAATAAATAACGTTTTATATACATGGTATGTGGTTAGGAAATAAAACGATACAATAAAATTATCTTTATTTGCCAGATATTGCTAGAATAGTTTTACGAATTAAAACATTCTCTTCTCTATTCTTTTTGCAAGTAGTGTGTCAGTGTTACGGATGATATTTCATTTTTATTTACTATAATGATATCATAACAACTGGAATATATTTAGATAGATCGGTTTGATCTAACATAAATACTAGATCCATTAGATATATTGTATATGTCATTGTTTGTGTTAAATAATAGCTCATGTATCAATGTAGTCATAGATGAAGACGTATAACGGAAACAACAGAAAATATACAATGCCTTTTATTGGAGTCGATTTTCTATGAAAGGGTTTCATTTAATTTTCCCTGTATTATTATTATTTTTACTTGTCTCTTATCAATCTCTTGAATAACACGAAATTATTGGATAAGAATTGACGGAAATATATCGTGGCATTGCTGAAATAATGTTGGAAATGGAACTATTTAATACGTAGCGATTTCTAGGGATTTTTTTTTCTATCAATCAACTTTGGAACGAATTTTCTTTTTACAATAACATTTAAATTGTTTTATATGGACAGTAATTTAAAAAATTAGAAAAGCAATAAATATTAAAAAGTAATGTCAACATGTGTATTTTCTAAACGTTGAAAATTTATAACAAATGCAAAGATTATACAAATTCAGGACGTCTTAGCTTCTTGTTTTCCCCAAATATAAGGAATTCAACTTACATAATTTTAGTCATCACTGCTTCATGTTTTAGAATAGCTATCTAACCAGTCTAAAGTTATAATCGTTCTAAATTAGTATTATTATCCCCTTAAAACGGAAAATTACCTGTATTAACATAGGAGGAGATTTTTATTGTTGAAGAATTTTTGAAGTAAATAGTTCTGCAACAGATTTTTTTTCAGGTAAAATATGTTTTTAAACATCTAAATATTTGTCAGTGTCAAGCTATATTTTGTGCAATATAAAACTTATATGTCTGATTGGCTTGGTTTGAAGCTTAACTGATTAAGAGTGATTTGAATTAAGCTTAAGATTGGTGTAAGAGTGGTTTGATTTAAGCTTAAGATTGGTTTAAGAATGGTTTGAATTAAGCTTAAGATTGGTTTAAGAGTGGTTTGAATTAAGCTTAAGATTGGTTTAAGAGTGGTTTGAATTAAGCTTAAGATTGGTTTAAGAGTGGTTTGAATTAAGCTTAAGATTGATTTGAAGTAAACTTAAGATTGGCTTAAGATTGGTTTGAATTAAGCTTAGGATTGGTTTGAAGCTTAACTAATTAATCATATTTATTCATGTCAATAAAAAGGAGTGGATACTTTTATTATGATTGAAATTTGAATACATCACAAATAGTATTCAACAGATCTGAAATTTACAGATCCATACTACTGTATTTTACATAAAGTTCAAATTTCTTCCCTATGTGAGTTTTACTTTTGTTTTGGATGCTAAATATCCGAAATGCCTTGCCTATAGAAAGTTTTTAATCCAATGCTATAAATAGATTTAGCAAAACACAAATAACCAGTGGTTAAAATAAATTATCACTGCAAAATAATGCCTGTTTATGGATTGCAATATGCCAAATTGTCATACAGATTCTATTCCTTGTGTGCTCAGCAGAATAGCAGTGGCTATTGCTTCTCGTAATATTATGCATATAATACTGAACTTTGGATGTTTTGTACATCCAGAAATCTCGAAGTTGTAATTACTTTGCTTTTTTAACATCAGGAATTTCTAAAATAAATATATGATTTTAACTATGAATAATTTTATTATGTAATTTAGATGTAGTTTTTATTATGTATTTTTTATGATGTGGTACTGCAATTTTAATGGATAGTAGTTTATGTAGTTTCCTAAATCAGAGATTATTCTGAAAAGAAATTTTCAAATATTATACTTATAATGCATTTGAAACTAACTAGTAAGAGATTTAATAATAGCAAATTCATAAGTAGTATTTTAGGATACTTATAAAAATAACTGATATTGAATTAAGAAAGTATAATAAAATTATTAAGAAGGTTTAAGAAAGAATGTGATTATGAAAATCATAACTGTCTGTATAATAGAAAATTACGTGATTTTTTCCCAAACACATTTTAAATAAATGTGTACTTAATGGAAGGCGAGGGGATCTAACTACATGAGTATAATCATCACAATTTTAATCCACATTAAAATGATTTGAATTTTTTAACAAAATTAAAAATTTAGTTTTTTAGTTCATATATAAGAATAAATTGTCTATCTCATGTATATACAAAATGGGCTTTTTGATTTTCGTTGATCTGTTTAATTTTTCGTTCATTTTTTTAACTGGCAGTACTACAATTGGAGGTGATTACTTTGAAGGCGAAGAAATAAATTTGGAAGAATAAATAAAGAGTTTTTGAAAAAAATAAAAATTGGTCTTTGGGCACAGTAGTATGGTTCCATAAGCAACTTTTATGTACTGCGAGCAAGGATTCTTGCCTTGCACAGTTTATGCGGCATTGTATCCTGTATATAGCGAAAATACCTAGCGAAAAATTTTAGGTTTCATAACTTAATTCATTCTGAACAACACGATGACAACACAATATTTTCTATAAAATTTAAACTCCATCTGCATAATATGTAGTATAGTATAAATGTATTTTTTTAATTTTATTAAACTTTAAATTTTTTATGTTTAATGTATATTTCTCATGGAAAAATCTGTAAATAAATTGTGAATCTTGAAAAAAGTTTTATCCGCTACTTAATGTTTATTATTAGGAATTTTTTGGCTTCGCTGGAATTCTTTTGGTTTTAGAATGCAAATTTGATGTCGAATTTCTTTAAAATGGTATATTTCAATTCATTAATAATCTCATTCCTTACAACTTCATTTCTGCCGTTCCTTAAAATTAAATTCGGACAGAAACTAAATTACAGCATCCTTTCTTGAACTAAATTCTTAATTTTACTCACTGTAGAATAATTTAACTCACGTTTTTCAATTCCTACAATTAGTTCACACTCTCCATATATATATCTTGTTCAAATTTTCAATCGTTAATAAAATACTTTTCATTCATACACTCAAGTTCAAATACGTTTTTTTTTAACTTGTAGTGGATGACACTTGTTGTTAATACAGTTTTTTCAAATATTAATTCATTAATTAAATTTAATTAATTAATTTTAGTTTTTTTTAGATTTAAGTTGCATGTGTCTAGCAATAGATGGTGCCAGATGTAAGAGGAAAATTTCAACTTTATTTATAAAGGACATTCTTCAAGATAGTGAAAAAAAGCAGGAATTGACTTTAAAAAAAAAATTATATTACTTGTTTAATATTAATTAATGAAAACGATTTCTATATTTTAAAAATAAAGTGATAATGGTTTTAATTTTTAACGCTGCATAGAAACTAAATTTTTCGATTTTGATGAAAAATATTTTTCACGCTTTTTAAAAAGATGCAACGAATTTAATGTGTAATAAAATGATGAAATACTGAATGATAAATGATATGATGAATTAGTACTGAACTGTCGTTAGATGTAATTGTATTTCAAATAGATATGGTTTGTTTTCAACCGTTGCACATATTCAGAGTTTTCTATTTTCTAAAATGGAACCTGTTTCTGAAAAAAAAAATTTTTTAATACCAAAATTATAAGGAAGAATAAAAAAAAACCGATAAGACGATAACAATAAACTTTTAGACGCCATTCAATAAGCAACCTCTCGTCAAACAACCACCATGATACTTCTCCATAAAACATGATTTTTTGCAGTTTTTATATAAAAAAGTTCCCCCTTTTCACCTTTAATAGCGAAATACGAGGATATTGCTTTAATGAGGAAGGGGAGGAAGTTAACGAAGGTCAGTTTTTTCAATTCCTTCTATTAGCTCACACTCTCCCTATATATATCTTGTTCAAATTTTCAATCGTTAATAAAATATTTTTTATTCCTCCACTCAAGTTCAAATGCATTTTTTTGAACTTGCAGTGGGTGACACTTGGTGTTAATACAGTTTTTTCAAATATTAATTCCGTAATTAAATTTAATTAATTAATTTTAGTTTTTTTTAGATGTAAGTTGCAGATACCTACCAATAGATGGCCCCAGATAAACTAAAAAAAAATGAATGAAAGTTATTTATAAGGGATATTCTGCAATATAATGAGAAAAAAAAGTAGGAATTGACTTTAAAAAAAAAAATTTTATATTACTTGTTTTAAATTATTTCCTGAACGGAGATATTGTTAGTATTAAATAACTGGAGTTTATAACTTCTGCTTGATTTCCTTTTTGTTCTATCTGAATTTAGTCGGAAGTTAATTAGTATATAAATACACATACAAAAATTCTGCCTCATATATAAAGTCTTTTTTCTGTACTATTAAAATTAATTTCACTAAAAGTAGTAGTTAAAGTGCTAGGAAAATTTGGTATTGATTGTTTGATATAATTTTAACCTTTTCTAGAATAACACCGTAAAAAATTAACGATAGTAGCTTAAATGAGCAGTTGATAAGAGATTTTAGCTGCATTTTCAAATATTTAAACAATGTTAGATTATAATTCATTCCAATGGTATACACTCAAGAGCCAAATCATTATGACCACCCCTACATTTTGCAATGAACTAGTCTGGATGACGTGGAAGGCACGTGATCAGGTGGAAGTGGTATTTAACTGGTATTAAGTGGTGGTATTAATCCATGCCAAGGCGGGTTGAAGCTGTGTTGCGCGCCAAAGGTGGGCAAACTCGTTATTGACAGGTGGTCATAATGTTTTGGCTCTTGAGTGACATAGTACACATCATTCACTTTATAGTAGCATTTTATAAGATAATTCAAAAACAATTTATTTTGAAAATTACATATTAAGAACAAATTAAATATAAAAAATATCAATAAAAAATGTACTGCAAAAAATATGTATTTAAAGAGGAACTATTATTTTTGATTTTTAACTAATTTATTGCTGAGATTTTTTGATTTTTGAGTGATGTGGGATACTTTCTTTTTATAAAACAATCACAATATTAGTCTAAAGAAATGGATGAATATAAAGCAAAAATTAATTCTTCAAATACTATTTTTGGAAGTAAAATACCTCTTTTGAACTTAAATAATTTATGCAAAAAAAATCACATATTGTTTAGAAATTGAAAAGTTAATCCTTTGGGATAGGGAAAAAATTTCATAAAGAATATTAGAATTTCAAAGAAGTTTTAATCATCTTTTCTAAAAATACATAGTGATCCCACGCAAGAAAGTTAATCCTCAAGGCGTCTAATTGATATTCGCAATGAAAAGAAAACAGAAGGCGGGATACCTTTTTAAAATGAAGTTCTTTCAAATTTGAATCTAAGGGTAATGAAGAGCTATGCTTCTATGATTAGCTCCCACGTTAAAATTCCAACGACCCAGTAGACCATTTGAGGTTTCGAGGAAAACTCCATAAATAACTTGAATAAAAAGGTGGATAATTTTTTATTTATATTCTTAAAGGGGTTCGTTAAAAGTAACGTTAAAAATTCTTAGTAGCTCTAATAAGGAATGTTTAAAAATAGTATGATCCAGAAAGATTTTACTTGAAAAATTGCGAAAACTTTTAAGGAATAAATCAACCTTGTTAATTACTCTTTGAGTTATTTTTAAACAGTTTAAAATAACACTGATGCTAACCGTAATTAATCTTTGTGCTGCAAATTTTTTTATTTACTAATTTTTTTATTTACTAATTTTTTATTTTTTTATTTTTTATTTACTAATTAATTTTTTTATTATTTTATTTACGAGATAAAACTCTTTTGGTAATTTTTGCGCTGTTTGGTTAAGATTCAATGGCAATGGAAGTCAAAAGGCCATATATTTTAACATAAAGCAGGATCCACGGTGATTAACAGGTGGTAATTTTTTAAACAATGGCTCAATTAGCTTTAGTTGATAAAATGACAGGTCTTTTAGTTAATAAGTTCCGGCAATTAAAAGAGTATAATATTTAAGATAATTATTTCAGGGACATAAGATTTCCTACATATAATGCTTATAATTGGGTATATCCGCATAACTGGCAATACCATTTTAAAGTATTCAACAATTTTTCGGGTTAATGGAACGAGGTTTTCAATCATAAAGGTACAGAAAATTTATTTAGAACCTAAATAAGGTAGATTGCAGTATAATTTAAAAGTATGGTTGGAATGTCCAGTATAAACTTATTCTTCATAACACTAGATATTGAAACATCATTAGGACTGAAATCCAACTGACGTATCTGAAAGATTAAAAGTTCCTCTTTAGTATTAATAATTAGCAGTATTCAAAACTACTTGAAAAGTTAACGAATATAAGTTAACTTAGAAAAAGCAAATTATATAGAAACTCAAAGATTCATTAGCTATAGAGGTTTTCTTAAAATAAGTGGATCAATGCTTATTGATGTTTGTCCATAGAATCTCAATGATTCATTAGCTATAGAGGTTTTCTTAAAATAAGTGGATCAATGCTTATTGATGTTTGTCCATAGAATCTCAGTGATTCATTAGCTATAGAGGTTTTCTTAAAATAAGTGGATCAATGCTTATTGATGTTTATCCATAGAATCTCAATGATTCATTAGCTATAGAGGTTTTCTTAAACTAAGTGGATCAATGCTTATTGATGTTTATCCATAGAATCTCAATGATTCATTAGCTATATAGGTTTTCTTAAAATAAGTGGATCAATGCTTATTGATGTTTATCCATAGAATCTCAATGATTCATTAGCTATAGAGGTTTTCTTAAAATAAGATTCATTAGGATCGTTGCTTATTGATGTTTATCCATAGAATCTCAATGATTCATTAGCTATAGAGGTTTTCTTAAAATAAGTGGATCAATGCTTATTGATGTTTATCCATAGAATCTCAATGATTCATTAGCTATAGAGGTTTTCTTAAAATAAGTGGATCAATGCTTATTGATGTTTATCCATAGAATCTCAATGATTCATTAGCTATACAGGTTTTCTTAAAATAAGGTTTTCTTAAAATAAGTGGATCGTTGCTTATTGATGTTTATCCATAGAATCTCAATGATTCATTAGCTATAGAGGTTTTCTTAAAATAAGTGGATCAATGATTCATTAGCTTGATTGATGTTTATCCATAGAATCTCAATGATTCATTAGCTATAGAGGTTTTCTTAAAATAAGTGGATCAATGCTTATTGATGTTTATCCATAGAATCTCAGTGATTCAATAGCTATAGAGGTTTTCTTAAAATAAGGGGATCAATGCTTATTGATGTTTATCCATAGAATCTCAATGATTCATTAGCTATAGAGGTTTTCTTAAAATAAGTGGATCGTTGCTTATTGATGTTTATCCATAGAATCTCAAATATTCATTAACATTCATTCATTAAATTGAAAATTAGTTTTACTTTTTGGACCCAGTAGTATAACAACGTTTTCGAGAACAGGTGTGAAAGAAACAGTATGGCGTTACATCCATTTCACAGAAAATAAGCTTTTGTGGAATCATGTAAAATGGCACAAAATAAAAAAAGGAAAACTGTTTAAAGAAAAAGAAAAAGAAAAATTTACACCTAGGTTAACGAGAACATTTTCAAAACAAGTGGGTGGTAGGCGCGTGTCTGCTTTGAGATGGCGTGGGCAGACAGAAAGATTCAACACAGAAAAAATAAAAAGAAGAATGTAAAAAATCTGAGATTTTTTTAGCAACCACTATTAAACTTCTCCATCTGTTCTTGCAAATGAGTCACTCTAGATATTACCTAGAAAATGAAATGCATTCGTGCACTTACTCTGAAAACATTTGAGGGAAAGAAAATGTAAAAAGTACCTTTTAAAAGTATTTCAAAAATAAGATCTTGGTTCGTGGAAAAATATTTTGATTTTATCAGACAAAAGTTGTACTGTGTCCAAAAAGTAAGACCAGTTTCCAATTTAAATTTCCCGGGTATATGGTATTTCAATTTTTTAGGTTCTTGGCGCTGTCCTTGACATCTGTGTGAAATTTTACGTCAAAATATTCATTAGTGTTTTAGTTATGCTAAAACTAAGGCTAAAGATGTGAGATGCTAAAACTGATTCGGGAGATTTCTGAATTGTCTCTTCAGTCGCCTCAACACGGTGTTCCCGGAGTGGCCTTTTGCGCTTAGGAGATAGCCAGAAGTAGCACGATGCTAAATCAGGTGAATACTGTGGTTGTGGAATGATATGGGTTTCAATTATGGCGAAAAAGTAACGAACAATCAATGCAGTGGGAGTTGGCGCATTCAGTGTTTTCGGTAACAATCAAGATTTGAGGCCTAAAACATCTGTTAAAATTGAATTGTGAAATTCCAACATCATCAGCAAGGTCTCTAATTGTAAATCGACGGTTTGCAAGCACCAAATCTTTAATTTTTTGAACGTGAGCTTCGTCGGTTGAGATTGGTGGTCGACCAGAAGGCTTTCGTCTTCAACACGTTCTCTGCCTTCTTTGAATTGTTTTTACCACTTCTAAACATTTCTTTCCGATATAGGAATGCTCACCGAATGCCTTCTGCAACATTCTATACATTTCCGAAATCAAAATTTTACGCAAGTTCTTGCTCAATTAATTCAGACATTTCAAAATTCGCCAGAATCAGTTTTAAAAAACTCACAAAACCAAGCGTAACTCAAACACTAATGAATATTTTGACGTAAAATTTCACACAGATGTCAAGGACAGTGACAACAATCTAAAACAGAAAAAAAATTGAAGTACCATATGCCCCGGGAAATTTAAATTGAAAACTGGTCTTACTTTTTGGACACAGTAGCATTACAGAAGGAAAAATAAATATATCAAAATAGGGAATATAGTTCAAGGTTGTGAGTACTCGAATGTTATTAATGCGATAAACAGAAAATAAAAGTTTATCTTACTACATCAATGGAGTATCAATTGAAAATAAGAGTAATAAAAAATAATCTGAAATGCTTTTAAGAAAAAGCTGTCACGTTTCCCATGTGTGCCTGAAGCGGAATCTATGTACTTAGTAACAAGAAATATTATTAAATCCATTCACAAAGCTGCTGGGAAAGATTTGAAAGGAAGGAAAAGTAAGAAGTGAATTGAAATGTCATTCAAAGATACAAATCTTGTCTGGTAGTCAAATATTTAAACGAATATATCAGCTTAGTATAAACAATATTCGGAAATAGAATTCAAGCTCTTACGAATTCAAATGTTATCAAAGAAGATTAGGTTTCCAGGTTTACATAAAAAACGAAGAATAAAAATTGAAACAAAAGATCAGCGAGACACTTTTTTATCTATTTGCTGCCTCTATTGCCTTAGGGGCACAAGAACTTAATACTATTCAAATAGATCAAGTTCAAATACAAAAAAAAATAAAATTTTGTTATTGTTCTGGCAAAAAGGTAATTGAATTTTTTATGTGAAGCATTAAAAAAAGGTTTGTTATTTCATTCATAATATTAAGCTTTAGTGTACTGGGTAAAAACAATCATTCAGAAAAGGTTCAATCTATTTTTAAAAAATATAATAACATAATTCTAATTCTGTTTAAAATTTAAATACTTGAACAATACACATGTTGTGATTCTTAAGGCCTGAGATAATAGTAATGTAAATAAAAGATAATATGGATATAATAGAAAAAAGACAATCCTTCAAAAATTTTCAATCAATTTTAAAAAAATATAATAATATAATTCTAATTCTGTTTAAAATTTAAATACTTGAACAATACACATGTTGTGATTCTTAAGGCCTGAGATAATAGTAATGTAAATAAAATATAATATGGATATAATAGAAAAAAGACAATCCTTCAAAAATTTTCAATCAATTTTAAAAAAATATAATAATATAATTCTAATTCTGTTTAAAATTTAAATACTTGAACAATACACATGTTGTGATTCTTAAGGCCTGAGATAATAGTAATATAAATAAAAGATAATATGGATATAATAGAAAAAAAAACAATCCTCCAGAAAATGTCCAATCAATTTTAGAAAAAATATAATAACATAATTGTAATGCTGTTCAAATTTCAAATACTTGAACCATACACATGTTGTGATCCTTAAGGCCTGAGATAATAGTAATGTAAATAAAAGATAATATGGATATAATAGAAAAAAGACAATCCTTCAGAAATGGTCAATCAATTTTAGAAAAAATATAATAACATAATTCTAATTCTGTTCAAATTTCAAATATTTGAACCATACACATGTTGTGATCCTTAAGGCCTGAGATAATAGTAATGTAAATAAAAGATAATATGGATATAATAGAAGAAAAGTAAACACAAATCTGTAACAAGCTTCTGAAAAATAGGCATACGAGGATGAAAGGGAAAAAATTAACGTATTGTTATTTAAGTTGATGTTATTCTTAAATATTAAATGGCCTCTAAAGTTTTATCAAAAGAATGTTAAATTCAAGACCCATATATATATATGAAACTGATATATCAACATAACCTTTAGAGTATGTCTTATTTGCAAGATCTCATATATAGTATTTAAGGATTTAACCAGAAGTATGTATGAATATATATATGATACCTGAAGTATATATAATGAACTCTGAAGTATATTTTTGTAAAGGCAATAATAAATATGATACAAAATGTGCAATACAGATAAAACAAATATGGCTGAAATGGCGTCTGTCGTTTGATTAAATGTATGTTACGGTACACAAATTAATTATTTTTTGCAATCAAGTATTTTAGTAAGATGTTATCAGAAATTAAAATTGTAAATTTTTAATTTCTCGCAAAAATGTTTCAGTAAAATTCTTGCAAAAGCTTGGTAAATGTGAAATAAAAATAATGCTAAATTCAAGATCCATATACATATTTATATATATATGAAACTGATATCAACATAACCTTTTGAATATGTCTTATTTGCAAAATCTCATATATAGTATTTAATGATTTAACCAAAAGTATATATGAATATACATATATATGATACCTGCAGTATATATAATGAACTCTGAAGTATATTTTTGTAAAGTCTATAATAAATATGATACAAGATGTGCATTACAGGTAAAACAAATATGGCTGAAATATCACAGATTTTTGTGAAAGTCAGTATTTCAATAAATTACATAGATTTTTGTGAAATAACGTATTATTACTACTTTTAAGGATCACTTGTTTCAGCATTAAAATTCAAAATTGGCGTTTGCTTAAATGCATGTTACGGTACACAAATTAATTATTTTTTACAATCAAGTATTTTAGTAAGATGTTATCAAAAATTAAAATTGTTAATTTTTAATTTCTCACAAAAACATTTCAGTAAAAGTCGTACAAAAATTTGCTGAATGTGAAATAAAAATTTGAATAACAATTAAAATCGGGAAAAGAACACGAATTATGTTATTTTCTTTCATTTTTCTTTTATTGCATATTTTTTTTAGAAATTCAATATTTTTTTAACTTAACTTATCTGATTAATGAGAAACATGTCTATAAATTAAGTATCAATGTTTTTCAATTATAAAAAATAACAAGGCAATTATTAAAGTAGAATTTAATACGTATTATTCATTTTAGGATATTCATCGGAACATAAATACAAACATCTCTTTTTTTTTTAATCATTTAATAATGCAGGTAAAATTTTCATTTTTTATTCAACCTTGTTTTGTGCATTATATTGTTCAACAAATAATTTCAAGTCAAATAGAATTTTACATATAATTGCAGTTTTACATGAGTTTGTATGAATGGCACTAAATTTCTTAGTTACCAATTAAAACAAATATATTTAGTATGATAGTTTATTTACTTCATGATTTTATATAATTTAGCTTACTTTATAATATTTTTTTCAAATAAGCTCCATTATTTATATTTTTATTGCATATGTAGTAGTAGTAGTACTACTTCCTAAATTTCATTTTTGGCTTCTACATAAATTCAAAATTTTTAATTTGGCTGTTTTCTTTTCTAATCCCTTTTAATCTATTTTAAAGATATATAAAACAGGATATTGTTTCTAAATTTAAGAAATTCTCTAAAAAATAAAAAGTATAGCGTTGCAGTTACAAAAAAAAAAATTTTTAATTCCTCTGATCATTAGTAGTTTTTGAATTCCAAGAAAATGAATTCCAATGAAATATTAGCAGGCTTTTCTTTGTACAATCAATTTATAATTGGATAAAAGCAATTAAAAACGTTACTGTCAACTAAAATTTAATCAGTTAAAAATTAAAAAATATTACTGTTAACAATTTAAATAAGTAATTCCTTGAATGTGGAAATATTCAAAAAGTTTTTAGTTAGCGGTCTTTGGTTTTAAATTTTATTTCAGTAGTTTTTGTGGTATTGAATTTCAAGCACATAATTTTGAGCAATAAAACTAAAGACGGGGTTTCAAGATTAAAAATGCCTTTCATTTCAAATGAAATTATTTCGTATATACCTTTTTACCATAAACTAAATATATAAATCATATTTATAACAACTTTTTTTTTTCTTTTTTTTTAAGTTTTACTCGATTTATAAGTAATGACGAAAAAAGTGATTTTATTTTATTGTTTCTCAAACATTTATGTTCTTTCACTTTAAATCTGTTAAAATTATTCAAGATATATTGATATATTAAAGAAAAAGTGCTCTTACAAATTTATTTTAAAAGTTTTTTTTAAAAAGAACTTTTGGATTTTACTTTGTTAAGCTGGTAGGTGGACTACTTCAGTGTCTTAAAATGTTTTATAATTAATAAAACAACTACATTATTAATAAAATCACTTACAGAAATGAAAATATAGACTGCAAATAATTTAATTAACTTTCAATTAAAAAGAAGCTTTATTTAAATAAATAAAATGTGTCACATTTGCTCCAAAATAAAGTGATATTGTTTGATATATATATATATATATATATATATATATAATAAGAAAAAAATAAGCCAAAGATAAAATTAGGAGTTGATATTAAAGTTATCTCCTACTTATGTTTTGATACTAATAGCATTTGTCTAAAACAAATATAGTTTAGTCTTGAAAATTTATTGAACGCAATTTATTGAATTTATTAATAGCTAGTAAAAAAATTATTTCAGTAACAAATTTATAGATTAGAAAACATGAAGTAACTGTATTTCTACTATGATGTCAAATATATTCAAAAATTTATTACTATTTCGAAGTTATTTAAAGAATGGGAATTATTTTTCAGAAATCAACCAGAAATGAAATATTTGATATAACTGATCCATTTTAAAATTGTTTATAATTTTGACTCATGCATCTTTGTTAAGATTTCTTATAATAATCTCTTCTCTTTATGATATTTTGCAGTGCAGGTAACAAAATAATTTTTTCGTAAACAATTGATTTTTAATTTCATATATTTACCCAAATTTCCTTCAAACTTGGAAACGAAATTTATTAATAAAAATGAATTTATAACCGGGCATGGGTTAAAACATGGGACAAAGGCAAAGGTTGTGTTTTTTCTAGGATTACCAGGGACAGTGAGTCCCGCACATCCATCTTAAAAGTAAAAATATATTTCATGAAGGTAGTTGCAGAAAAGGCAAAAGAAAATCAGAAAATTCATAGAATGGTATAATTGTGTATGAGCCATAGCTCAGGAGTGAAAGGAGTAATTAAGTCAAGAAGTCTTTGCACGATGTTGTGAGTTAGAACAGCTAGATTCAAAGAATCAGTGTTCCATTAACTCTAGAATAGGCAAGGGCAGAAAGAGGGGGGAAAAGAGCAAGAGACCGCAGAGCGGACACTGGGACATCCTCTGAAAATGCAGGATAAAAGAAAACAATGGAAAAGAGCAAGAGACCGCAGAGCGGACACTGCGACATCCTCTGAAAATGCAGGATGAAAGAAAACAATGGAAAAGAGCAAGAGACCGACACACTGGGACATCCTCTGAAAATGCAGGATAAAAGAAAACAATGGAAAAGAGCAAGAGACCGCAGAGCGGACACTGGGACATCCTCTGAAAATGCAGGATAAAAGAAAACAATGGAAAAGAGCAAGAGACCGCAGAGCGGACACTGGACATCCTCTGAAAATGCAGGATAAAAAGAAAACAATGGAAAAGAGCAAGAGACCGAGAGCGGACACTGGGACATCCTCTGAAAATGCAGGATAAAAGAAAACAATGGAAAAGAGCAAGGACCGCAGAGCGGACACTGGGACATCAAAGAGACCGCAGAGCGGACACTGGGACATCCTCTGAAAATGCAGGATAAAAGAAAACAATGGAAAAGAGCAAGAGACCGCAGAGCGGACACTGGGACATCCTCTGAAAATGCAGGATAAAAGAAAACAATGGAAAAGAGCAAGAGACAGCAGAGCGGACACTGGGACATCCTCTGAAAATGCAGGATAAAAGAAAACAATGGAAAAGAGCAAGAGACAGCAGAGCGGACACTGGGACATCCTCTGAAAATGCAGGATAAAAAAAACAATGGAAAAGAGCAAGAGACAGCAGAGCGGACACTGGGACATCCTCTGAAAATGCAGGATAAAAGAAAACAATGGAAAAGAGCAAGAGACCGCAGAGCGGACACTGGGACATCCTCTGAAAATGCAGGATAAAAGAATGGAAAAGAGCAATGACAGAAACACTGGGACATCCTCTGAAAATGCAGGATAAAAGAAAACAATGGAAAAGAAAAATGCAAGAGACAGCAGAGCGGACACTGGGACATCCTCTGAAAATGCAGGATAAAAGAAAACAATGGAAAAGAGCAAGAGACAGCAGAGCGGACACTGGGACATCCTCTGAAAATGCAGGATAAAAGAAAACAATGGAAAAGAGCAAGAGACAGCAGAGCGGACACTGGGACATCCTCTGAAAATGCAGGATAAAAGAAAACAATGGAAAAGAGCAAGAGACAGCAGAGCGGACACTGGGACATCCTCTGAAAATGCAGGATAAAAGAAAACAATGGAAAAGAGCAAGAGACCGCAGAGCGGACACTGGGACATCCTCTGAAAATGCAGGATAAAAGAAAACAATGGAAAAGGGCAAGAGACCGCAGAGCGGACACTGGGACATCCTCTGAAAATGCAGGATAAAAGAAAACAATGGAAAAGAGCAAGAGACAGCAGAGCGGACACTGGGACATCCTCTGAAAATGCAGGATAAAAGAAAACAATGGAAAAGAGCAAGAGACAGCAGAGCGGACACTGGGACATCCTCTGAAAATGCAGGATAAAAGAAAACAATGGAAAAGAGCAAGGGACATCCTCTGAAAATGCAGGATAAAAGAAAACAATGGAAAAGAGCAAGAGACAGCAGAGCGGACACTGGGACATCCTCTGAAAATGCAGGATAAAAGAAAACAATGGAAAAGAGCAAGAGACCGCAGAGCGGACACTGAGACAGGATAAAGAAAACAGAGAGCAAGGACACAGAGCGGACACTGGGACATCCTCTGAAAATGCAGGATAAAAGAAAACAATGGAAAAGAGCAAGAGACACACTGGGACATCCTCTGAAAATGCAGGAAACTGGACAAAAATGCAGGATAAAAAGAAAACAATGGACAGCAGAGCGGACACTGGGACATCCTCTGAAAATGCAGGATAAAAAAAAGAGCAAGAGACAATGGAAAAAATGCAGGATAAAAGAAAACAATGGAAAAAGAAAATGCAAAGAGACAGCAGAGCGGACACTGGGACATCCTCTGAAAATGCAGGATAAAAGAAAACAATGGAAAATTAACTAAAAAATATTCGTAACGATAATTTTCAAATTTATTCCTGGTATCACAATATACTACTGTGTCAAAAAAGTAAACACGCAAATATAGCACGTCAAAGAAACTGCCTGATAATTATGCCCCAACCTAATACTTTAACATTTATATTCTTTCTTTGCGGGAATGTTTTTTTTTTTTTTCATAAAAAAAGCACGGTTCATCTGAAAAAGCAAGATACTTAATAACGAAGTATAGTGTAAGGATTGACTTCTAATGTAACTTACAACTTATACGACGTTAAATCTCACACGCATTGTTTTTTTATTTTTTTATAAAATAAGCTTATCATTATTTCTGGGGGTGTTTTTACACTGCGCCACTGTAATATTATTTATCAATAGAGTTAAAAATAAATAAAACAAAAAAATGCTAAATAAATGTAATTAATTTAAAAATTTAAGAAACATTGCATATATATATATGCAATTTTCCATTCTTAAATTATTAAATTTATTAAATTTATTTAGTATTTTTTTCGTTATATATATATATATATATATATATATATATATACGTATGTGTGAAATCATTAATTTTTACTAATTTTCTATGATTAATTAAGTTATGTATAGAAAAATAATTCAAGTAAAGGTATCGTGTTGAAATTTTCTCAATAAGTGTTACATTTAGAGTAAAAATGAGTAACTCCTGTATATTTCATGTATGCTCATTGTGAAAATCAGCTAAAAAAGTTATAAAAAGACTTTTTCTAATGATACAAAAACCTTACCCGACAAAGCTGTTCTAAATAGGAGCTAGACACCTTAAAAAGTATTTTACAGATGGCCCCTTGCTGTTCTTAAAAACCATCTACCTAATATCTAGCAGCAAAATCTATGGAAGTATAAAATATCAATTTCAAAAATGGATTTATTTATCTGATGCTGTTACGTGACATACTTTCGTTACCCTCACCCTCAAGCATTGTGATGACTTAGGGGTTTTACTCATGTTTGGAAAGAATTTCCCTCATCAATCAGCAAGGAAAGGAAAATTATCATTGTTTGAACGAAGTTTTAATTTCACTCATGATATGTATGGTTCTTTTGCTGATCAGCAAGATAAGAGAAATTTTCATTATTTGAACATAATTGTAGTTTCATAGACTTGTGCAAATCATGATTTGTATGTAGCTTTTTCTGATTTTAATTTCACTGAGCCTTTTCTGATTTCCTTAGCCTTCTCAGATTTAAAACTTTTCGTAACAAATTTTACTTAAATTTTTAGTTAGAATTACACATATATGTATGGTTCTTTTGCTGATCAGCAAGATATGGGAAATTTTGATTATTTGAATGCAGTTTTAATTTAACTGACTTGTATAGCTTATGATATGTATGGTTATTTTGCTGATCGGCAAGATAAGAGAAATTTTCATTATTTGAACATAATTGTAGTTTCATAGACTTGTGCCAATCATGATTTGTATGTAGCTTTTCTGATTTTAATTTCACTGAGCCTTTTCTGAACTTTTAAAACTTTTAACAAATTTTACTTAAATTTTTAGTTAGAATTACACATATATGTATGGTTCTTTTGCTGATCAGCAAGATATGGGAAATATTATTTGAATGCAGTTTTAATTTCATATATGGTTATTGTGTAGCCTATGATATATATGGTTCTTTTGCTTATCAGCAAGATAAGAGAAATTTTCATTGTTTGAAAGAAGTTTTAATTTTACTGACTTGTGAAGCCTATGATATGTATGGTTCTTTTGCTGACCAGCAAGATAAGAGAAATGTTCATTATTTGAAAGCAGTTTTAATTTCATAGAATTGTGTAGTTCATGATATGAATGTAGCCTTTTCTGTAGACATATTTAAAACTTTTCGTAACAAATTTCACTTAAATTTTTAGTTAGAACCACACATATATGTATGGTTCTTTTGCTGATCAACAAGATAAGAGAAATTTTCAGTATTTGAGTGTAGTTTTAATTTCATAAACTTGTGCAAATCATGATTTGTATGTAGCCTTTTCTGGACTCAGATTTAAAACTTTTCACAAAAAATTTTACTTAAATTTTTAGTTAGAACAACACATATATGTATGGTTCTTTTGCTGATCAGCAAGGCAAGGGAAATATCATAGACTGGTATAATTCATGAATTGTATGTAACCTTTTTGATCTTAGATTTTAAGCCTTTTCGTAACAAATTTTATTTCAATTTTTAGTTGGAGCTACACATATATGTATGGTTCTTTTGCTGATCAGCAAGACAAGGGAAATATCATAGACTGGTATAATTCATGAATTGTATGTAACCTTTTTGATCTTAGATTTTAAGCCTTTTCGTAACAAATTTTATTTCAATTTTTAGTTGGAGCTACACATATATGTATGGTTCTTTTGCTGATCAGCAAGACAAGGGAAATATCATAGACTGGTATAATTCATGAATTGTATGTAACCTTTTTTGATCTTAGATTTTAAGCCTTTTCGTAACAAATTTTATTTCAATTTTTAGTTGGAGCTACACATATATGTATGGTTCTTTTGCTGATCGCCAAGATAACGGAAATTTTCATTATTTGAACGCAGTTTTAATTTCATAGACTTGTGTAATACATGATTTATACTACTGTGCCGAAAATGTTAGACTAATTTTTTTTTTCAAAAACTCTATTTATTCTTCCAAATTTATTTCATCGCTTTAAAAGTAATCCCTCCCGTACACAATGCACTTATGCCAACTTTTTTTTCAATCCTCAATGCATGCTAAAAAGTCATCGGCAAGGATGGCCTTCAAAGCGCGCGGTAATTCACGTTGAATCTCTTCGATCGAGTCAAAATGGCGTCCCCGGAATGGTCTTTTGAGTTTAGGTAATAGCCAGAAGTCGTACGGTGTGAATACGGGGGTTGTGGAAATATATGGATCTCATTTTTGGCGAAAACGTCACGAAGAATCATTGCAGTGTGAGCTAGCGCATTCAGTGTTTTCTGTATCAATCGATATTTGACGCGTTTGAGGTCCAAAATGGAATTGACCGATCCTTTTTAAATTCCAACAGGAGGAATGCTCCCCGAATGCCCTCTGCAACATTCTATACGTTTCCGCAAACAAAATTTAATGCATGTTCATTTGCTCAATTAATTCAGACATTTCAAAAGTCACCGGTATCGGTTTTAGCATCTCATGAAGCCAAGCATAACTCAAACACTAATGAATATTTTGACGTCAAATTTCACACAATTCCACTTAGCAACCTAAAAAGGAAAAAAATTGAAATTCCGTAAGCCCCGGGAGACGAGAATATCGATAAATATTGTAAAAAAAACAAGTTTTCATGGAATATTATTTACTAAACTAGATTAGTAAAACCGGATATAGCATTGAAGGGTAGATACTGCAGATTAATAAAACCAGTACAGTATTGAAGATTAGATACTGTAGGTTATTAAAACTAGATATAGTATTGAAGTACAGATACTGCAGGTTAGTAAAATCAGAATATTATTTACTCTCACTATGGTAAATATCTTAACTATCATGATAAAAAGAAAGTACAACCATAAATATAGGCTAAAAAAGATTGAATTGTATGACGAACCAATGTATGCTAAGTATAGTATATTTTTCTAAATTGTTTGATTCTCTTTAAATTGTGTATTTCTTTTAACTTACAGACTGTTTGCAAATCTGCAAGAAAAATATGTTTTAAAAAGTGATTTATATTACCTAATATTTCGAAAAGTTATGCAATGTCAGATTTTTATAACAGACATTTTTTAAATATTTTATGCGAAACTCAAACACATATATGTGAGATTTAAGAAAAAAATTAAATGCTTTCTACTAGTCTGCCTGACTATTGCTAAACAACTGATGAATCCTTATTTAGTAAACTTAATTTAAAAGTATTGGATAAATATCTGTCAGTAAAACATTTAAAAAAATTCTCCTACTATTTTGAGACTCTTAAACTCCAAATATTCTATTATTATAATACAAACTTATATCGATTCAAGAGAAATTTGTTAATTCCCTTAATGTACAACATTTCGAAAATAAATCTTTCAAAATTAAATAATACAATGATTTACTTGGATGATAAATTTTATAAAAGAAGGAATATTTATCTTGACAGCCGTTTAACAATTCGCATTGTATCGACAGCCAATAAACACTTAAAAGCCAATGGCCAATTGGCTAACGTTCTGGCCTTTGGCACTTCAGGTTCGATTCCTGACGGTAGCATGGATCTTTATTAGTGGTTCGGAATCCACGTTAAACGGTAGGTCCCGGTCTAATTAACCTAAAGTGTGCACAAAATGACAGTAGAGCGACAAACGAAACCAAACATTTAAATAAAAATTCTCGAAATATTCTGAAAACCTTAAACTTTCAATATTCTAAATACTTTATTCTCCAAACCAATTTAGACAGTCTCTTTTCTTTGAACTGGACTCAAAAATGCTTACTTGCATTTTCAGAAATACGAACTGAATTCGAATAAAATAATTTTTTATAACTAGAAAAGCAACTTATTGCAGTAAAATTGTATTTTTAGATATACTATTTAATGAAAAGAATTAAAAATTAGTTTTAGTTTTATCACATCCGTCTTAATATAGAAAAATGCGAGTATAACTCTTTTAAGAATATACTGAAATACAGACCTTTTTCTAATAATATTCATTTCCTGACTTTATTTTTTACACGAACTTTTAAATAGGAATTGCAGCAAAATTTATACATATTTTTTCAAGAGGAAATTTCCTTGTATGGGAAAGTGTATATCAACAACTCTTGGCAATCTTTTATAGAATTTCTGTGAAGGAATAAATATAATATGAATTCTAACTTTTTAATCCTCCGTGTCCAACTCCTCGGTCATTACTTTTGAACTCTAAATTTTTTTATATTTGGTTAGAAGCAGCCCATTCCATTTTAATACATTTATAAAAGAATGATACTATAGAGGCCTGATGGCCGAATGGCTAGCGTTCTGGCGTTCGTTACTACTGGTATCGGGTTCAAATCCCGGCTTTGCCCATGGGTGTTGTAGTGGTTCGGAATCCACTTTAAGCTGTAGGTCCCGGTCCTAATAGGATCGTAGAGCGCTGCGGGGGCATTTTTACTCCGCGTCCGTGGCGTACCATCAAGCTACACGCACCCCCTGGGTAATGCGAAGTGAGTAACATCGGTGCAGCCCTTATGGCGAAAGATCACGGTCTATTTGCCAGCTGCATTAGAAGAAAAAAAAATAAATAAAAGAATTATTTTAAAATATAAATTATATCAAATTTTTATTAATTAATTTCAGATATTTGAATTAGTATTACATAATATTTACATAATTCATTAATTACCTCTTTTTTTTTTTTCGTTTTTCTAAAGTTTTCGTTCATTATAAGCAAATATTTGTTTTATTCCCAAAAATATTTATTTCTTTATATATACCTTGATTTAAAAGAAATGATATTATGCTTTTTTATAAAGAATTAAAAAATAAGTAATAAGTAAAAAAATGCAAATTTCATTTCATGATTTTAAAATCAATAATTAAGTATTGATTATTACTGTAATGGAAGTATATGTTATGTATTCAGAACAAACAAGTAATATAAAAAAAAAATTTAAGTCAATTCTTACTTTTTTATCACTATACTGCAGAAAGTCCTTTATAAATAATTTTCATTCATTTTTTTAAGTTTATCTGGCGCCTTATATTGGTAGATGTATGCAACTTAAATCTAAAAAAACTAAAATTAATTAATTAACTTTAATTACTGAATTAATATTTGAAAAAGCTGTATTAACATCAAGTGTCATCCACTACAAGTTCAAAAAAAAAATGTTTTTGAACTTGAGTGGATAAATAAAAAGTATTTTATTAACGATTGAAAATTTGAACAAGATATATATATTGAGAGTGTGAGCTATTAGAAGGAATTGAAATAAGTATCTTATGTCGAATATTGTTGTGAAATTGAACTTTTATTTGTATAAAAATATGTTTCTTTATTTAAAGAATTCACACATTAAAATTATGCATATGTGAGATTTTTACTGTGAATAAACATCATAAACATTTATATTCTGTAAAAACAAGAACTATTGATTAAAACAGTAGTATCTTATACAAAATTAAAGCACATCCTTAGAATCGAGGTTTTTTTCTTAACAATAGTGCAATCTAAAAATAAACAGAACCCCTTCTACCTAGGATTGAGATTTCGCTTGAGTAAAGAGAATCTTCCTCAACTGCACTTAGCTTTCACTTCATGAATCTTGGAAAACGCACTCAAATATTCACTCATGAATATTTGAGTATAGTTTGGAAGCAGAATCCGAGTTTATCTGGAAATAGCTTCAGAGATGAGTCCGGGGTATCGAATTTGTGAGACTCAATCAAGCATCAGGTTAATGGCTTCAGTGCATTCTCTATGTATATATTACTAAGGCCATTGCATTCCGATTTCTGTCTCATTACAGAGTCTGCTTTTGAATTTAAATGACTCGGTTAATAGGATTGGTGTTCCTATTGGATATTGAGGGGCTGTGATCACGATCCTAAAAGCTGTTGTATTTATCTTTTGTTTAAGAAAATAAAGTTGTTTTCGAAATACCTGTGAATTACCAATTCTATTTGTATCCTATGAAAAGAAAAGCATATAACTTTGAAACACTTTCCTTTACTTCATCTATTAAGCATCAATACATTAGTAAAATTAAATATATGAACATATTAAAAGACTCGATTAATAGGATTGGTGTTCCTATAACCTATTCTTATTGGATATCGAGGGGCAGTGATCGTGAAATTTCAATACGATCATAAAAGATGTTGTATTTAGGCTTTGTTTAAGAAAATAAAACTGTTTTTAAAATACTTGTGATTTACCAATTCTATTTTTATCCTATGAAAAGAAAAGCATATAACTTTGAAACACTTTCTTTTATTTTAGTTATTATACATCAATACATTGGAAACATTGAATATATGAACATATTAAAAGATTCGGTTAATAAGATTGGTGTTCCTATTGGAAATTGAAGGGCAGTGATCACGATCATAAAAGCTGTTTTATTATGTGTTGTTTAAGAAAATGAAGTTGTTTTTCAAATACTTGTGAATTACGAATTCTATTTATATCCTATGAATTAGAAAATCATATAACTTTGAAACACTTTCTTTTATTTTAGTTATTATACATCAATACATTGGAAACATTGAATATATGAACATATTAAAAGACTCGGTTAATAGGATTGGTGTTCCTATAACCTATTCTTATTAGATATCGAGGGGCAGTGATCGTGAAATTTTAATACGATCATAAAAGATGTTGTATTTAGGCTTTGTTTAAGAAAATAAAACTGTTTTTGAAATACTTGTGATTTACCAATTCTATTTTTATCCTATGAAAAGAAAAGCATATAACTTTGAAACACTTTCTTTTATTTTAGTTATTATACATCAATACATTGGAAACATTGAATATATGAACATATTAAAAGATTCGGTTAATAAGATTGGTGTTCCTATAGGAAATTGAAGGGCAGTGAACACGATCATAAAAGCTGTTTTATTATGTTTTGTTTAAGAAAATGAAGTTGTTTTTGAAATACTTGTGAATTACCAATTCTATTTATATCCTATGAAAAGAAAAGCATATGACTTTGAAACACTTTCTTTTATTTTAGTTATTATACATCAATACATTGGAAACATTGAATATATGAACATATTAAAAGACTCGGTTAATAGAATTGGTGTTCCTATAACCTATTCTTATTAGATATCGAGGGCAGTGATCGTGAAATTTTAATACGATCATAAAAGATGTTGTATTTAGGCTTTGTTTAAGAAAATAAAACTGTTTTTGAAATACTTGTGAATTACCAATTCTATTTATATCCTATGAAAAGAAAAGCATATAACTTTGAAACACTTTCTTTTATTTTAGTTATTATACATCAATACATTGGAAACATTGAATATATGAACATATTAAAAGATTCGGTTAATAAGATTGGTGTTCCTATAGGAAATTGAAGGGCAGTGAACACGATCATAAAAGCTGTTTTATTATGTTTTGTTTAAGAAAATGAAGTTGTTTTTGAAATACTTGTGAATTACCAATTCTATTTATATCCTATGAATTAGAAAATCATATGACTTTGAAACACTTTCTTTTATTTTAGTTATTATACATCAATACATTAGAAACATTGAATATACATACATATTAAAATTAAAATGAATGAATAGCCAATCATGTGAAATTTTAACTTTTAAATTACTTAATCCAATTAATTCCAATTGAGCATATAAATATCATCCTCTTTAACTGCAATTTGTTACATAATATGTGATTAGTGTGGAATTAAAATGTTATTAACAAATTAATAACTTATTAGTTTTGGGAAATAGAGATATTAGTTATTAGTGATTTCGGATTAGTATTTGGGATTAGTGATATAGTGATTTTTGAAAATATTTAATAAAGTTCACATTAAAAACGGAACATGTCTATTATGTAAAAATGTCTTAAGCATTTTTAACAATGCTATTTATAGATAAATTTCAATACATTACACAATTAATATCCACTTGAAATACAGTTACAGAAAACAATTCCCTAAAATAATGTTGTTTTTACTTTGTAGTAAGTTGGTTCTGCGAATATTGAGTGTACTGGCATCCTCTCTCTTTTCGATTTATTTATTTTAAGCATATATATATATTCTGTTGTCAAAAAAGTAAATTTCAGAACAACATGGAATCTGTGAAGCGCTATTCTGTTTTATTTGCATTAAGTCAGAGCAGCTTGACCAACTTTATCATTTAAAGTGAACTCAACTTGTGCATTAAATTAATGTATGTAGTCGAAAGGTGAAGATAAATTATCATCAGCCTACTCGATTCTCAGAACTCTAAATTTATCACAACTACTCTCCCAGTATATTTGCAATGTAAATTAATGTAAATGATAGCTTGTTGACTGAAATGTGCTTTCTAACAAATCAAAATGTTTGCAGATTTATCATTTGTATCTATATACATCAACTATAATTTGTCTTATTCTTATATGTTTGATGAATAAATAACTAAATTAAAAGCATAACCTTAATATGACTTAACTTTCCATTTAAATATAAGAAATAATTTTTAATTTAAATTTTATGATGAAATTAATCTTATGAATTATAATGTCGTGTATATTATAATATATTTATATTTTATAATCCAAAAGCTATCCATACTATTAACAAAACGTAGAAGTTTGTTTAAATTCATTTTAACTATAGTGGTTTTAGAGTATAGTAGTTCTAAATTCTACTTAGTATAAATTATTATTAATTATTGTTCTTATTCTACTTAATATTCTACCAATTATTAAAATTCTTTTGATAATCTTATAAAATATTTTAAGCATTAAATTTACTTTTGATCTCTCCAGAATTCTTACACTTATAAAATTCAAAACGAAACAATAATTAAAAAATATTTAAATTTCTTCAATAATGTTAATTTCATGAATTTTAAGGTAGTTTTTAAAATATATTTTAAAAATATTTTTGCTATTTGAATGATGTATTATATTCATCACATTCCTCATCAGTAATAAAATTAAAACTCCTCAGTTATAGAAATTAGAATGGCTATGCTATTGAAGTGTATAATTGGTAATGATAAAGAAAAAAAATTGAAATACCATATGCCCTGGAAATTTAAATTGAAATTTGGTCTTACTTTTTGAACACAGTAGTATATCTGGTTTTACTAACCTGCAGTATCTAATCTTCAATGCTATATCTGGTTTTACTAATCTAGTTCAGTAAATAATATTCAATGAAAACGTGTTTAAGTTTTTTTTAGAACATTTATCGATGTTCTCGTCTCTAAAAATTAATAATATTTTAATTATTGAATTTATACAATACTTTTTAAGTGATAATATCTATAAAACTTTCCTTAAAAGAAATTTCCCATTCAATAGAAGAATTTAATTTGTAACGCTCGCTGTAAATGCAAACATTTGATGTTTAATAAAGAATTAGCAAAATTTAAAGAAATTTTTCTATTAAGTTGTATCAAAAAGGGCATTCATAAACAAGGCAAAATCAGGTGTTGCAAATAAATAAATCAAATCTTAATAATTCAGAAGATTTCTTTAATTTATGAACAAATGATATATCATTTTCTCATGGAAATGTTATATTATTTCTCCTGGAAATGTTATATCATTGTTCTATTATTTTCAATTCACGTTTTCATTGAAAATAATAGAATTCAAATTACCACATCTATATTAAAACATAAACCGCGCATTGAACAAATTTGTCAAAATTCATTTTTAGAATTGCAAGTCTTGGGTATTTTTAATGATATTCAATTTGATACAAAATACACAATAGCTATGATCAAAAATGTTTCATCCTTCTCCTTTTTTTTTCTGCATTTGTTCATATTTTGCAAAGATTATTGTTATACAAGTCATCTTTTATGCAATTTTATAATATAAAATAATACACATTAATTGTAATGTTAAACTGGAATTCCTAATATATTTTATGTAATTATCACATTACACTCTGCTATAATAACTCATATTTGTTCCTACACAACTTCAGAAAAATGCATGTCAACTTTATAGAGTTGAAAAAATGTATCTTCTTTTATTTACTATAAAATGAGTTTTATTTTTCATTTTTTATTCATCTTAAATATATCAACAAAATAGAAGAAAAGCTTTCTATTCAATCTATTTTTAATACATATGACAATACAAAAAATGGAAAATTTAGAAAATAAACTAAAAATAATATTTCTTATGCATTTTTGGCTAATCCAATTATAAATTACGAAAATCAAGCTAAAAAGAGAAACAAGAA
The DNA here is from genome assembly GCA_021605075.1 of Caerostris darwini. Taxonomy (NCBI): domain Eukaryota; kingdom Metazoa; phylum Arthropoda; class Arachnida; order Araneae; family Araneidae; genus Caerostris; species Caerostris darwini. The sequence continues at coordinate 11,769 of BPLQ01009037.1, read as the reverse complement.
TGTAAATTTTCGTTTTCTAGAAGTGCCTAATTTCAAAATATTTTCATCATTATTATTTGCGGGTTAATTTATTTCAATCAAAAAACAGAATTAGAGATGTGTTATTTATAGAAAGAAATACATTGATGAAAATTTTGAAATTTGCATTATTTTTAGAGTAATCCTTATTTCAATGGCCTTGTATTAATTTTCTTACATTTTATTTGATGTTAAATAACCTATGTTACTAAAATTAATTCTTATTATAAAATTGTTATGTCATTTCTTTCTTTTGGCTTACATAAAAAATAAATAGCACAAAGGAGTCACAGAAAACCTTCATTAATTTATTCCTCATTATAAATGCTTTTTCATTAGATTAAAAATGAATATTTGAACACAACAAAGAAAAACAGAATGTAAGGAGTTTTTATTATTTCGAATTCATCGAAACTGCACATGTTATTTAATAATTCACAAATACAAAAATTTATAAGTTAATTAAAAAAATCATTTAAAGTATAAAAGGCATAAAATATAAGAATTCATAAAATGTCATTTATATGACATGTGTCATGACATTTTGACACATGTCATATAAATGACACTTTACGAATTCTTATAATTTTTTATATGACAATTTTCACGTTATATGTCATGTTTCATGTTTGGAAAATTTAAAAGAAAAAAAAGTTTTTTATTTTAGATAGTTTGCATGCGTGAAATTATTTTCCTATATTTATTCGAAATTATTTTTCAATTAATATTAGATTAAACAAAATATTTGAACACAACAAAAGTAAATTGAATGTAAGGAGTTTTTATCATTTCGAATTTATTGAAATTATACACGTTATTTAATAATCCACAAGTACAAAAGTTTATATGTTTATTGAAAAAGTCATTTAAAGTATAAAATGCTTAAAATATAACAATTCGTAAAATTTCATTTATAGGACGTGTGTCATGCCATCACATAAATTGTCATGTTATATGTCATATTACATCTTTGGAAATCTTAAAAGAAAAATAGGACTTACCGTGTTTTCTAATTTTTTTTTTTTTTTTGAAAATATGCTCCGAATTTATATTTATAGTTTACATATGTGAAATTATTTTCCTATACTTATTCGAAATCATTTTTTAATTAATATTAGATTAAAACTGAATATTTGAACACAGCAAAGGTAAATAGAATGTAAGGTGTTTTTGTCAATTCGAATTTATCGAAAGTGCATATGTTATTTAATTATCCACAGGTACAAAAATTTATATGTTCATTAGAAAAGTCTAGGTATTTAAAGTATAAAATGTATAAAATATAAATATTCGTAAAATACATTCAGCTGACGCTAATGTTTTATGAAAACATTCTCCGAATTCTTATTCATAATTCACGTATTCGAAATTATTTTTTCAGATAATATAAAATATTTATTTCCCACTCCTGAATTAAAATAATGCTATTAAAACTTGATATTCATTTTAAAACAATTGTTAGCAATTGCAAATATTTTTTTCCTTTTTAACGAAGGACTTTTTTTTTATACTGAATATACTCTTTCCAGGAAACATCAAAAATCACGTAAAGGATTCCCAAAATAAAAAATAAAAACTTTGAAATAATTCATTAGCCTCTTCCGGCATTTGCTGGCATATGCCATATTTTCTGAATCCAAAATCATGTCTAGGTTTGAAAACTTTATTTAATAGAATACTTTAATCCGCCTTTTAAAAAAGAAACGGAAAAAAAACCCAGCTATGTAAGAAATTAATCTTCTTATCTCCTATAACGCCATACAGATTTCCTGTTTGTCTTCCTGTCAGTTAGCTTCGAATTCACGTAAAATCTGCTAATCCTATTTTAATGAAGATTTTAGCTTTGTGAAAAAAAAATTGCAATTTACTTTATTTCAACATGTCAATTAATTTATTAAAAATTGAGATTCTTATGTCAAGAGAATTCGATTACTGTGTCTCAAAAAATAATGAATGTTTTAATTCGATTTTTAGTAAATTTAATTTCACAGATAATTTTAACATAAGTGACAGAAAAAATCCGTGGCCACGAAAAAATGTGTTTGTCACATGACTTTAGAAAAATACTTTTAAAAAACCGATAAAGATCTCTCAATAAATCTTATTTTTTAAATTCTTAAAATAATTCTTATATATTAAAAAAATTATAAATTATTAAATGTATATAAATTATTTGAAAGTTTTTTGTATTTTGTGAAATCCTTTACATAATTTTGGATGTTTTCAGCATAAAAAAAGGACTCATTCTTTAAAAAAGAAAAATATTTGCAATTAGTAAGGGAAGAAAATGTATACGAATTTTAAAATGTAATTATTATGTAATACGAATTTTAATCGCATTATTTTAATTCATGTCAGGGAAATGAATATTTAAAAATAATCATAAATATTTTAATATTATTTGAAAAAATAATTACGAATATGTATAAGACAATATTTTCACAAACATAAATTATAAATGTGAATTTAGAACATATTTTCACAAAATATTAATATTGAAGTCATATTTTTCTTTTAAATTTTCCTAATACATAATATGTTACGAATTCTTATATTTTATGCCTTTTATACTTTAAATGACTTTTTGATGACTTATAAATTTTTGTACTTATGGATTTTTAAAAAACATGTACACTTTCAATGAATCCGAAATAATAAAATCTCCTTACATTCTATTTACCTTTGTTGTGCTCAAACATTCATTTTTTTTTTTTTTTTTTTTTTTTTTTTTTTTTTGAAAAGCAAATGAAAGTCAAACGTTAGTTTGTAAAGTGCTCAAACTGTTTTCATGTAAAATTTAAAAACCATTTAATCTAAATATGCATATATTTTTTCTAAAAGAAGTTTTATATTTTATTTGTATTCTTAGAGTAAACATTATTTCAATGCCCTTCGTATCTTTTTCAGACTAGGAAAGAAAAATATTAATTTTCTTACATTGTATTTGATATTAATAGCCTATGTGACTAAAAGTTTTTATCATTATAAAATTTTTATGTCATTTCTTTCTTTTTATTTACACAAAAAGTTGTTTGTTTGTTGTTGTTGTTTCTTATCCCACTTGGCTGGCCAAGCCCACTAGCCCATATGGACTCATGATTGAAGGGGAAGGAAGCAGCTTCTGTTGTGATGGAGCACCCGTAGGTAGAAGCCTGACTTTTGCTCCGTGACGCTCTTACAGTCATAGAAGACCGGGACCTACGGCTTAAAGTGGATTCCGAACCACTATACAAACATCCATGGCACCGCCGGGACTCGAACCCGAAACCTGTGGCACCGAGCGCCAGAGCGCTAGACACTCGGCCATTCAGGTCCCAAATTTGCCAACGGCACGCAGTGTTCCCAGGTGGTCACCCACCCAAGGACTGACTGCGCCCAATGATGCTTAACTTCGGTGATCTAACGAGAACCGGTATATTCAGCATGGTACGGCCGTTGGCTACACAAAAAGTAAATAGTCCAAAGAAGGTACTTAGGTACATCTTACTGTGTCCAAGAAGTAAGACCAATTTTCAATTTAAAATTCCCGAAGCTCACGTCCAAAAAATTAAAGATTTGGTGCTTGCAAACCGTCGATTTACAATTAGAGACCTTGCTGGTGATGTTGGAATTTCAAAAGGATCGGTCAATTCCAATTTGGGCCTCAAACGCGTCAAGTCTCGATTGCTACGGAAAACACTGGACTCTCACATTGCATTGATTCTTCGTGACCTTTTCGCCAAAAATGTAACCCATATTGTTCCACAACCCCCATATTCACACCGAGCGACTTCTGGCTATTCCCTAAACTCAAAAGACCACTCCGGGGACACCGTTTTGAGTCGATTGAAGAGATTCAACGTGAATCACCGCGCGCTTTGAAGGCCATGCCTGCTGATAACCTTTTAGCATGCATTGAGGATTGAAAAAAAAGTTGGCATAAATGCATTGTCTCCGGAAGGGATTACTTTGAAGGCGATGAAATAAATTTGGTAGAATAAATAAAGAGTTTTTGAAAAAAAATAATTGGTCTTACTTTTTGGGCACAGTAGTAAAGCCGTTATTGATTTATTTCTCACTATATATATGTGTATATTTCATTAGATTAAAATTTAATGTTTGAGTACAATAAATGTAAATAAAATATAAGGAGTTTTATCATTGTGAATTCACCGAAATTGTACTTACTTTCTAAGGCTTCACAAGTACAAAAATGTATAAGCTCAATAAAAAAGACATTTATAAAAGGCATAAAAATATATGAATTCGTAAAACATTATATCTTTACAAAACTTTAAAAAAATATGATTTAGCGTTGTTATTATTATTATTATTTTTGAAATTATGTTTCGAATATATAGTTCACATATGTGTGTATGTTCACATATGTGTGTGTCACATATGTATTTATAGTTCACATATGTGAAATTATTTTCCTATACGCATTCGAAATCATTCTTTCAATTAACATTAAAATATTTATAAGTATTTGATGTAAAATATTTGTTTCTGCCATATTTATTTCCTTTAGTAAAAAAAACAGTGTTTTTTTTTTAAATAAAATGTTTTCATTAAACAACTTGTACCAATTTTAAAAGTAAAATCGCAATATTTTTTCCTCGAGTAATGTAATTTTTTATTTCCAATGGTAATTCACTCTCATGTTAAACTTATTGACACACCTTTGCATGAATGAAATTCCATTTGCACCTTTGCATGAATGAAATTCCATTTACACCTTTGTATGAATGAAATTCCATTTGCACCTTTGCATGAATGAAATTCCATTTGCACCTTTGCATGAATGAAATTCCATTTGCACCTTTGCATGAATGAAATTCCATTTACACCTTTGCATGACATAAGATATAAAGAAAGAATAATTTGTTCCACCATATAACTTTACCTATGCTGCAAATTTAATAGTGTGTGAATAGAAAATTATTTCACTACATTTTGTCTTCATGTATATACCATCGAATATCATGAATGTCTATGCTTAATTAAGTTTATATACAAAATTAAGAAAATTTATAGTGATATAATCAGCTTTTTATTTATAAAATATTCATAATTTCAGAAGTACTACTGTGCCCAAAAAGAAAGACAAATTTTTAATTTAAATTTCCCGAGCATGTGGTATTTCATTTTTTTTTTTTTTTTTTAGGTTGTTGCATTGTCCTTGACATCTGTGTGAAATTCGACATCAAAATAATCATTAGTGTTTCAGTTACGCTTGGCTTTGTGAGACGCTAAAACTGATTCTGGCGATTTTTGAAATGTCTGAATTAATTGAGCAAAGAACTTGCATTAAATTTTGTTTGCGGAAACTTATAGAATGTTGCAGAAGGTATTCAGTGAGCATTCCTATATCGTAAAGAAATGTTTAAAAGTGGTATAAACAGTTCAAAGAAGGCAGAGAGCGTGTTGAAGACCAAGGGCCCTCTCTTCGACTATCAACCTCAACCGACAAAGCTCACGTCCAAAAAATTAAAGATTTTGTGCTTGCAAACCGTCGATTTACAATTATAGACCTTGCTGCAGATGTTGGAATTTCAAAATTCTATTTTAAAAGATGTTTTGTGCCTCAAACGAGTCAAATCTCGATTCTTAACGAAAACACTGAATGCGACAGCTCACACTGCATTGATTCTTCGTGACATTTTCGCCAAACAGGAAACCCATATCGTTCCACAACCACTGTATTCCCCTGATTTAGCATCGTGCTACTTCTAGCTATTCCCTAAACGCAAGAGACCACTCCGGGGACACTGTTTTGAGTCTATTGAAGAGACAATTCAAAAATCGCCGGAATCAGTTTTAGCATCTCACAAAACCAAGCGTAACTCAAGCACTAATGAATATTTGGCCCTAAAATTTCACACAGATGTCAAGTACAGTGACAACAACCTAAAAAAGAAAAAAAAATTGAAATACCATATGCCCGGGAAATTTAAATTGAAAATTGGTCTTATTTTTTGGACACAGTATTATATTTACTCCTTTTCATTGTTAAGTTATCCCTTTGAATTTATTTCCTACAATACAAAATCTAGCCTATCAAAAAAATTCTATTTCTATACCATAATAAAAAAAATTTAAAATTGTTTGCCTAAATAAGTATTTTGGAGATATAATAAGTAATTTTTACATTATTATATTGTTAAAAAATATTGAAATATAATTTATAAATTTATGATATTAACAAAAATCAAAATTTAATGTTGCCCGTTTTGATGTTATTAGTAGAAGTCGTTTAATACATTCTGTTGTTTTTTTAGTTGATAATAATAATAATAAATTTAACTAAACTTTTCATAAATCACCCGTTTTGTTATTTTTCTAAAAATTCATTTAATTTAAACTTACGTACAAAACATACAAGTTTCTATTATAATAAAAATTCCAAAATTTACTTCTAAATATATTATTTCTATCTAATGATAATAATTAATTATTCTTGATATTAAAGCATTATTATTTCCTAAAATGACAGATATTAACCTGCAAAATAATCTTTAATAATCTGCTCATTGAATAACCCGAAAATGACGAACGAAAAAAAAATACCTTACTTTCCCAAGTACACAAATGTCTAAACACAATAAAAAACACAAAAAAAAAACACAATAAACGTATATAAATTCTTCTAATATTAAAAACTTATCATTATATCTTATAATTGCATCTTATTATCTTCTAAAAAGCTGTAATTGTTGTCCATTAATGATATTTATAACATTAAATCCCTTCACAATGCCAACATTATAATGCATTTTATAACATTAAATGCATTTTATAACATTAAATGCATTCACAATGTTAACATTATAATGCGTTTATAATATTAAATGCATTCACAATGTTATCATTAGAATGCATTTATAACATTAAATGCATTCACAATGTTAACATTATAATGCATTTATAACATTAAATGCATTCACAATGTTAACATTATAATGGATTTATAACATTAAATACATTCACAATGTCAACATTATAATGCATTTATAACATTAAATGCATTCCCAATGCCAACATTATAATGCATTTATAACATTAAATGTATTCACAATGTTATCATTATAATGCATTTATAACATTAAATGTATTCAAATGCATTTGTAACATTAAATGTGTTCAAATGCATTTGTAACATTAAATATGCATTAAATGTTCCCATTAAATGCATTTATAACATTAAATACATTCACAATGTCAACATTATAATGCATTTATAATATTAAATGCATTCCCAATGCCAACATTATAATGTATTTATAACATTAAATGTATTCACAATGTTATCATTATAATGCATTTATAACATTAAATGTATTCAAATGCATTTGTAACATGAAATGTGTTCAAATGCATTTGTAACATTAAATGTGTTCAAATGCATTTGTAACATTAAATACGCATTAAATGTTCCCATTAAATGCATTTATAACATTAAATGTGTATTAAATGTTCACATTAAATGCATTCACAATGGTAACATTATAATGCATTTATAACATTAAATGTGTATTAAATGTTCACATTAAATGCATTCACAATGGTAACATTATAATGCATTTATAACATTAAATGTGCTGAAATGCATTCACAATGGTAACATTATAATGCATTTATAACATTAAATGTGTTCAAATGCATTTGTAACGTTAAATGCGTATTGAATGTTCACATTAAATGCATTTATAACATTAAATTCGTTCGGAATTGAAAACTTCGAATCTATACTTTTACAGCAAGAAATCGATAAAGGACACAAAAAATTAAAAACCCGCCCATATTCTGGAAGTAACATAAATGCCTTCTACCAACTTTCAGGCATTTGATATTTTCACTTTTGTGCCAGGTAATTTTTTCTTGGCCACGTCCTTTGATCCATGTTCTTTTTCACTCCTTTAAAAATTCCGAGTTTCCATTTCTTTTTTGAACTCTTCGAAAAGATTTCTGAATTAAAAAGAAGCAAAACCGTCACGGCCGAGTGAGCTCACTTTTTGTACATGTTGCTTCCTATTTTCGGAGAAAGAGAGTCTATTCCTATCTGAAAAGCTATGAAGGTATGTCATTACTCTCTCGGTATTATAAATTGAAGCGTGAAGGGAAAAATCTCGCAGATCGGAATGCCGAGGGAAAATTCCAAACTGTGGGGTTTTATTGATAACTGAAGGGAAAACTATTGTATGGAATATAAAGTGAAGCAGAAACCTTTCAAAGACGAGATGGGACTTTCTCCAAATATTTTTTATTAAAAAAACAAATCTTAAGCAAAAAATAGCGCAGAAGTTTATTCATGGTATGAGCAAAACAATCTTATTATTTAGCTCATGTTATCTATTTAGAGAGATGATCGGCTAAAATGTACAACTATTAACATTTACTATATATTTCTTTATGTGTAGTAAGTTACTATAATATATATATATATATATTCTAGTTAAAAATCATAGACAAATATAAATATTAATAGTAGTATATTCTATCCCATTATCTTTCAAAAAAGATAACGAGCTAAATAATACGATTGTTTTGCTCATACCATGAATAAATTTCAAGACTGTTTTCATTGTTTGTTTAAGATTTGTTTTTTAATAAAAAAAATTTTGGCGAAAGTCCCATCTTTTATTTTGAAGGTTATATATAAATATATATATATATATGTGTGTGTGTATGTGTGTGTGTGTGTGTGTGTGTGTGTGTGTGTGTGTGTGTGTGTGTGTGTGTGTGTGTGTGTGTGTGTGTGTGTGTGTGTGTACATTACAACATATTAAAAAATGAAATATACACGTATATATAATGATCTATTTTATTGGTTTATTTGTATTCGTATGTATAGATATATAATGTAATTGGATTATAGTTTATTTGTACATATATGTGTATAAAAGTGGATATATTAATCATGTTACGTATAATGTTGTGATATGCAACTACATAGCATTAAGAGCATATTATTTTACACACCTAAAAATTCAGGTTTACTTTGAAGAATGGTATTTTGTTTAAAATTAGTTTTTAAGAAGATGTTATTGCCTTCTGAGACATAAAAATACATTGGTTTATTTCATTATTTTTAAAAGTCTCATGTGAACATAATTGTTCTACTCTGTAAATTAGAATAGCGAACATAATCCTTTTTAAAGTATTCTTCTGAAAAAGATGCTAATAAAACTGGAAGAGATCGTACAGTGTGCGATCTATATAATATATATTCAATAAATAGAATGTTCTCAAGTAGCCTAATTTATTTTAGAACAATTTCTTACTTAGTGCAATGTATCTGTTTCATTAACTGTAACTTATCTTCATTATACATTAAACATTATAATTTATACATATTTAATTATTAACTCTAGAGGAAGTTTTAACAACAAATATAATGCTAATACTCTATTATAAATAAAACTAATTTAAAACCTATTTACCAAAGCAATTGTATTACATCAACAAAGAGGACAGTCTGAAACGTTCTCCTAAAGAAACTAAGAATAAAGCAAAACAGCAATTTTCTGTATAGGCCATTCACAGAAAAAGAATCCGGAAGTACAGAGAATTGAAAGATAGCATGTGTTGGTTGACAATTTTTCTATGTTTTGTAATTATAAATATAATGTAATATAAATATAGTGTTCTAATAGTGTGCTCTGTAAATAGAAAGTTGTCAAGTAATCCAATTCATTTTTGAGAACAACTTCCTACTTACTGCAATGTATTTGTTTTATTAACTGTAACTTATCTTCATTATAAATTAAACATTTTAATTTATATATATTGCTCCTCAAATATGTATAAATTACAATGTTTTATGTATACTGAAGATAAGTTACAGTTAATAAAACAAATACGTTACATTACAAATACAACTTTCTCTAGAATTACTCAATTCTAGAGGAAATTTTAACATCAAATATAATGCTAATACTGGATTATAAATAAAACTAATTTAAAACCTATTTACCAAAGCAATTGTATTACATCAACAAAGAGGACAGTCTGAAACATTCTCCTAAAGAAACTAAGAATAAAGCAAAACAGCAATTTTCTGTATAGGCCATTGACAGAAAAAGAATCCGGAAGTACAGAGAATTGAAAGATAGGAAGTGTTGGTTGTCAATTTTTCTATGTTTTGTAATTATAAATATAATGTAATATAAATATAGTGTTCTAATAGTGTGCTCTGTAAATAGAAAGTTGTCAAGTAATCCAATTCATTTTTGAGAACAACTTCCTACTTACTGCAATGTATTTGTTTTATTAACTGTAACTTATCTTCATTATAAATTAAACATTTTAATTTATATATATTGCTCCTCAAATATGCATAAATTACAATGTTTTATGTATACTGAAGATAAGTTACAGTTAATAAAACAAATACGTTACATTACAAATACAACTTTCTCTAGAATTACTCAATTCTAGAGGAAATTTTAACATCAAATATAATGCTAATACTGGATTATAAATAAAACTAATTTAAAACCTATTTATCAAAACAATTGTATTACATCAACAAAGAGGACATTCTGAAACATTCTCCTAAAGAAACTAAGAATAAAGCAAAACAGCAATTTTCTGTATAGGCCATTGACAGAAAAAGAATCCGGAAGTACAGAGAATTGAAAGATAGGAAGTGTTGGTTGACAATTTTTCTATGTTTTGTAATTATAAATATAATGTAATATAAATATAGTGTTCTAATAGTGTGCTCTGTAAATAGAAAGTTGTCAAGTAATCCAATTCATTTTTGAGAACAACTTCCTACTTACTGCAATGTATTTGTTTTATTAACTGTAACTTATCTTCATTATAAATTAAACATTTTAATTTATATATATTACTCATCAAACATGTATAAATTAAAATGTTTAATGTATACTGAAGATAAGTTAAGTTAATAAAACAAATACGATACATCACAAATACAAATTTAGTAATTCTAGAGGAACTTTTAACATCAAATATAATGCTAAGGCTCGATTATAAATAAAACTAATTTAAAGCCTATTTACCAAAACAATTGTATTACATCAACAAAGGACAGTCTGAAACATTCTCCTAAAGAAACTAAGAATAAAGCAAAACAGCAATTTTCTGTAAAGGCCATTGACAGAAAAAGAATCCGCAAGTATAGAGAATTCAAAGATAGCAAGTGTTGGTTGACAATTTTTCTATGTTTTGTAATTATAAATATAGTGTAATATAAATACAGTGTTCTTATAGTGTGCTCTGTAAATAGAAAGTTGTCAAGTAATCCAATTCATTTTTGAGAACAACTTCCTACTTACTGCAATGTATTTGTTTTATTAACTGTAACTTATCTTCATTATAAATTAAACATTTTAATTTATATATATTGCTCCTCAAATATGCATAAATTACAATGTTTTATGTATACTGAAGATAAGTTACAGTTAATAAAACAAATACGTTACATTATAAATACAACTTTCTCTAGAATTACTCAATTCTAGAGGAAATTTTAACATCAAATATAATGCTAATACTGGATTATAAATAAAACTAATTTAAAACCTATTTATCAAAACAATTGTATTACATCAACAAAGAGGACATTCTGAAACATTCTCCTAAAGAAACTAAGAATAAAGCAAAACAGCAATTTTCTGTATAGGCCATTGACAGAAAAAGAATCCGGAAGTACAGAGAATTGAAAGATAGGAAGTGTTGGTTGTCAATTTTTCTATGTTTTGTAATTATAAATATAGTGTCCTTATAGTGTGCTCTGTAAAT
>BPLQ01009036.1:0-12611 GCA_021605075.1 Caerostris darwini | reverse complement strand
ACCATGGTTGTTTGTAAGTAGGTCACGGTCTAATAGGATCGTAGAGCGCTGCGGGGCATTGTTACTCCGCGTCTGTGGCTTATCTTCATGTTACACGAGCCCCCTGGGTAATGCAAAGTGAGTACGTCTGTGCAGCATTTGCCTTAAGGCATCCAAAGACCAAGCTGTCTGTGTTTGCCAGCTGCATTAGAAAGAAGAAAAAAAATGAAGAACAATATTTATTTAAGTAGAATTATGTTGACTTTAAATAGCACCATTTCGCAATATCTTTTAAATCAAATTATCCACTTTTAATTTAACAAAGATATCGATGTTTCACTGTCTGCAATTATAAATTATATTACATCTTTAGATAATTATCTATGATTTTCCTCAACATTTTCTCAACAACTTCAATATATTTAATAAATTAATTTAACTCATTCTATTTCAAATAAAACATCTTCTAGTTTTGGTATAATTTGTTCAAAACAGGAACTATAAAAGTGAAATCTCAAAAAGATATGAGTCCAATTTATTCACAATATATTCATTAAAATGATGTGGGATTACACCACATCAAATATTCATAAGCTCATTTAATATGAATCGTCTTCTCAATATGTAAATATCAAACTTAGATATTATATTACTAATTATTAATTTCCAGTAAGGCTTTACTGTTTACCTTTATCATATGATATTACATTTTATAAGTTGTAACTGCTAAGTATACTTTGATTTATATTGGTATTAAATAAAATTAAGAAATATAAGATTTAAATATACTTTATTAATTTAGTAATTAATTAAATATTATATTTCTGGTTTGATTAAAAACGTTTATTTAATCGAATTGAAATAGATAGAATTTCATGAAATCAAATTATAATCTGTAATTAAATATTTAATGTAATTTAAATTTTTAAGTATTTATTAATTTCAAACGAAATTACAAATGCAATTAGTTATTTTTAAAAAAAGGTTAAATTTAGATAACTAATAATTAAACAATTAGCATTTTGCTACAGTTGCCTTCAAAATAGAAAAACTTAATTTGATCTTTTAGTACTTTTTTCATAGAAATTCAACTAATATATATTATACCAATATACACTCATGTCCATAAATTAAGGATAATTCAGAATCACACAGAAATTGAACTCTAAAATAAAAATTTCACCTGTAGAATTATCACACACATCTTGAAGAAGAATATGCAAATTACAGGAAACCACCAGATGGCGCGCATAGTACGTCACAATGACGAGAGTGTAAGAGAGGGGTATATAAGGAATGGTGGCAAAGAAGTAAAATTGTTCACAAGCGCTTTAAAAGCCTTTCAGTGCAATAACCGCATAGTTATGGCACAAAAGAAGCATTTGGATGATTTGTTACGTGGTAGAATTATCGGACGACTGGAATGTGAACGTACCCAGCTGGAAGTACCCGAGGAACTTGGAATCGCCCAAAGTGTCATCTCCAGGCTTTGGCAACGATTCCAAGATGATGGTAATATGAGTAGATGTTACAGCACAGGTCGCCCCCGAGTTACAACGCCGAATGAGGACCGGTATTTAGCAGTTACTGCCAAAAGAAACAGACGGAGCACAGCATCAGACCTGTCTCGTCAGCTCTCTTCAGCTACCGGTACGACAGTTTCAAGGCAGACAGTGTACAGACGCTTAGGGCACATTGTCTATATGCTCGTATGCCTGTCAGATGTGTTACACTTACCGCAACTCACTGTCGCCTGCGATTAACCTGGAGCAGAGAGCATGTATTGTGGACACCGCAACAGTGGTCTTGTGTAATGTTTTCCGACGAGTCCAGGTTTAGTTTGCAGTCTAATTCTCGCCGGACTTTCATATGGAGAGCTCCAGGTACCCGTTACCACCAAGAGAACACCATTGAACGACACCGTTACGGTGGTGCAGGATGGCTCGTTTGGGGAGGAATTATTCTTGGTTCCAGAACTGACCTGCATGTTCAGAGTGTAACGATGACAGACCACATCTATCGAGATGTCATTCTGGAACCACATGTACGTTTGTTTCGGGGCGCCATGGGTGCTGAATTTCTGTTTATGGATGACAACGCCCGTCCTCATCGTGCAAACATTGCAGACGAATGCCTTCAATTGGAGGACATACCCCGTAGGGATTGGCCAGCATACTCACCGGACTTGAATCCAATAGAGCATGTGTGGGATATGCTTGGCCGACGAATTGCAACCCGTCAACCCCCTCCCACCTGTCAACCGGAACTTCGGAGGGCATTGCTTGATGAGTGGTGTAATATTCCGCAAGATCAGATTGATAATTTGATACTCAGCATGCCTAGGCGTTGTAAGGCCTGCATTGCATCGTCCGGGAGACATACTCTATATTAACCATGTTACACTGTTTTTTGTAAATAGGTTCTTTTTTGAAATTTGCTCCAGGGAGTAAAAATCGCAATTTTTATTAATTATGTCAAACATATAGCATCTTTTTTGCTCTTTACCTTTTGTTTAATAAATAGACTTTACAAATAAGTCAAATTTGTTTTGCTTCTGTCTCTTTCTTTGTCTGAACTTCATTATCCTTAATTTATGGACATGAGTGTATAATTCATCCTTGATTAATGGAAAGTAATAATTCAATAAATAATGATAACTAATGGGCAGTGAATGATGGCTAATAAATCAATGGTCAAGAATTTGAAAACTAATAGCCAATAAGTGATAACTAACGGCCGGTGAGACTTTTTAATACAATTTGCACGAAACCTGTTTCTCAATTGTTATATTTTTGAAAAAAAGTTGAGATTTAATGGTATTTGTAATAACATATGTGCCTCTTATTCATAGTAGGACTTTTGGATGGGAGGTTTTGCGAATTTTCCCCCGTAAGACATGCGTTAGTAAGCTTCCATAAGCCTTAAACACTTGTGATCTGTTGATAATTTTCAACAAGGAACTAACAGGTGGGCTGAAAGGTTCATAGGCTGACAAATAGATAGGGCTACTAGTATTAAATCCATATGATTTTTAGTTAGCCCTATCATTCAAAAGACACATGTATACATTTGACAGCTTTTGCACTATTAGTATGTGAGTTATAGCATTTTTAGGGAAGCAACTTTTGTGAGTTTGTAAAAAATGGATAAAAAGGAATTTCGTGTGTAAATAAAGCATTGCTTTTTGGCGAAAAAAATACAATTGAAGCCAAAGCTTGGCTTGATAAACATTATTCGGACGTTGCACCAGGAAAATCAACCGTAGAGAAGTGGTGTGCTAAATTTAAACGAGGCGAAATGAACACCGAGTACGATGCATGCAGTGGACGCCCCAAAGAGGCTGTTACCGACAAAAACATCAAAAAAGTTCACAAAATAATTTCTGATAACCGTAAAGTGAAGTTGATTGAGATAGCTGAGACCCTAATGATATCAAAGGAACGTGTTGGACATATCGTGAATGAATATTTGGATATGCGAAAGCTCTGTTCAAAGTGGGTGCCGCGCAGAGCTCACAATCGACGAAAAACAACAACGAATGGATGATTCTAAGCAGTGTTTGGAGCTGTTCAATCGTAATAAAAACCAATTTTTGCGTTGATATGTGACAATGGATGAAACATGGCACCATCATTTCACACCCGCACTCCAATCGACAGTCAGCCGAGTGGACTGCACGTGATGAACACTAAACATGCTATAACTTCCCTAAAAATGCTATAACTCACATACTAATAGTGCAACAGCTGTCAAATGTATACACGTGTCTTTTGAAGGTTAGGGTTAATTAAAAATCATATGGATTTAATACTAGTAGCGTCATCTATGTGTCAGCCTATGAACTTTTCATCCCACCTGTTGCACTCAAACATGACCTAGGGCTAATTTGTTTGTGCAGCAGTAAACGGGCTCTAGATGCAACTAAACTACGGAGGATAACAGTTGAATGAGCGGACAGCAATGAATTAGTTTTTTGACTGGCAATTGCAGATTGCTTCGCTTGTAAGATAACGAAACAAGCTCATATGATAAGTTCTTCAGTGACATACTTAACTGAAACAAAAAATTTTAATGTAAAAAAAATTAATAAAGAACTTTGAATTGGAAAAAAATTAATTAATTTGCATTTTTAGAAAATACATTTTTAAAGCATCTGTAATCGTCTAGAATTTTTTTTAGATTTTATATGTTTTATCATATATTCGAACATTTCATTTATCAATATTTGTATAAGACTTAATTTTATTTAAAAAAAATTAGCACTACCATACTAGTAGTATTCATTTGTGTGTGTGTGTGTAACGGTCCATAGCAAGATGAAGTTTGTTTCATCCCATTCGATATATTTTTTATCGTTAAATATCAAAATATTGATACAAAAATTTTCTTGAATTTATTTTGCATTAACTATGTATGAATAGAAAAATTTTTTTAACCCAGATTTATAACATTTATTATGGAATTATAATTGCTAACTTGTGGCCCAGTTTTAAGATGTGCTGCTGGTGCAGCACAACGTAAGTTTATATCTGCAGCTCTAAATCCATTTCAATTACTGCTTTCGGAAATGAGCGCATTCGATTACATTATAAACACATGTATAAGTATATCGCACTGATATTTATGTTTCCTGGAGGGAGTTTTCCACATTCTCTCGAAATGTGAATGTAAGGCAGTTATTCTTAAATGTCCTCCCACAAAGACACAAGATACATATACGAGTATACACAGCGAAATTCAATATATATATATATATATATATATAACAGTAAAATATGTAGCTCAATTTTATTAATTGTTTTACCCTGAAAAACATTTAGAAAGTTTTCTATGGATTTTACAAATATTTGATAGCATCCAAATAAAATCCTACTGTGACATAATCATATTTATGAAAAGAATCAAGATTTTAATTCATCTTTATTTAAAATCAGATATTTTTTATCAATAAGATATGACTTTTTAAAATTCATAATAATTAAACTTTTATATAAAATATTTGAGCAAACGACGACCACGATTTGCCAGATTAACGGAGCACTTTGGTTGCTTAGCAACCTCTATCTCCTGCTTTGTGAGTGAGGTAAATTTCTTAAGCTTGCCCATTGTTTAGATAGAAAAAAGTAATATAAGTATATTATTAATTTATTTAAAAATTAATTTTTCGAAATTTTTATTAATTAATAAAAAAAAAATTATGCATATATAATTTTGTTTATATTATTATTATAATTTCAAGAAGGTAATAAAAAAGATAGATAAACGATAGAAACAAACAAAAACGATTGGAGGGGAAATTGTGACTCAGTGGAGAAACTGCATGGTAATTCGAAAAGGAGGATATCGGAACGTTAATGAATAATAGTCAGAACAGCGCGAAAGATCTACCTAAAGATCTTTAAACTCTTTTCGTCATCTCTAATAAATTTTCGTGAATCTTTTTATATTAATATAAAGCCATTGCAACTATTTTAAAATGTAAAATAATTAGTCAATTATATCAAATATATTAGTCAATTAATTCTGAAATATAGGTGTCAAGAAAAAAGACGTGGCTTAGTGAGTTAGAGTTAAAATATTTCATTACTTAGAACTTTATATCATAAATTATTAATAGACGAGTCTCGTTAACATCTTTTTTTGGATATACGTGGTAATCTATATAGTGATAGTTGATGAATCTGTAAAGAAATTTATAGATATATCATGATCTGTTTAATTTGTTGTATTTTACAATTTGATGAAATACATTTAATATTTCACACTGCCTTTCATTATGTTGATATATTTTTTAACATTTAACAGGAAATAATTTAACAATAATAGATTTCAGGGAAATAAACATTTCTGCATGTGTAACGAATGATGAATTATCTTTACACTACTATAAATACAAAAAGGGTTTTCTTTATGAGTGTTTTTTATATATAAATATTCATATATTTTATAATAAATATTATAAATATATAAATTCCTATATTAATTTTTATAAAAAATATAACATTTTTAGGGAATGCTGGCGTCACTTTCATTATACTGTAATAACTCTAGTAATTTGAACCATTACAATACTTGAAGTGTATCTGATGGCTGAGTGATTATTCTTCGGGTGTTTGGTAGCACAGGTTTGGGGCTCGAGTCTCGGTGGTGCCATGGATATTTGTAGATGTTCGGAGTGCAGTTTAAACCGTAGCTACCTTCTAATATAACTGTTGAGCGTAGGGCTGCAACCTACAGCCCTACAACCTACCTGGAAACTCTACCCCGAAAAAACTTTGCAAAATTTACTAGTAGGCAGATGACTTGGCCTGCCATGGGGCTGTTGCACCAATGCAAAGAATACTTGAAGAAGTTTTAAAATTATATTAATTTTTATAAAATTTAAAAAAAAGGACAAAGGGTTTGGAGGATAGAATATTAATAAGAACAAATAAAAATTCTATCAATTTTGATGCAGCATAACTTAAAAAATTTTAATTGTTTGAAATCGATTTTAAAACACTCATTAAAAAGAATTGAGTCTCATTTTAGATGAGTAATAATCAATAAATAATTTTATTTTAAATTTTTTATGATTGTTCTTCATGCTTTATCTTTTGTTATTACTGTTTCGTCTTTGTAGGTAAAAATTTAGGTGTCTGTATTGTAAAAAGTAAGTACTAAGCAAGTAAGCAAGTAAAATTGATAATAGTTGTAAATTGCGACTCTATCTAAGAGTATATATACTGCATGGTATTTTGTAGAAAAACGTAAAAAAAAGTTAACAATCTTCATTCATTTGTCAGTTAAAAATAATTATTTAATAAAGTGTAAATTCTGAATTCAACATGGTTCTAATTTATAGCAGCTGACTGGAATGACAAAATAACATATATTACAACAATAAACGATTAAAAGTGATATGTTTTTTCATAAGAAACAAAAAACCAATTTTCATTTACAAGTGAACAAATTTTAATAACAAGCTACTACTTTTGTGTAACGAGTTCAATTTTATTTCTAAAAGTTAAAAATAGTATAATCAACGAAGCAACATAAAATAAAAAAAAATAAAAAAAACCCGAAAACTACAGATCCTATAATAACTTATTAACCTGATTAATAAATTACAATATGAGTTATAAATTTGCCTTATATTTATTTTGACACTGACATTTAGCTTCTTAATTTATCTGTTAATTTATTATTAATTAAAAGTTTTCTATAATATATTACGCAAAATATAACACATAAAATACGTTGCTGATTTTTAAGCGATTTTAGCTAATTAATGATATTAATTATAATGATTCTTATAATATTTCGATTCATTTTTGTCCAATTTAACACTTGTGTTTTTAATTTATATGTTTATTTAATATTAATTAAAAGTTTTCTATAATATGTTATTCGAAATATAGATAATATATAAAACATGTTGCTGATTTTTAAGCGATTTTAGCTAATTAACTATTGTTACTTACTATGGCACTTATAATACTTCAATACATTTTTGGCGAGTTTTTAAATTAATATTCTTTCAAAATAAAAAAAAAATATTGCACTTCAAAATTTCGTCATCCATTAAAGTGTTTTTCAGGATTAACTCTGATTTTTTGATACTGTTACTTGTTAATATTATACAGGCCTTATTTTTTCATATATTCAACAGGGAATTCTAATTTTTTAAAGACAGAATTACATGAAATCCTTATATGCAAGCTTCATCTTGAATTTTTAATTTAATCCCAGTGGGGTTAGTGTTCAAAACATCTCCAACACATAACAGAGAAAAAAAAATTAACGAAAATATTCTACCATCCTTATGTTAAATAACACTCTTCAATTTACCTTCAAAGAACTTAATCAATGTTAGATACTTCAAGATTAAAAAGCCTGGAAACAATTTATAAACACGAATTAAAAACAAAAAGCCTTAACCTTGAATCTTTACCCTCGTATCTTCTCGTTAATTAATTTTACCTTTATTTTTTTTTCTATTACCTTTGTTCAACTACTAACGCTAATGTAATCTTCCTAAGATAGCGTCCAATAATAACAGTGGAAAAACAAATTAAGGCACAAAAAACAACTAATCTTTTTTTTATGCCTTAGAAACAGAATTTCATAAAAAACCCATTATAAAAATGCTTTTGTTTTAGAATCAGGTCTTATAACTAATTACATTAATTTATTAGCTTAAAGGAAGTTTAATTTTATAATCACCTTGCAAATGAAATTTTATTCAATTTTATGTATTGGAATGATCTGATAGTTCAGGACTTTTATTTTTATTTTTGTGAGTGGAATCTTTCAGTAAATTTAATTTTAATTACTTAAAACAAGCTTTAATTAAAAAATAATTATCAGAATACGAATGGTAGCCAACCAATTGGCGAAGATCTATCAACAAGGTTGCTCAGCACGCAGCCAATCTTTCTTCCAAAATCGCCAATTAGGCTGCATTTTAGTTTTACATAACGCATTTTGTACTTTCTTAAAGAGATTTAATACAGAAAAAATCAAAACTTCGCTCACGATGGCAATATCACAACTAAGTCCTGACCCCAGCTACCAAATATTTTTGTAGTTTCAATTGTTTTAGATAAGAACAAATCGAAATATTTGCTATTTCACTCATTCTAACGAATTGGCGAGGATCTATAAGCAAAGTTGCTCAGCATAACGCTAATCATTTCACCAAAATCATCAATTGGGCTGCATTTAAGTTTTACGTAATAACTCATTTTGTATGTTTTTAAACAAATTTAATACAGATACTTCACCCACGGTGGAAATTTCACAACTGAGATTTGACACCAACTGCCAAATATTTTTGTAGTTTTTCGAGATTTTTCAATAATTGTTTTCGATAAGAACCTATCAAAATATTAGTTATTTCCAAACAATTAGGGAAGATCTATCAGCAAGGTTGTTCTGCACCTCGCCAATTTTTTTACAAAAATCGCCAGTTAGGCTGCATTTTAGTTTTACATAATAATGCATTTTGTATGTTTCTAAAGCGATTTAATACAGAAAACGAAAAAACTTCACCCACGATGGTAATATCTCAACTGTGTTCTGCGCCTAGCTACCAAATATTTTTGTAGTATATATATATTATTACACTTTCTAACCAATTAGAGAATATTTATCAGCAAGATTGCTCAGTACCTCGCCAATCTTTTGACCAAAATCGCCAATTAGGCCATATTTTAGTTTTACATAATAATGCATTTTCTATGTTTTTAAAGATATTTAATACATATAAATCATACAATTTAAAGAAGATATAATTATAAATAATATTACATTAAAAAATTAAATTTATGTATTTTCCTGGAATTTCTTAATGCTGTTCTATAGAGTATGCTAAAATATTTATTATTGCGTTATCTGATGTAGGTAAAGTTTAAAACAATCAATAATATGGTTATAAAAAATGTATTTGGTTAAATATCAGTAAATTATAAATTTTAAAAGGAATTAAAAATATTTTAATGATGTTCATATTTTTAAAAAAGTAAAGGTACATTGATTGATTAGTTAGGAAAATTACCCATCATTTTGAAAAATCTGCTGAATACCACTTCAAATCTCCAACCAGTAACATGAGTTTATTTATAATTTTTAATATTAGTGATATATTTGGAAACGCAAATGAAAGGCACTGGATAAAAAATGTAGTTGCTAAAGCACTTGATTAAGAGTGTACATTTTGTTGGGTTCATTTTATTTTTAATATTTAAAAAAAAATTTAGAACTTGTATTTCAATAATTCGCTTGAAAAATTAAAGAAAACTATAATCTTGATATGTTTATTTTAAAATTTGTAACTAACCTGGAATTCATCAAATTGTTTTTTTTTTACACTTTACAGTCAGCAAGTTATTGATCTGCTTTAAAATATAAGTTAAAAGAATTATTTAAAAGCAGCTTTAAAATGATAAATATGATGAATTTCTTTTATCTATCAATTGGATAACAAAATTATCGGATTAATTCAATAAAAATGAGTATGTAATTTTTTTTAATTGGATTCAAATTCATGTATAGTGTAATTTATAAGCATCAGTTTTTTAAAAATCATGTACAAATTTTAGCTCCGATATTTTTAACATCAAAACACAGTAAATTTTATTCACTTTATAATACTGATACTGAAATAGTACTGATACTTAATATTACTGAAATACTGATTTCTTTACAAAATTATTTTTGATTGATCATTTGTACAATATTATTTGTTATTTAGGATAAAGTAGAAGGAATAAGCAATATATTTCCAAATCCTTTCATAAAATCATATTTTTTCATATTTTATTTTAATGCAATATTTTTTCTGCTGCTCGTGTTTTACCTATTTTCGATAAAAATTATCGGATATGTGCTGTTATTTAACACGTTTTTACTGAAATATATCCTTAAATTCAAACTAACATGATATTTATTTAACAAGCAATTATATTTATTTTTAATACAAAATTTAATTTTATATTTATAAAAGTTAAGATTATAATTTTTGATCAAAAGAATCGAATAAATGCTATTCTTAAAAATGCCTTTCACAAAATATAACCTTATTTTCTAGCAAAAAATATATTTATTTAATGCAATTATCGTATTTATTTTAATACAAAATTGTATTTTATTGATCAGTTGTATAAAATCATCGTGTTTTATTGTGTATAAAATGAATTTTATAAGATATATTTTTTAAATGTTTTTTTTAAACATATCCTTATATCATGCCATCAAACATGCTCATAGCCATCAAACTTGTTATTTCTTTAATGCCACTATCACATTTGAAGGCTATACCTGTCGTTATAAACCCAAATTCAATAAATGTATCATATTTAAAGATAATTTCTTATTTATATGGACAATATAAAAACAGTACAATATAAAAAAGGGTTTATATTTATAAATACTTTATTAATCTAAATGTTGTTCTTAAGTAAGTACTTAATGTACATTAAATTCGAAATTCAAGAAATAAAATGTGGTTTAAATTATTATACTCGTCTGAAATTGCATAGAAATTCAGATATTCAAAATAAACATAAACAAAACTATAAAATGATTAAAAACTATAAAAGGACTCTCTTTAAAAGGATTCACTAGCAAATATAATGACAACTCAAGGAGAACTCAAGAAGAACTACTGGAAGGAACATCAAAAACAACACATCCAGGACATTGGAATAAATTTCGAATCTCTCTCAGTTTAAATGTCAACGAAATTATAAGGAAAGGCAAATATCACTTTTTTTTCACAAAACCCAAAAAATAAATTGAAGTTAAAAAATATTAAACAAAAAAAAAACTTAACAGCTTTCCGCTTAAATTTCTTTATTCGAAATTTATTTTTTATGGCAAACTGGTTTCTTAAAATTATATTTTATTGATCAATTGTATAAATTATTTGTTATTTTGTAAAAGTGGAGGGGATAAGTAATATCTTTTTAAATCATTTCACAAAATTTCTTCTTTTTTCTTATACTCTAGAGAAGATCATATTTATTTAATACAATTACAATATCTTATTTTAATACAATTTTTTTTTCTGCTGATCAATTGTATAAAATTATTGCATTATCTATTTTCGACAAAAATTATCGGACATGTGCTTACCATTTAAAATGTTTTTACAAAAATTTATCTTTATATTCAAACAAACTTAATATTTATGTAATAAATAATCATATTTTATTTTTAATACAAAATTTTATTTTATTGATCAGTTGTATGAAATTATCGTGTTTTATTTTCTATACAATGGATTTTATAAGCCTTATACTATTGCCTTATATTCCAGCAAACAGAATATTTATTTAATGCAACTATTAAATTTGCTGGCTGTATCTGTCTTTATAATCCCAAATTCAATAAATGTATGTTATTAATGATAAATTCATATTTATATGGACAATATAAAGAAAATGTGACGTATTTATAAATATATTATCAATCTAAATATTGCTCTGTAATTAGAATGTACTCAGCTATTTTCATAGTTAAATAAACTGATCTGTACATTTAAAATGATATAAAGCAATGTGCAGATGTCGTCTTGTGGGTGATTTAATATGCACTTAAATTCAACATTCCAGAAAAAAAAGTGATGCACAGATGTACTTCAAATTATTATACTCGTCTGAAATCGCATAAAAATTCAGATATTCAAAAAACATAAATAAACAACTCTCTAGAAAAGGATTCACTAGCTAGCATAATGACAATTCAAGAGAAACATAACAACTGGAAGGACATGAAAAACACATCAGGGACATTAGAATAAATTTCAAATCTCTCTTAGATTAAACGTCAACGAAATTATAAGGACAAGTATCGCTTTATTTCACAAAATCAAAAAAAAAAAAAATTGAGTTAAAAAAAAACTATTAAGCAAAAAAACTTAAGAGCTTCTGCTTAAATTTCTTTATTCGAATACAAACATATTAATTTTTTCTTTTTCAAAAGCCATTCTTTTCCATATCATTCTCCACTGATTCATTACTAATGGTCTTCAGCCAAACGGGTCAAAATACGAATTCTAGCCAAAGATAGAGAGAAAAAAATGAGACTTAATGAGTAAATCTATTTTTTTTCTGCCCTTAAGGTAAAATGTCATTTTAGTAATTTGAAAG
>BPLQ01009034.1:0-205000 GCA_021605075.1 Caerostris darwini | reverse complement strand
CTCGTCGCACATGCGCCGACGCACCACGCTCGCCCTCTTAGACCGCCCCCTGCAACACACAAAAGACACCTTCTCTCAGACCAAGCACTGAATGGAATGATTAAAAGCACACCCACTGGATCGTGGGATGGCCGACCCGCGAGATTTATCACACTTTTACAAAATATATTTATTTTAGAATGGCCAAAGGAGTGAAAACCAATGGACTCAAAAAATTGCATTATATGTGCATCCACATATTCAAAAATGAACTTTGATTTCTTTTTTCCTTGCGAATATAGGACAGATATTGCCTGTTTCATGTATGAGTTTACAGTTATCAGTTCGCAGAATAATTAAATTATATTCTGCGGACTCATGAGGCGCGCTCATCTTGGAACATTTAATAATAACAGATCCTATGTTTCACTTTAAGTGACCTCAATAACGCTGTAACCATCCCTATATATATATTTTTAAAGTATGATACATCTCACGGGCCGGAAAAATATTCAAGGCGGGCACAGGGTTGACCCCCCTGCAATAGATCGTTTCGAAGGGAAGAAGGAATCGGTGAATACCCCGAGTCTGTGGAGTGGACGGACTCCTCTCCGCTGGACTCGAGCCTCTCGGCCACCAGGGAGACGGTGCTAGTCTTCCTGGAGGAGAAGGCGCTGGAGGAGATCGAGGAGCCGAGGCGCACCGTCTGGAAGGAGCCCAGGGTGGCGCCGAAGTTGGACAGCTTGGGGTAGAGGTCCCTCTGGCTGGTCAGGATGATGTAGAAGTTGAGGATCAGGGAGTTGGGCTCCAGGGCGGGGTCCGTGGTGTTCTGGTTGATCAGGATCCCCACGTCGAAGCTGCCCATCTGGCACACGTCGTTCACGTCCTTGTAGGAGGCTTTCTGGGCGGACAGCTCCACCAGGGCGTACTCCGTGTCCTGGAATAGAGCACAGTGTTTATCTTCAATTGACATTTGGCCAAATGGCAGTTCGAAGAAATTTGGCGCCTTTTCGCCAAATTGCAATACCGCCCTAAAGCAAATACCCTGCAATTATATAATTTTTACCGCCAAATACAACAGCACGAGTATAAGAAATTGGGTTTTCGACTCATTCGCATACAATGACCATCGTGACAGTGATGGTCATTGCAAGCAAATGACTTGCACGGCAATGACTTTCATTTACTTTAACAAGGCACTTACACAAACAGGACATTTACAACAAAGCAGTAATTCCCAAGCCACTTGTCACATCTGTTCATGCCAAACGTCGTCTACAGTGGTGCCACATTCACAAAACTTGGTCGATTGATAAGTAGAAGACAGTACTATGGTCTGACAAATCGCCTTTCACACTTTTTCCTGCAACAGGACGGGTGTACGTTTGGAGGACACCTGTCTCCTTCCAATTCATAGATTTTGAGAATATGGAATGTTAGTTGGAGCTAGACGTATGACATTAGAATTCAGAGATGATTAGATAATTCAACATTCCTCATCCCATAGTTTCCTGGCAATACATAATTTCAGGCATTACCGCAGAAGTGTCCGTGATGACCTATGGCAGTAGAAAACTTATTTGAGAGTCTTTACTAACAAACACGCCATCGCCTGCCAGGGTCTGGTGAACATATTGCTTGGACCCTAGATGACTGAAAAGACAACAACTTAGTCAGAGGAATAGCGATTCCATTTGTTAAGAGCTGATGACAGGATTCGAGCCATAGACTCGAGGCAACAAGGCACTATGCAAGCTGGTGATGGCTCCATAATGGTGTTTGCATGGCATGGAATGACTTGGCCAAACTTAACCAATAATTGACTGGAAATGGTTATTTTTACTTACTCAGAGAACATTTGCCACCATTCGTGGTCTTCGTGTACCCAAATAACAATGGAATTTTCCAGGATGATAATGTGCCATGTCACAGAGCCAAAATTGTCCGCGATTATTTTGAGAGGCATTCTAGACAATTCCATCAAGTAATTTGGCCACCTTCATCACCAGACATGAATCCCATAAATGGAAAATGATCGAAAGATCTATTTGTGCACAAAATCCTGAAATATATATATATAACGAGTAAATGAACTTACTATGTTTGAATTATTATCCAGTAATATAATGGGAATCATTCTCAGCACAGACATTCCATACAGTTTGTTGTGGCTTATGATATAATTGTATAGCTGGTCACCTGACATATTTACATCTGGTATTAATAGAGTGCCTATAAAAAAAACACCTTTTTGTATAAATATTAAGAAATTTTTCATATGTAAGTCTAAAAATATAACAGCAATAATATTAAAACATCACACATGTTAAAAAACTTTCCTAATTTTTAACAAAAATTTAGTTTTTTTTTTTTTTTAATAAAAAATAAAGTGCATATTATAAAATAAAATTTATCTTGGGTATTTTGCGAAAGGATCAAATTTTAGAAAAACTTTTAAGAATATATCTCTAAAAATCAAACTATGAATGATCTTTTATAAAATGAGTAAGCAGCTGGATTTCTTTTTATAGAATTTATGAAATTATAAAAATGACATATCCTTTCCAACTTAACAAGTTTTAATTTTAAAATATTATTTCAGTTAAAGAAAAATATATGTATATATACTATACTTTCAATTTAAATACAACTATCAGTTAAATATGTTCAACATACTAATATTAAACACTCATTTTTATAGAAATTATTTTGATTAGATATATAATAATTAAAATCTTATTAAATTATATCAAATAAAGACATTATTCTGATATTCTATACAGATTATTTTAATTTTATTAAGCCATCAAAACAATTATATTTATTCAGAAAACTTTTGCCAGCTGTTTAAAAGTAACAGCAACTCGGGCAGTTGTTAATACACTGGAATGAAATGAAATCCCAAAATCAAGAAGAAATTAGTTTTGAAGTATGAAATTTAGGCCATGCATTTGTGTAGGTAACATATTTGATTCTAGTTTCAAGATTGCAGGTTAAAACTTGTCAGATGCACAAGAAGTGTTAAACTTGTCTTAAGAAGAGCCATCTAGACATCCTAGAGTTACATAATTACAGAGACCAGGGCTGACATAAATACAAAAGAAAAATATTAAGGAGTTTAGGAATTGATTATAAAAAAATCAATTTTTATTTTATATGCACATGGATGCTATAGCCTGAAAGGTTGGTGGCAGTGCAACAAGTAACCTGGAATCCACTTCGTTTTCTTGGTACTGTCCAGTGCATATTTTTTCTGCCTCTCATGGGCAATAGCATGCACCTTATCATGTTATAATAGCCTCATTGCAAAACCTATATGTGACACTAGATGGAGGTGCAGAATACAAGGTGCCAAAGCTCTTTATGAAGTACCATAAAAGGTACCAAGTACCAAGGTATATTGTACCTTTGATGCAATAATACCTTTAAAATAGCTTTAGGGAAGGCTTATTGTTCATAATATCCAAAACTATGAGAAAAAAACTATTATTATTGTTTGTTAAAAATGGCTTCCTTAAAAAAGAAGTGAAAGTTAAGTTTATCAAGTGCATCCAGTTGAGAACTGATTAAAGATAATTAGCTAATACATCGTAATTGACTTAAAATCGCATTACAGTAACACTTAATGTGATTAGCATTACCATCAATAATTTAGTCACATTGTAAATGACTACATTTTAAAAACAGTAAATAGAAAGATTATTTCTGAAATTCTATTCCTGACCTATCCTATTGCTATTATCTTTTTAATTTAACAGTCCTAATACAAATGCTATTTTAATAATGAAAATATAATTAGCTTTGATCGTTTATTGTTTCTCTGAAGGATATAATACATTAACAGTTCGATAATTTTGCAGACATTGAAGGAAAAAAAAAAAAAAAAAAATGGTACAGCGATTCTCTACCACAAAAATTTTTCCAAGAAGGTTTTAATGATAGTTGTGACAAATAACTTATTCTAAATGCAGCCTTTTCGAATCCTTTTATTGCAGTCCCTGCTTTCAGAAACAAGAAGACGATGGTGATCATAATAATGTGTATGCATGCGTCTGTCATAGGCAATTAAGCTCTCTATGAGCCTTTCAAAGTTTTCTGAGTTTTCAAATAACACAAATGTGAAAAGGTTACTGTAAATATAAAGAGGAGATAGTTACTAGAATTAAGAAAAATGATGATTTTAATGAATAAAGTAATGTCGACCATGATAATCCTGATTCTCAAGTGTTAAAAACCGTGTGCTGTTTTAATTATGCCGATGAAATTACAAAAAAAAAAAAAAAAAAAAAGATGAAATGTTGTAAATTTGTTGCTTTGATTAAAAAAAAATTATATACTCAAATCAAAATCACCACTGATTTAAATAAATGATAAACATGGCCATTTATTTTTAAATAGTTGGCAAGTGAAATATTTTCTACATACTAGTTACTTATGTGTTAACAAAAGTATATTATGTATGCCATGTTATATTAACATTTAATTCAATCAAATTCTTTAATGACCCATATTTATCATTGTTTCTTTTGGACACCTCCATGATAAACAACAGATCGAGATATTACTATATTAATAAATGAGATTGTGAGCCACCTATAAACATCCCGATGGTCATTCCTGGCCCTATCTTTCACATACTATTTTAAAACATTTAGAAAGCAATATCAAGTCATCTACTGGACTACACATAAAGTGGCAATAGCAATTCAATTACAACAATGATTATTGCAATGTAAAGCTCACCTGAAAACACAGAGTTGCGAGCTCCAGTGGGCACTTTTTGATAATATTTTATGAAATCGTCCAGGAAACTTGTCAGATGATAGCCTTGTCGGAAGATGAGCTGCCTTCCGGAGATGTAGGAGTGGATGGTGCGGAGGTGGTAATCATACGTGAAAGAATGCAGGTTGATGTTCATCTTTACTTTGTCCAATTCATCTAGGAATGCAGCTGTAAACTACACAGAGGACAAGAGGAAAAAAAACCATTATCATAATTTGTCAAAAATAAAAAATATATTAAAAAACAATAAAAGATTAAAAAAGATTCAGGGAAGTAAAATTTATACACATGATGTTGAATAGAAATGCATAGGTCCAGTTGAATTCAAAAATGCTTTTTTGTCAGAATTCCAGTTTTTTTTCTTTCTGAATGAAATATATACACTTAAAATTAAAAACTCCTCATTCATATTAGACTAAAATTAGATGAAAAACTTACAAAATCCTTATATCCAGATTGTAATACATCTAAGAAAAAGTTATGTGAGGCATTTTGTTTAACTGCATATGGTCTAAGAAAATTCTTATCTTTTGTTGTTGTTGTTACTTATCTCGGAACTGTCTAGAAGGGCTAGACAGTTCCCACGAATCCGAAAATGTCTAAAAAGTCTAAAAACAGTTGAGGGTCTCGGAGGCCCTCGTCTTTGTCAAATCCCAAACAAGTAAAAATATGTGTGGGGGAAGCTCTGTCGGAAGAGCATTATTGGCATTGAGGGAACATTTTTTGACAGTACTTAAAAGTGAGGGCACTTCTTTTCTTTTAACAACATTATTATGCTAACACAACTTAGATGTGACAATAATTAAATCAAATTTATTAACTGGGATTCTAATCATATTGAAATGGTTGCAAGGAAGCTTATATTTATTTGAAAAAAAATAGATAATTTTTTTCTGCATTTGTGTTTTAACTATGCATAAATTTTCACACATATTTATGAAATACTTTTAGAGTTTATGCAAATATTTTATCAAAATTTGAAATATTTTAACAAATTAGATCAGTGCATTACAAAATAGAGCAGAAATTACTTGAAAAAATACTTTTACCAATAATAATAATTGCACATTTTTTTTTTTTTCCATATTAAAAGTTTAGAATCTGTGAGCATTTTGTTATATATGTCAATAAAGAAATAAAGTTTATTCACTTCACCATCCCCAAGGTAGTGAAAATTTAAAAGTGATATTTGTAAATCTCTTGCTTAATAGTAAATGTTATTTCAAAAAATTTAACTTAATAAAAAAATGTAGAAAACACCAAAGCTTTTTTTGTATTTGAGAAATATATATATTCATTTATTTTTTAATTAAATATAAGAACAATAATTAACAACTATAATAAAATTTCTTATCTGAAACAAAAAAAAGATTATTTATTTAATTTACAGTAATATAAACGAAACTTACTATTTTGCGAAACTGAATTTGAAAACAAGAATTTACTGATGTTAATAAATTTATGATTTTCATTTATTTATTTCTTATTAGTCATACAATAATTATTGTATTTTGTAAACAGTTTGTAGTTCCTGACATATTTTTAGATAATTGCATTTGCATTATGACTTATATTTTCCCAAACAGAAATTTAAACAACTTGAGAGAGCATGGTCTTCACTATCTATTACTTCAAGCTCCATACCTTTTATTAGATTGGCTTGGAAAGACAATTTTATCTGAATGGAGTACAGGTGGGTTTCATGTTTTGGCTAATGTATATTTATCATTAAAGTGAACACATAAATAAAAGGGACGATGGAGAATGATTAAAATGATGATGATTAGGTTTTAAGTATGAATTATGTTGGTTGTAAGGATGTGAATGCAAACCATTATCTAAAATGCATACCTGTGAACTGAGTGTTCTAGGATTGCAAGCAGCAAATCTTGAACACTCCAGAGAATACAGATGCCCAAATGCATATGGATCACTTAAGCCCAACTCGAACACAAGCAGCCCTCCCAGCATGCACTTGATGAGGTAGTTGGGAGAGCCACGACGACGGGAGAAGGAGTCTGAACGAGAGAGCCTGTCATCGTCACTTCCAACGCTGAATCTTTTAATAAAAGAATATAAAATTGAAATAATTATTTTAGATCAAGGGTGGCCAAACCAAATGATTTTGCTGGCCACTTTGGAAATGCACCCTAACTCCGCAGGCTGCCTATAAAATTATATTTCTCCCTATTACATTTAGACCCACTATAAACATTTTTATGGAGTGAAAAAATGAAACATAGTGAGTTATTATTATTGAATTTACTATTTATTATTCTTACATGTAAACATAGATAATATAATAATAATAATGATACTCAACGCACATTGGAAAGAAACATAGAACACTAAAAATGAAATATAAATATAAAGGGGAAAAAAAAAAAATGAAATCATTAAAAAATATTTATTTGACTAGTGCGATATGCGTTTTCCCTCTCTTTCACTTAGCTTTTGCAAATTGATCTCAATTTGGGTATTTGTACACTGTAATGAGTGTTGCAGCATCCATTATGTTTCAGCATATTTTGTGTTAGGTCAATTTCATTTTCGGGGGGCGGGGAAACGATTCGCAGGTGTAAGTTGAACCCAGTCTGGCTTGTTCTGCTTTCAACGACCAACTGTGCGTATCTAAGGAGGTTAACTGAATCACCGAAGTCACTTAAAGTGAAATATAGAATCTGTTACGTTACATGTTCCAAGAGGTGCCCGCCTCGAGTTCACAGAATATAATTTAATTATTCTATGAACTCATAACTGTAAACTCATCTATAAAACAAGCAATATCTGTCCTATATTCGCATGAATATTATTTTAAAATCAAAGTTAATTTTTTTCATCATTTCGGCAGTTCATTTTTGAATATATGGATGCACATATAATGCAATTTTTTAATACATTGGTTTTCAATACTTTGGCCATTCTAAAATAAATATATTTTGTAAAAGTGAGATACATCTCACGGCCAAAAAAATATTCAAGGCGGGCCGCATGCGTTCTGCGGATTGGCTACACGTGTTTTAGATTATGAAGTAAATTTCCCCCCTTTTTTAACAGTTGAAGGAGATTTTACTCAAAAAATGCAAATTGCTAGAAATATAATATACATATATTGATTAATTCTACAACTTTAATCTTTTTGAAAACAGAAGTAGAAATATTAATTTATTGATTTATAATATAATATATATTTTGGTGGAAAAGTTCATCAAATTGCCAAATGAATAATGAAAAAAAAAAAACGCAAATGATTATATAGGTTACCAACAAGTGATAATAAGTTTTATAGCAGGACTTATAGGAAATTATTTAAATGTCTGAAAAAATAAATTACAGAAGTAAAAAAAAAAAAAGGTCATTGCGTTTTTCCTGTTTAAGGAAAAAAAACATGAAAGCAATGAAATATAACAAATGAAAAATTGTGCAAATTAAAAAAAAATTATTAAATAAAATTAAAAATTATGCAAATTAATAAAAGAAAAATTTATATTTCTGAAATAGATTTTGAATTTTGTTTGCAGAAAATAAATATTCTTATCTCTGCAAACTATTGTTTTTCGATTTTTTATTTTCAAGCAAAAAGTGAAAGCACCTTCTAATCAATAATTTACTAATGATATTTTTAGATCATAATTTTAGTGATAAATAAAATTAAAAGCATGCCTTAATATTAAAAGGATATGCAAATTAATATTTCATAACATTAAATAATAATTACAAATTAACATAATCTTCATAGTATTTCAAATGATTCAATATGATAAATATTTCATAAATTTTAAAACTATACTGCTTGACTATCATAATTGCTAATATAGCATCATAACAATTTATATATTGTAAAAATATTACCAAAGCTTAAAAAAAACCATTACATTTGGAATCAAAAGTTATTCAGTAGAATTGAATTATATGAAAAACTATGAATATTTTCTATCAGAGTACTGCTAAATCATTATTGCTATCTTCTTTTGGATAGAAATCATTAAAAATTTAATTAAGATTTGAATTGTTAATGCTGTCAAAATCTCAGTTTCATATCAAAATTTTAAAAAATTTTCAAATGCAATAGGCCTACTATAGATCATTTAAGAACAAATTAAAGGCCCAAAGCAGATTACAATATTATCTAATCCTCACCTTAAATTAGAAAGACATTTTAAAAAAAGCTAAAGTCGAGAGAAATATATGAAACTATCTGAACTTGTTGGAAAGGTATCATTTACTAAGAGCAAAATTTCAGGCGCAATATTTCTTTTACAATCAATTCCTACTGAAGGGCAAAGATTAAAAATATTATTGTCATTGATCATTACGACAGAAGGAGCAATAAAAGTACATATAATATCTCCTCTAACACCCCGATAACACAGCAATTCATATATGTGTATATATATATATATAATTTGTTGTAATTGTTGAGACCCATCAATGTTTTGCTATTGCTAAATCTGAACATATATATATGAATTTATATAAATACAATTGATGCTTTATATCAATTCATTTTTTTTTCTATCTCATTGCTATTTTGTTTTTGATAATTTTTTTTTCTTTCCTTTATGTTGTTAAATTATTGAGTTGCACATGGGAATCCAATTTTGTAGTACTTCATCCAGAACTCTATGTCTCGTGCCAAAATAACTTTCTTAAACAGGAGTCAAAATACAAAAACATTCAATCTCTAATTAGCATTGAAAGCAGCAGCGCCACTTATTGAATGTCTCTCAAACCACTCCTAGCACTCATAAGAATATGCTGTAAAATTTTGAGAAAAATCAGTGAAGTAATTTTTGAATCTATATGGAACACATTTATGAACATTGCCTTTTATTATAAATTATCAACATATGAATGGTCAAAGAGGTTTCAGAATTTTAGTTTTAAAATGAAAAGAAAAAAAAATTCCTTATTGGAATGAAATGGCAAAAAATTAAGCAATATTTAAATCCTTTCCTTAAACATCTTTACATTAGCCATTTAAGCATTAGATGCACTGCTTTCACGAATTTATTTTCAAATTATGATTTTAGTACCCTCAGAAATAAATCTTCAAACTAGTAGAAATATTTGTATTGTCACAAGGTAATATTGTAATCTTGTGATTTGAATACAACAAAGTACGTGAAGGAAAAAAAAAGGGAACGGGAACTTTGTCACATAAACATATTGCTGTGAAAGAAGGCAAAATTGTTAATATATAGTCAAACCCAGGATAATGTTGAATGGTAATCATCTATTTTAATGGTGAAAATGTACAAATTAACGATTTGTCAGGAGTGCTAGTCAGACAGAAGCAACACAAAGCTGCTTCGAAAGTTAGTATGGAATAGTTAATCTTTAATACTTTTTATATATGTTTATTTTTAATATCATGTCACCAATATTTTAATGATTAAAAATTGAAATTCTTTTTATTACAATTAAAATCTTCTGAAGTAACATTTTCACTATTTAAATCCACCCAACTTGGACTCTTGCCTATTCACCACACGATAGGTGGTGGGAGTATATTCTAAAATTTCAATTTTCATTTTTCCTTACCACTAAGACAGTAATTAATAATAATTATGAAATTCATAAAAATCCCGGCTTGCATTTAAGAAAAAAAAATTTCCATAATATTTATGCTCATTCGATAATAATTTGATTGCACTATCCATAATTTAATTTTTATTTGCAGGAAATGTGTCATGCTCAACATGATAAACTCACCTTTTTTCAGCAGTCTCTGAAGACTGCAGTGCAACAAATCCAACAGTATGCAAATACTGAACATACTCTTGAAGGTAGTGGTGACACACTGTGCTGTGCCAGGTTTCTTCTGAGGGTGTCTTCGTCCTGAGCTTAGGGGAGCCCTGATTTGACCCTGGATACCCAGCAGCGCCACTCATGCGTCTCATGCGAGTGGAAGTGCTGCCCCCACTGGACGAAAATTCACTAGTTTTTAAACTGCTACCAGAGCTATGACGAGACCTCTGTAAAATATAAAGCATATTTTAGATTTGATTATATACAACGTAACCATTCTATTCAAAGAGGGATTTTGTTCATTAAACTTCAACAATGAATTTAAATAGAAATTATTTTACAATACTCATTTTTTATATTTTGTTATATATTTTTTAAATTATATTTTAATTAACATTAGAACAATGAACATGCATACAAAGTTATTACAATGAACATGCTAAAACCAGAAATTTTTATTTAAAGTAATGAAAACAGCAGTCAGAATTTCAGATTTTAATTCTTTTTATGTTCATTACTAAAAAGTATTTCTGAATTATATTTAAAATATTTAACTAACTAGCAAAGAGAGTGTCTGAGAATTTTTTAAAAAACAAAGGTTTTATTCAGTTTATGAACAGGAAAAACCCCCAAACAATTACAGATATTGACCAAATAGAAGAATAAAAACGCCATCACATAAAAACAGCAGTTAAATTACATAAAAAGAAAATTCTTACTACTTCATTTATTGCTGTAATTTCTTTAAAAGAAAAATTTTAAAAATACATGGCATTAAATACATCGTTAAGAAGATTTTGCAAATTCCATTATTGTTAAATGAATTTCAAGATTATTATAAAGATTGACTATTTTAAAAACTTTGGGCTAAATATATTGAATAGCATTAAAAATAAAAAACTAACTAACATTGCTGGTTGTAATTTCTGGAACTTTTTCCATGGAAGTCAGAAGCTGATCAAATGGCTCCAGAGCATGGTCTCGAATCGGGGCCACTTTGTATCTCCAGGAAGGACTAAACAGTAGAGGTGTCAGGCAATAATGACTAAGACGGGCTTGTCTCTTTAAGTCTTGGAATACTCGATCCTACAAGATTCAATAATTTAATCAATTAATTGTTAAATGCATTCAATCATTATTAGAAAATTGTTCAAAATTCTATCGAGCTGTTTCTCTAACATGTTGAAAATTTCATCAATTTACACTACAGCTTATTTTTAATAATAGTCAAAAAAGTAAATGATAAAATAATAATAATAATATATATATATATTTAATGAACTTATTTTTCAAACGATTTTCAAAGCTGACTGATTTAAATATTTACTAAGTATTAAATGAATACAAGATAGCGTTAAGAACTGTAAAAATAATTTTTGGTATAAAATCATAATTGATTTTCTATTTATTACAAAAATATTTTTGAGAAATATGTAAATCATGCATATCAAATATGAATTTTATAAAACAGAGAAAGTACCTTTTCATTGGCAAATAATTTAATTAATATCAATCTAAAATAAAAATACAAAATATAATATTACACATTTACATGGTATATCTAATCTGTTAGGACTTTTGACTTAATAAATACATGATATAATAGTAAAGTCAACCCAAATGCATTAGATATATCCTCATCAGAAAAAGTCAAGTGGTGTAATATCCAGTGATCTCAGAGGTCATCAAATTAGTCTAGCTTGCATTGTTATACATTACGTCAAAGGCATTGGAACTGGAGTATTACACAGAGTTGTACCATGCCCAAGTAAATCATCCAGATTACTGTTTGTTCAGCAAAGAAAAATAGCCTGATAACTTGCTCATATTCAACAAACACTTTTAGATTTGGAAAAAGAAAATTATAAAAGAATTATAATTAAGAATATCA
This sequence comes from Caerostris darwini, assembly GCA_021605075.1. Taxonomy (NCBI): domain Eukaryota; kingdom Metazoa; phylum Arthropoda; class Arachnida; order Araneae; family Araneidae; genus Caerostris; species Caerostris darwini. The sequence goes on along the minus strand of BPLQ01009034.1, from coordinate 192,597 downwards.
ATTATCAGGGAATTAGAAAGATATCATAAGGGTTCTCTGGGTTGCATATTCTATAGATATTAGTCATTGTCAAGAACTGATTCATTTCCAAAGTTAATTTTCTTCTTCAAGTAGAGCTAAAATTCATTGAACAAACTGAAAACAATACAGTTTATTGTTCAGCTTATAAAATTTGCACCTTTAGGCAAGTATGCAGACTGTATTGTATAGTTATATGCAAGATATCTGATCATCAGGCTGATTAATTTTAGGTGATGCAAGTCAACTATTTATATGATGGTACATCAAATGCATCACACAAATTGTGATGTATCCTTTTGTGTGTGTGTGTGAAAAACAACCCTTTTCCCAAAAATTATTGTAACAAAATAATGGACATATAGTTTTATTGATAGTTTACTTTAATCAACGACAATTATCTGAAAGAGGAACTTTCTTGAACTTACTTTTGAAGCGACATTGTGTAGGAATGAGAAGTTTTATTTCAGAAAACCATAATAGATACAAATCTATCCCTTATGCATTCACCATTTTAAATTCAGATGTCATGATTGGCCACAATGATAAAATATAAAAATATTTGTATTTTATAATTCCATAATCCTTATTTTTGTCCTTCTTATTTAGAAGTTATAAAGTACAGAAACTGAAACAATCGTGTACTTAATCTCTCTCTCTCTCTCTATATATATATTTATAAATATGACTTTAAATCTTTTTATAGATCTTGTTTTTATTTTCAGTGAATTTGTACAAAATATGCAAAATGATAGCATCATCTGAGTTAATCATATTTACAAAAAAAAATATGGAATATATTACACAGTTCTTGAACAATGTTTTTATTCAATTTTGGAGAATTTTTTTTTGTTTTTGTTTTATATTTCAAACCAAAAAATTTATAAGAATACTTACAAATGGATGAGTAACATTTGATCCTCTAGTTTGCCACATGTTATATAAAGCTTGCATATCTAAAAAATACAATTAATCACATCATTTTGCCTTTTGCTATCAAATTCCAGATAAATCATTTTAATATAACAAGTATACATGTCTCCAATACATTTGTAATCTATAATCAATTTGCAATTTTTTTTATTAATTGCAAATCAAAAGGTAGTTGAATTTTATTTTTGTTAAGTATATTTTCTGATAAAAGTATGCAAATAAATGCAGTAACGAGAAAAAATGCATCACCCTTGCAACACCTGGATTGTTTTCTTTTACGTGTGGTACGTTTTTGTTTGTCTTACAAACATGGGGGCCATACAATGCATTGCATTTTATGATTAATATTATATACACATGTGTATACATTTTACTTGTGATCTCTAGCTTGAATGCATACAAATTATATTCAATTCTGTAAAAAAAAAAAAGAATGTCATGCTTGCTTTGAGGCCCACAAATGAAATAAAAACAATCTATTCAACATTTGTACATGAAATAAAAATCTATTCGACATTTGTACATGAAATAAAAACAATCCTACAAAGACTTCTTTTTTTTGGCTGCCAATTAACAAACAGCTGAAATATGTTTTCATTCCTTTTTTTTTATATTTATTAACAATAGTGTAAACAATTATAATCATTTTATTCATTAAAGATACAGTAATTCTTCATTTTTTTATGGTTTAAATTGTTTCATGAAAACGGCACCTAAACGAAACCATGAAAAATTGTTTAAAATAAGTATCTGTTCCATATTCTAAAATATGTAATTAGTTCTCAATGAAGATGAAGTTTTTTATAAACTTATGGACATCAAAAACATACATTTTAACATTATTATCTATTTTACAGCTTAATGTTACTTATTTGCAATCACTCAACTTAGGTGAATCTTTTATTGTTATGAGAATAATTGCTGTGACTGTTGATGAGAAATAATATATTCTACATTTGTTGCTTGCTCATTTGATTCCTTTTCTTTCATATAAATTTGTACAGCTCAATCTGAACATTTAAACCTCTACAGATTGAAATACATGTTTCCAGATCAGCATCTATGATTTCACTAAAATCAATAGCTTTCAAAATTATAAACATGTTATCACAAGAACAAATAAACTTGTTTAACAATTTCGATAATAATTAATATGCTTATCCATAAATGTAAATTATTTATTTAGAATAATGTATTAAATTAAATGAAAAGAATAAAAATATAACATTTATTTTTACATAATGATTCAAAAAGTCATTCTTTTTTCCATTGTAAAATTTAACTATTTGTTAAACTTAAATATAATTATTGGCAAAGTGCAACAGATTTTTTATTTTTATTTTTGCAAATTGATATTTATAAAACTTTAATTTTTAAGTTAAATTAAAAAGTTACTGCTGATAAAATATAATTTATTAAAAACAATTAAATTAGCATGACTTTTAATGATGGCAAAAAATTGGTAAAAGAAATTTGAAAACCCCTGTCTTAAAAAAAACATTTTTTTTTTTGTTTGCAAAAACTATAACAAAAATATAGAAATGCTATGAATGGAAATGCAAAAATATAGAAATAATTTATAAACTTCTTTACTATAACTTTAATTTACTTCCTAGGAAAACAGCCAAAAGTTAGTTAAATTTTATCAACTTATGTCACAAGCTCTGAATATACTTTAGCATCGATGCCATGCTCAAGTTATCATTTTTAATAGGGAAAGAAAAAAAAAAAAAAAAAAGGACTCACACTAAATAAAGAATTTACTAAAATTAATAGTTAAATGACAATATTTCAAAGTAATCAATTTTAAAATTACTTAACTAGCACATAACAGAATATCAGTGAACTGAATTTTCACATATTAAAAAAAAAAAAAAAAAATGGTAACAAACCTTTCCTCTGAGGAACAATGGCATTTAAAAATTGAAGGCCATGAGCCATAACCTCATCTTTGTAATTAACATAATGGCTTAATTGGAACGGCACTGGAGGTCGAATATTCTTCAAGGTTTTTAGTTTGTGAGTGGGTTTGTAGTTGGTAAGAGATGACTTGGTGGATGCACTAGTGCTGGTGTTCTGATTCTCTTTGGAAGGAAAAGAATGATGCTTAATAAGCTGTTCGATAAATATCAGAGTCGAGTGAGGAGATGTATCCACCTCTGCCTTAGCGATCTGAGAACAAAAACATAATTGGTTTTGAGAAGAATAAATAACACATATTTAGATAGTCTTAAATATTTTGAAAATATGCAAATATATTATAATTGAATATGATTTAGAAGTACAGAAATTAAATACATAATCTAGAATGCTTTTTATACAAAACACACAAGAAAAACATTTTCATTTATATAGCTTTCACAAATAGTTATATTTAAATAACGATGAATAACAGATTTAGAACGGTAAAAAAAAAAAAAAAAAATTGTTTAAAAACATAGTACTCAATTTACCATAATTTCAAATATATACAGTAGCATTTTCAGGCCAGAAGTTGCATTTTTTTATAGGTAGGAATTTAAGTGGAGTTTTTCATTAAAAAAAAAAAACTTACACTTTACAGATTTTAATAATAAGAAATATTTAAACAGGATGCTTAAAACATTCTATCTATTTCTATTATATATTATAGTTAAAATGAGGTTCAAGCAAGTCAAGATGCAAGCAATATTTAATTATATTTAGTAATTACAATATATTTATGAATATAAGTTAATACATATATAAACCGAGAAAGTGATTTTTCTTCAAAAAATTTACCTAAAATTCAAAACATGCATAGATGCCGAAATGAAATAAAAGAAATCCTGTAATGTTCAAACATGTCACCATGAGAATGAAAACTTAGCTAATACATGGAAATATACTGTATGTATTGATAGAGGTTGATTGTTCAATTATAGTAACACTTGAAAGAGAATATAAGAACATAAATTTTGAAATATTTCTTATTTTTCTGAATAAAAAAAAAAAAAAAAAAGTATTAATAGCAAGGTAACCAAAATTTTTATTTTTTATTTGTAAGCCTACAAGTGTTTTTACATAAAAATGAGTAACTTGTACTTACAGAACTTTTAGAATCTTTAGTATTTTTCTCAACATCAAAACTTTGAATTACTTCAAGACCATGAAAAATTCCAATCTTCTGGAAAAGAAGGTTGTTTAATAAAGAATTTCTATAATGGTGCCATTTATTTAATCTTGTTATACTTTCCATGATATTTTGTGTTAGGTCTTGAGCCCAATTATACAGGTAAACAGTCACCTAAAAATAATTTTATTTTTAGTGTTTTTTAAAAAGTGGATATCAAATATTCAGCTACATAATCTTGGAAAAAACAAAATTCAATAGCTTTTTTTTTCTTAATTATAATTTTTCTCCTTTTTTTAAATGGATAATAATCTTAAATTTTTCAACACATATTTGGACATTTTATTTTTCTTCAAATGATTCAATTATTATCAATTAAATAGTTATAATTTTTATAAGAAAAATTGTGTAAAAATGTATTACAAAAACTTTTACATATTTTGTTTCATCTACATCCATTGATAACATATTTTTTTACATTAAAATAGTTTACTGATTATTTTTATAATTTCAAGAGAAAGCCATTTTTTAAACAAAAAGAGGGACATTTTTTAAATAACTATTTCTAAGCCAATTTAAATTTATTTACAATAAACTACAAAACAGCAATAAATAAAGTAATAAAAAGAACTAAATTTATTTATTATTCATTATTATTTAGAATGCAATCAATGAATTTGAAATGCTTTTGTCTCAAAACAAATTCTTCATAAAAACAATTTATTTTATAATTTACATATGTGGAAGACAAGATAAGAATCTAGAAAAGTAGAAATGTAATTTTATATAGTAGTCTCTCAGTAAATAGTGTATCAGATAACAAAGAAAAGTAAGGTATATTAAAAACCCGAAATAGTGATCAATTTAAATCCTAAAAATAATTCCCCTCCTAAAAATAATTAAATAGACAATATATAATGAGGTGTATTAAAGAACTATGTAAGATCTCTGTGGTTATAGTAGTCTGATGGCCAATCGGCTAGTGCTGTGACCTTTGGTACCCCAGGCTTCAGGTTCGAATCCTGGTGGTGGCATAGATGTTCGTTAGTAGTTCGGAATCCATTTTAAATTGCAGGTCCCGGTCTCATTAGCCTAAAATGTGTGAAAAAATGACTGTAAAGAGACTAACCAAATCCTGTGGTTGTACAAGGAGAGGACCAACAAGAATGTGTGGCAAGGAAGAGAAAACAGTCAAGGTGCTGCAAGGATGAGAAAGAAAAGAAAGGTTGAGGATTGAGTAGGTGAACAAAATAAAAGCAGTGATGACAGATGAAACAGAGAAGTTTAGGAATCGAGATCAAGCAGTAGAGTTCAAAAAAAGATTGAGAGGTGGAGAGGACAGAAATTTGATGATTCCAGAAGCAGGAATAGGGGAAGTTACTATTGTATGTTTGCAATAGCATGCTGATGTGTTAGAATGCTTTGTTCACTAGTTTAGGGTCATCATAAATATCCATTGGTAATGTTGCACCTGGGTTTCATTTCATGTATAAATATTCATGAAATAAATGTGTTTGTTCATGTTTGAAGTTCACTACTGGTTACATTTTCAATTGGTTGTTTATAATTTTCGATATAGATATACGTAATGACATTTTTATTCCCTGATTATAAAGTAAACTAAAACAATTAAATTTCATCAATTAACCTTTTTATCTTCTGCATAAACTAGCAACAATCTCTGTCGTGGAACAAATGTTGGAATTGTAGGACTCAGAGACTCTGAGGGACGTGCATTTGAAGTTTTCAAATTAGGACTACTAGATGTAATAGATGAATTTGATTTGTTTCCAAAAGTTGGGGAACTAGGTATTGATTCTGGATAATACTCAATGTTTCGGTGGTCACAAACGTGAGTCAAATGTCGCTGGTATGGTTTAACACCTGCAAAATACATAATAATTAACGCATATCTATAACAAAAATGTAAGTAAAAATATTTTTAAATAATTATGATCTCAGTTTATTTTAAATAAGCTAGAAACACTGCATAATAAAATATAAATGAAATAGAAAAAAAGATATTGAAGATTTTTTTTCTATTAAATAGTTTTGAATTTAGTATACAAAAATTGTAGCAAGAAATTTTTTAATATTTCACAAAATTAGAGTAACATAGGAAATATTACATAAACTTTATTAAATCTGTGTTATTATATGACTGAGTGGTTTAAAATGACTCAGCAATAGTATTAAACAAAAATTGATGAATTTTCAAATTTTTCAAAATTGAAACTTTCTTTTATATATATAAAAATGTGAATAAATATATACTTAAAAAAATTTCTAACATAAAAAGTAACCAAATATTTCATTGAAATTTTTTTGACATGATTAGATTAATTTTTTATTTATTAAATACTCACTTTCGCCATAAATCTTTATTTTAATAATTGACATTTTAACTATCTTCTCTGATAACATTTTAAAATAAGAAGTAACTATTTAAAAAATACAAAGTAAATATTGAGAAACACTGATATTTCAATGATTATAGAAAATACTTATAGCCTGAATTGTCAATAATTAATGTTATTTATATAAGAGCATTGATGATTGGCAATATTAATCAATATTAAGAACTTTAACTAGTATTATTAAGGTTCAGAACAAAACTTTTCTTATGTTTATTTGAAACAGAGTTGCATTACAGACTAATTACTGTGCACAATGTAAATATGAATTATAAATATAATTAAATTCCAGCTATCAAAGTGAAATGATTATTACAACTTCTATGCCTGCTAATTCTAATTTTAATATTAACTATAAAATTTTGTTTGAATAAATAACAGTTTGAAATATATTAATTAAAATAAAAAAAATCCAATATTTATTCCATTATATCTAAAATTAAATTATAATAAAAAATGTAGAATAGCCTTTTTACTGAAAAAAAATAATTAAAATAAACCAATTTTAATTAAGCCAAATTAAAAATTTTTTTCATTTAATATACATTAAAATATTATATTATGTTGTAACACAAAAATAGGATACAAAATAAATAAAGTAACAAATAATTCATTTAGAAAAATTAAGTTAGATCAAATAAAAATATGAAAAAAAATCTCTTTAAAATATTAAAAATAAATTATATAATAAATTTTTCATGTATTATATATTTAAAAAGATATTTTCAAGTACAAATTATACAAAAATTTATAACATCCAAAACATTAACAAACGTAAAAATAATTCACTTTTAAAAAATGTAATATTAAAACTATACATTTTTTAACTAATTAATTTTCTATCATTATATTTCAACAATGATGTAAAATACTTCAATAAAAAAAACTGAAAAATATGTAATCATTCCTAAAACAATGTAATGCATTATAATTTAATAATCTACATCTACTTCTAAAATTTAAAAAAAAAAAAGCATTTTATCTCAATATTTTTGTAAGTATAATGTACCAATTCATGAGATAAATATTTTGAAAATAATATTTAGTAAATTGTTACAGAAATGCAATCCAATTGGTCAAGTTAAAAATTGCAATAATTATCAATTATTTCCAGACAATCAAATGTTACAATTAAAAAAAAAAACAAGTATGTTACCTTCCAAACATATTTCATGGAATTTCATAAAACCACCCAGTCCAATAAAGCATCTCCACTGCCGTTCATTTCTACCAACCATAATTAAATCTGTTGCTAAACCAGGCGTATTCTTTTCATCAATCAAAATCCGCTATGAATAGCAACAAATATTTATTACTGAATAAATAAACAGGATGAATTTTTTAAAAATGTATCCCATTGCAAACAAACATCTAAGCTTATCCTATTAATAAAATTGATGTTTGAAAAATAAAATTTAGAAAAACACAGCAGCTTGAGACAAAAATTTTAATATTATTAAAAACAAGATAATATTCCATGTTAATCTAAAATAATATCTTGCTAGATTTTAGAAAATCCATTTTGTTTTAATATATATATTAAATTTTACATTTATATTATATATAAAGAACCTTGTAAAAAAATATTGACATAAAGAGGAATAGAAACACGACTACATTTTATAAGTGAACCATTGTGACATTAGAATCTTTTTTATGCGAAAATAAGAACACATGTTTTAAATCTCCCAAAAACGATCAAATAAAAGTTACCTATTAAAGATATTTCATTATTTTCAGTGAAATATTTATTACATTTCTAGCTAATATTCTTAAACATTGATTTATTATTATATTGAACATGGTTTTTCTTTAGAAAAAATAATTTAAAAATGGAAACATTCCTATATGTCTTACTGCCTGAAACATTACAACGAACCATCTATTAAAATCCATTTTTTTCTTAATATAGAAAAATTTATAAAAAACTCATAAGAACAATAATGGCATATACATATAAATATATATAAGCGTATAGGAAAAGCAGAAGAGTTAAGAATTCAGTTTGGTGCACAAGATAAAAGTGATGTCCAGGTCCAAAAACAGCGTGTTCTGGATTCAAGATCGAGCAGCAGGGAGTTCAGGAAGTCAACAAGATCAACAATGACAAAGGAAGGTTCCAGATCACCAAGAAGATTGTAATATGCAGTATGCTTTGTTTTAATGCTTAGTGCACATGTAAATAGTCATCAATAAATGTGTTGATGTCTAATATGTCTTGTTGTAGTGAAGTTTCAAATAGTTCATTCAAGTTTACCACTGGAAAAGACATTTTTTTTTTTTAAATCCATAATGATTTTAACTGGTTTGATCTTCGTGTAAAGGCATTTTACAGAATATCCAAGCATAATATAAATAAAAGATATTGCAAGAGTTTATAGGCAAGAGGTTAAAACAAAGCTTTAAATAATCCTTATTGTGTTATCTCATTTTGAAGTTTTAACATATTTCCTTATTTCCCTTTTATTTCTTGAAGCTCTTCATAAAAATTCAGTGCTTTTCTCCTAAATGTTATTTTATCTCCAAAATTTATAGGTTTAACTGATTTTTTCTTATTTTCATTAGTAAGTTTTTAAATTGAAAGGAGAAAATGGCAGAATGCAATATTAAAATACTTCATATAATCAGGATAAAATATTTTGCAACGTTTCAAGTAATGGTAAGATCTGATTCAAGCAAAATGTTTTTTTAGACTAGAAAAGATTCAAGAGCATTTTATAGTCTGATGCAAGAACCCCATATTGAAGAATACTGTAAAGAGGAAAATAATTATTTTAAATAGATAAATGAAGATTATGTTCTGCTTATGCTTGAGGAAAAACCTAGGTTTTATAATGCTACAATTGTGAACAATTTGGGAACAAATTTGATTAGAATTTATAAAGCATATAGGCTATAATAAGATATTAAATACTCGTCTAAAAATTTACTTTTGCATTAAAAAAAAATTTCAAGACATCAACTGTGAAACAGGCTTTCATTCATATCTAAAAATTTGCTTACAACCACTATTGTTATTATTATTAAGTTGAAGAAAATTATTTTTTTTTTGTTTATACCCTGAACTAATTGCTTGATAAATTTAGGTTGTCTTCGAAAACAGAATTTCAGGAGAGAGATTTTTGCTTTGCATGAAATATATTTCAACTTATTATACATTTTCCAAATTTTGTCTGCTTAGCTATTATTAATATTTGTATTCTGTCATATTTTTATTATTCGTTATCAGTGATATTTGAATACAAATAAAAAAAATGAAAAACTTACCTCACTAGGATCACAAGGAACAAAGTCAACATCGCCACTCACAGCATCTGTAGTTTTTATATACACTTTTGGAACAAAATCTTTTTGCAAAGGCTTAATAATTTTCATAATTTCTTTTAATAGGAAATTGACACTATGTCTTGAGGGTGCGATCAAGACATTTCTAGCAAGGTTTGAGCAACCTACAAATATTAGAAAAGAAAAATTATAAAATAAAAATCTTTAAATAATTACAATCTTAATTAATAAATATTTATGCTTTGAGCCAATAATGCAATTAATCCATATTTATATTTAAAAAAACATTGATTACAATCTTATTAATGGCAGAAATAGATGAATCGATGATTTGTTAGGAGTGCTAGTCAAATAAGATATGTGTGGAAATTTTTCCTCTCCTTTTTTTTTTTCAATATCATAACATGTCATAAAATTTTAATGATTAAAAATTAAAATTTTCATTGGAATTAGCATCCCTCCCAAGTGGCATTTCCTTCCCTATGACACAGCTCTTTTTTAATCTGTCCAATTAAATTAGGCTTCTTGCCTATTTGCCGGACGAATGATGGTCAGACTATAAACATTTATTACACTATGCTTATATCTTGCAATTTGAATTATAGATAAAGCAGGAGCTTATGTTTGAAATATACCTGTTTTGCAAATGTGTTTCAACTTTATGCATTCAAGAAAATATTAAATATGCTTCTAAAAACAATTATCTTTCTCTTCTGATGAAAAGCGATTACTGAAGGAGTTATTTCTAATGTTTATAAAGCAAAATTAAGATGAGCGTTTTTTTTTTTTTTTTTTTAAATAATCATTTACCATTTTTATTAAAACATTTCAAACAACACCCAATTCAATCTCTATAAAGGATTTTGCAGTAATCCAGCAATCTTAAATGCCAAGTAATGACTTAGAGTTCATTTATTATAATTAAAAATGATGACATTTCCAAATTTTAGGATGCATATTATTACAAATAGACAAAAAAAAAAAAGTATAAAATATTTAAAATTCATTAATGACTGGTCACACATTTACATTTTTTTTAATCATCATAAGACATACAAATAAAAAAATCTAAGAAAGAAAGGTTTTTTCCCATATGTACAATATTAATAAACAAACCTAATTTATCACCAAGTTCACAAAAGGGTTTTAAAGATGTGTGATACATAAAATTTAGATTTCTTTTATCCGGCTTCAAACGTGATGGTGTTGAAGGTTGAGAACTTTCCTTGGGAACTGGAGAATTGAATTCTGGTTTAGCAGACAAAGGCTTTGGAAACTAAAATAATAATAATAATGAATTTTTTTCTAAGAAAATGAATAGGTAAAAATGTATATGCAAAACTATTAAAACAAGTAAAGCAATTGCACTTTGTACAGTAAATTTTAATTAATTTAAAGTGAATTTAATTTTACAGTTTATTAATCATTCAGTAAAATTAAACATGAACTATTAAATGAATCTACTTCGCATGCATCATGATAATATATATAAATGGGAGGAAGAGAGAAAGATACAATTAATTCTCATTTGTACAATAAATCACATAAATATATGCATAAAATATACACTTGGCCAAAAATATGGGGAAACCATAAAAATTCGAATACTTTGATACAATATCAAAATAAATAAAAACAAGGCTTTTCATCATTAATCATAATTTTTTTTTCTAATGCAGCTGGCAATACAAAGACAGTTTATCTTTATTCCTTAAGCAAGGGCTGCACCACTGTTACTCATTTAGCCCTACCCAGGGAACACATGTGGTTTGAAGATATGCTACGGACGCGAGTAATGCTACCCCCTCCCATAGATGGTGCTACATACACTACCCCCATTTTTAAATGATGAAACTATGAGCATTGGGCTATGATAAATAGACAAAAATATAAAGAATTTTATTATTTTGTGACAAAGCCTTTGATATTCTGTTACACTTAAGTTTCATAATTCTTAGAGATTTTTATTTTTTATTTTTACAAAATACTTAAGATTATTATTGACTTGAATATTGAGTTAATTTTAAAATTCCCATAAATTTTAAGTTAGATTTAAGAAGAAAAAATGATTTTTCCAACACTATCAGCCACAATCCATATCACTTTGTATCTTTCTCATATTTTATGGTGGAAATTACATAGTCTGGGCTATATGCCTATTCTATGTCTCACTTGAATTGAACCCGATATATTAAACGTCTAAAAGTTAAAATAAATAAATTAATTACTGGTTAATTACTAAAAACCTTTTCAAAGCATTGCTAATATATGAAATGTAATCAAACTTACTTTAAAATATTATTTAAGGGCTTCTATTAAAATTCAATTAATTCTAATGGCTTCTAGCTTAAAGTTAATTTCAAAAGAGAATTTTTTTCCCTGTTTCAGTGTTTTAAACTTACTTAAAAGGTAAGTTTTCTTCTTATTGTTCTAGCAATCATTGTGTACATGCCTTCCTTAACTCAGTTGCCAGCTAAGATAAAGTTATGCTTAGATTTCTCAATCAAATAACTGACCTTATATTCTAACACTATCTTTTCATTTCCAATTCTCTTTTTATCCATAAGCAAATTTTTCTTTCTAAAATTGTTCAGCTACGAATGCTGCAGACCCCAAAATAAACAATTATCAGACTTTGAAATAACAACAAATAATGTCCTTTTCTCAAAAAAAAAAAAAAAAAAAAAAAAAACTAAATAAATATTTAGTTACCAAAAATGCTTAAAGAAATAATTTATTAACAATATGGCATGTTTAACAAAACAGATTAAAGAACTATTCATACAATTAAATTGTTTTGATAAATTTTGTTTTTCCAGTTAAAAAAAAAAATAGCATTTGATTAAATTTCTTAAAATAACAAAATTAGTTTGGAATCAATATAAAAAAAAAAGGCTTATATCTACTTTTCTCCAAAAAATTGTAAACTTTAATTTTAAAATAAATGCTTTCAAGTCGTATATTAAAAACACAACACACATAAAAATGGTTTCAAATACAAAAGTTAACATGAATATTTAAAAAAATAATAATAATAATTCATCTTTAATATTTTTTTATTTTAATTTTAAATATATATATTTAAAATAATTACTAATTTAATTTTAACTACCTTTTTCTAATAGTTTATGAACAATGTATTGTAACATTAGTAGTTGTTGACTAATATTCCAACAACCTTCTTTCAGCATATGTGTTGGTGGTTCAGTAGTTTGAAAATCCATTACTTCAAAGGTGTCCTTATAGATTTTGACAAATAACTATTAATTGAAGTTTATTTTATGCTCTTTAGAGTAGGGGGTAGGTCTTAGCTCTTGGGTAGCAACAGTTCCTCCGAGTGTTCAGAAGGAATCAAATTTTACACTGAACAGGGCAACCAGTGTCGAACTGAAAGGCTTACCATAATTCTAATGGTGAATTACCATAATTAAATGATCTTCATCATCTATTCATCATTTAATTATGGTTGAACTCTTACCATAATTAAATGATGAATATAAGGTCACTATTTAATGATCCCACTCACTTTAAATACTTTTATTTTTGTGATAGTTAAACAAGCTTTTATTTTGAGAGAGAAAATCTAATTTCTGAAATTTTTTAGTACTGATTTGAAATAAATAAGTAAAATTTTGGTATGCTTAAGATTCTTGTATAATTTTAAAAGGAATGCTACATTTTAAGCAAGTATGACTACATAAACAAACAGTATAATATTTAATCGTAAAAAATTATATTTCTTCTAAATAGTATGGTTATAATTATAATATTTAAATAAATTTCAATATTAATTGATTTACATATTAAGGCATACAAATTATTAACAATTTGCTAGAAATTTTATTTAATTATTCATACTACTATTATTATGAATAAATTCATAAAAAATTTTACATATACAAAATATTTTTTTTAAATGCATGAAATTTAACACATTTACAAAGTTACTACAAAAATAAAAAAATAACATCACTTGAAAATAATTTCTTTTAGCATCCATCAAATTCAATGATATACATTTTGACAACAAAATAAAAAATTGAATAAATGATCATTTAAGTAAATATGACTCATTATATGCACATGATACATTTATAGACAATGTTTACTATTTTCATATTAAATAATAAATTACACAAATTGAAAAAGTAAATAAAATAAAAACTCACACTGAAAGCAGATGTATCTTTTAAATGGGGAGATGCCGAATGTGATTTGTCTGTGATATCTGGAACAGATGAGGACATTTCTTTAGTAGATTGGAATTTTACATTGGAATGTAAATCTTTAGGGGCATTTGTATCAATATTAACAAGACCAGTCCGTCTCCCTAAAGGAAGTGATAAAAGAAAGTTTAAGGTCATACTTTTAAAAATTTTTTTTATAAAATTATTAATTTTTTCTTTCTATTTTTACATTAAGAATAATTTTATTTCATTATGTAGTTTAGAATATGCATGAATCTTCATAGATCATGATTCTCACAATATATTTCATTTCTTTTTTTTAATAGTAGCTTTTAGGACTTTTTATTAAAATAAGGACATAAATTAAAATCTCAAGAAAGAAAATATAAAATTAAAAAATTTAAATAAAAAACAACTGTAAAGAAAACCAAAAAAAATTAACAGTTTAAAATTTTTGCATCTTTTTAAAAGTTTACGTGAAACAATATTCTCTTTATTAAAAAAAAAAGAATATTTTTCAGAAGTCTTTAAAATGATTGTATTCTGCTTCAACCAAACAATAAAATAATAAATTATCTTGAATTATTAAAAATAATAAATATATCTTGTACAATAAAAACTAAGATCAATAAAATATAATAGGGAGGATATGACTATGAAAATAAAACCTATTATGAACATGAAAAACTATTATGACTGTGAAAACAAAAACTATGAAAACATTTTTATAAAAATGTATCCATTACATATATTATTTAAGAGGTAAAAAACACTTTAACTTAACTGTAAAAAAAAGCAGATTACAGAAGTAAAAATTTGTTTATATATAATAAACAGATTACATGAAATAGGAAAACTATTAGTAAAACATGATTTACATATTTTGATGGCGCTTTTAAAGTACAATATCCTTTATAATTTCTTTAAAGTTTATATAAAAAAATTTTCAAAATGTTTTATATCAAGTTTAAAAAAAATAATGTTAAAATAAATATGTTAATGTTCTTTAATACAAAATTTGATTATTCGTGACATACCTCGAATGGGTGTGGAAGGTTCACTATTGCAAATTGCCTCCTCGGAATAAGCAGCGTCTGAAGTGGCTGATGTAAGAGCTCGATATTCCAACAGCAAATCCCACAGTGCATGATGAATAGCACTTCTTAACTGCTTTTCGACATATTCAATGTTGTCCTTTCCAACATGCCACAGCTGGTATCTTACTAAAGCCATTGGACCTGAAGAATAATATTATTTGTCCCCATACACATTCAAAATAAATTATATTTAAATTCTATGATATTTTTTTAATGCTGTGAAAAAAAAATTTTTGTCTAAATTTTTACAATCAATAATGAATTTGAAGATAAAATCATCTTAAAAACAGAAAAATACACATAATAAATATATAATATATATGCATATATAATCAATACACATATTTATTATATAATAATCATTTATATATAATTTTAACAAGTATTAAAAAAAACCATAAACCATATTTCTAAAAAAAAAAAAAAAAAAAAAAAACACAACTAACAAAAGTATACACAAAGAATTGCAAAGAGCATAAATAAAAGGTATCCTTGAAGTAAAAATTAAAAAAATATTTCATTCCAAAATACATAAAATCTTATAAAAAATATTCTTATTGGTCTCTCTTTTTATAAATAGTTTCAAGGGCATCTCAAAAATATTTCTAGAATTATAATGTTCCTTCAAAAGAAATGGGAAAAACCTACTTTTCAGATATAAAATTTCCCTTCATGCATAAAAATTAATTTTTATTTTTAATATTTTCTCAATCAACTACATCATCAATTTTAATTTAAGACAAATTCAAAATATTTAAAAGTTTTTTTTCGACATTGGAAAAAAAAAAAAAAAAAGTTTGAAAATCTTTATATTTCTTACATAGAAAAAATTATAAGCACACACTTGTACTAGGTTTAGATATTATAAGCTATTATGGAAATGTGAGTCTAGGCTTCAGTTATTTTCAATAAGAATTATTGTAGCACTAACTACTCTTTTAGAAGCAAACACACTCCCGACATTGAATACATATATATTTTTTATATTTAGAAATAATTATTTCGTAATGTATAAATAAACTTTTACTGCAGCAAATAATCAATTGCAGAATTTTGATTATTTATTAGAGAAATTCTGAATGCCTTGAAATTGTTCATAAACCTGTAATTGATTATGACAAAAGTTATGCAATTGCAGTAAAAATCATGTAAATGATAATAACAATGATGAATAACCTGGTGTACGTTCATTCTTTGGATTGTAAGGCATTGTAACAGTGAGATCAGCACATTCACTTTCTGATAAACCATCTTGATAAGCAGACGGATTTGGAGATTGAATATCTAAAGTCTGAAATGGCTTTCTTTGACCAGTAACCAAAGATAAAATGACACATGTTATTCCTGTAGAAGATAAAAAAAAAATTTAAATCAACATGAAATATTATTGTTATTTTCCTTTAAAATGAAATAAGATGTATAAATTTAAAGGGTTTATTTTATTATCAATTAAAAATTCATCAACTTAATCAAAATCATAATGTAAATTTCTTACAACTCTTTTCAAAACAATGGATATTTACCTGAATAATATTTTTAAGAAAATTTTGCTGAAAAAGTTGATATAATGCAAACTTCAAAACTTGCATAAAAGCAAATTTTTTTTAACATATTTTAATTTGCAAAGGTTTACATTAATTATTTTTTTTTAAACTAGAAATTTGAGAAACTGATTGAGTATACCAAAACATGCCTCATAGAGAATTGAATTGAATACAATTGAAAAATTTAGAAATATGCTAAAAACCTCAACAGTTTGATCAGTGTAAAGATCATAATTGATTCAAAGCAATACGACTAAAAATGCATAGGATTATAATTGAATACATCCAACAAAATTTATTTTGATGATATAAGCAACCTCTCTTTTATCTGGCATTTGATGGTAAGACACATTCTATAATCCGGGATTGATCAAGCCTTCTGCCTTTTCATAGAAATTTGGGAGTTTATTGACTCTTTAGAGAGCTCCATCTTTGACATCCCTCTTAAAAAAATGTTGGAATTGGACAAAATTACTCATCAATCAATGGAACTGTTTATTTTAAGGACACAATAGCTCAAACTACCCTTAGAGTACAATGAAGTGAAATTTATAGATACAATCATGATCAACATAATATAAATTTGTAAGGAAAAATTATATAAAATTAATAATTTAAATATATTAATAATATACAAAAACTAACCTTTACCACCAGGACGTCCTAAAGTTTGTTGTGGATGATAGATAAATATATCATTATCATCAATCTGAGACCACTCCTGAGGATTGTCCCAATACACCTGTGATTAAAAAAAGTCACTAATTAAATTTTTCTGCATAAAATCAAAAGCTTTCATTATAAAAAAAAAATATGAGGCAAGACTATTTAAACAAAATATACCATAGACAAGATCATGACTATTACTTTCATTGATTAATCAATAAATAGCAAAAATATTATTTAAAAAAAAACACACCAGAAACATTTTTTAACCCAAAATTTAAAAATATTAAATATTTCTGAAATTATTATTATTTTTTAAATTTTAATAATCATTGTTTATAATAAAATGTATTTGCCATCAACTAAACAAAAAATCTCAGTGAATAACACAAATTATTTAGCATAGATATAATTAGTTAAGTAATTATTAATGCTGATTTTACTTACCTTCAGATTAAAAAAACAAATTAATGATTTAGCTTTTCAAGTATGATAAAACAATGAAATTAATCTTCAAATCAAATACTTAAACATTATTAAAAAAAAAAAAAGGCTAATCATCACATTAAGAGAACTAATTTTTAGGAAAAGTTTTGTGCTTTAGCAATTTATGGAAGATTGTTTTCTTCCGGTTTCTTGTTGTTGCAGTAAAGGTTTTTGAAAAATGTCTACTAATGCAGGGATAACAATTTTACTGGATTCAACATTTTATATATACTAAAATGAACAAAAAAAAAACTATGAAAATAATTGAATTAATCTTACTACAGTATTGCGAAAAGTTCATGAATTTTTACAAAAAAATACTTCAAAAAATTGTATTAATTTATAAAATCGACATGAAATTGATATAACTGTAATAGCAAATTGTTATTGAATAACATTCACCAAATTCAACTATTTTCAAAAAAATTATATAAGATTTTGATAAGTGAGAGCAAAAAATACTTACTTTAAAATGAGTCTCTTTTTTGTTATCAGTGTATTTAGGAGTATACAAAAAATGCAACAAATTTTGACGCAGATAAACGTGAATAGCATGGGCATATTCCAAAAGCTTTACTGGTAATGTAAAGAACAACTCATGGGCTGGAGGATTATTTGTGTTTTGAATAAACTGAAAAAAAAATGTAAAGCTAATTAAAAATGATGTAACGATAAAAATTCCTTTTTCAAAAATTTCAAGTTTATTTTAATACTTTTATTTCTATACTTTATTTTATAATTTATCTGTTTACTTAATAGCTTAAAATTTTTAGGTTTAAAATTTATTTTAAAAATTAATGTCTATGACATATTTAATAACAATTAACACTTGAAAAAAGACAAAAGTAAGCTTAAATATTTATCTTTATATTTAAATTTTATTTTCACGAAAAAAAAATTTTTTAACAAAAATAAAATTAAATTTAGAAAACATACTTTTTAAAAATATTATCTATGCAGCAGTTTATAACAAATAAAGAACAATCTAAAAGAGAAAAATATATACCTGGACATCTTCAGGAGTAAGCATACACAAAGGATTTCTGCAAAACATCATATTAATTTGATCTAGAACACCCTCATTCAAACGATTTTGTAGAACTTGCACAAGGTCTTTCCTAATATCAGTGCCTACATGATTTAGAAAAAAATAAATATTTTCAGTTTCTATAAAATAGTTCTAAATATATGAAATTTATTACAACAGAAAAACAAGATTTTTTTTTTTTTGTTAACTAAATACTTTTTCCATTTAAATGCTACACAATTTTACAAATATATTCTACATATTTTTTTCCAAGGCATTATGTACTATTTAAATTTTCAAATAACAATAAAATAAAAAGGATGCAAGAAAGAATGGAACAGAATAAATATAAGAAAGTCTGCCTTAATATAAAATTTATATTCGCTTCAGACCTAATGTACAAACATTGAAATATATATATACATTTTCTTTTTAAATATAGCAAACTTTTAAACAGGAACTATTTTTAATTAACCTAAATAACATTCTAGTTAAATAAGAAAAAAGTTTAAAATATCCTAATTTAGAATTTCATTCCATTATTTAAAATCCAGTAAAATGGCAATAAAAATTAATTATTCAAATTTGATTAATTCAGGGGAAAACTAATATGTATAAAATAAATGAAAAGTAGTCAAACTATTATACTCATACAGAATGTATATGAACTCCCCCCGAAAAACTTGGAGGAGTGATAGTATGCATTCGGATGAACATCAAAATTAAATGACGTGAGGCATTAAATGATGTTGCGCGAGAGAGAATCGTAGAAATGTATCTGCAAATTGTAATGAGTTGAACTAAGTACAGAAAACATTTGTCACATATACAACACAGCTTGTGATGCACATAATGTAGAATAACTTGCAAACCCACACAAAGGCTTCAAGTGTGACCTGGATTTTTGCTGCATAGTCGCAATCTATGTCTGGTGTCATAAATGGGGGATTTCAGGTGAAGTCCAAGGGTTTGAATTCCAGTAAGCATGGAGACCAAGTAAGAACGTCGTCAAGTCTGATACATTTTGCGAGAATCACGGCATCACACGAGGAAGGAAATCCTAGGAAAAATAGGATGGGATACCACCATGCAAGAACACATTTGCCACTGCACATGGGCAGGTAAAGGATGTAACAAACTTGAGACGATTTTCTGTCAAAATATGTTGCACCAGCATGGTGCAACATAGACATGCCTTTCACAAAGTTACATTCATTTGATAGAGTACACCAATCAACAAACAACATATACAATCCACTACTTGACAATTCAAGGGTGCCAAAATTTGCAGATGCCTTTTCCTATACTTAAGATCATTTACAACCCCATGCTTGATTGTGTTTTTGTTCATCTTGATGCATACTATCATCAGCTTTACAAATTTGACAATGGAATTTATATACATCCTGTATATATAACACATATTATGTGTACAAATCAATATTTTTTATTTTTATTTCAATAAATTCTTAATGGTAAAAAAACCCCTTGAAATTAAGTGAGTTTTTTTTTCAAAGTTTTTGTCAGTAAAAGAAAAATAAATTGCTTAAAAATATTTATATTGTACTTTTATATTAGATTAATAGAATTATATTACATTATGGATGGTATTATGCTAATTATACATTTACAATTATTAAGTATATGCTTAGATATATAAATACACTTGTGCATACTTTGATATGCTAATAAATATTTAAAAGTATGGAGAAAAACTTATGTTTTAAATATATTTATACCTACCCACTTCTCCAATTCCATGAACATACATTGCAACACATTTCTGATGCTTTCTTGATGTGGATGAGGTAGAGATGGAATCCTGGCGATAACTATCAGATGCTCCAGAATTTACACGGGGTCGGAAATCCTAAGTGTAAATTCAATTACTTATCTGGACTTTTAAATGTACTTTATTCTCAGAAAAAGAATAATCAAAAGTTAAATAAAACTGTGAAAGAGTGTTCCACCTTAAACAATACTTTTTTTGGTGTAGAAACAAAAATTAGATACTTACATTGTCAATATCACATTCATTCAAAGTACCCCTAGTAGGCAAGCTTTGCATTGAACTGTAGCGATCTAAGAAAAATTATTTTTTTCTATTATTGCTGAGCATATAATTTCAGCATGAAATTCATCGATACTTTAGTGTAAAAAGATAACTGCTTTACAATTTTTAAAGATAAATTTCATTATTACTACATAATATATTTTCCAAAAAATAAATGGATAATAAGTACATAAAGAATTTTTCTATTTCAACATACATTGCTATCTAAAAATATACTGATCAAATTATTTCTTTTAAAAAATGAAAAAAAGTAATAATTATATATTTATCATTTATAATGAAATCACACATTCAAAGAGAAAATTAATACATATAAAAATTTTATTACAATAAAAAAATATTTTCAATGTATTAATTTTGACTGAGTAGCTTGTTAGACATACCAACTAAAGACATATCATCTCCATTCCTTTGATGATCAACATCACAATATATTTCAAACAATCTAAAATTAATTTTGGGAAACATTAAATACATAAATAACTAAGCAAATTAAAAATTACATATTGAAGTAAAAATTTGTAAATTATTATTACTATTTATTATTTTAAAGGTATTACTTTTATTTAAATTAGATACATTTTAAAATGATTTATGAGATAATTTACATAGTAAAAAGTTGAAATAAAAATATTAGATTATATTTAAAAATAACATATAATTTTAATTAAATGCAAAAAATACTGAATCAATTTTTTAAATTATCATTTCCAATTAGCTTAAGGGAAAATCGTAATCATTTTTAAAAAAGGCACTCACCACTAATGATAAAATTATTAATACAACAAAATAATTACAAATGAATCTATTGATAAAGAAACATAAAACTTTCACTTGGAACTTTAGCAATTAACATGTTAAAATTTATTTTACCGATATATGAAATAAATTCAAATCAAGAAATGTATCAAAATTATGAAACTGCAATAAATCTATTACATTATTAAAATGTTCCTTAAAAGAATGTTAAATTTCAACAAAATATCACAAAAAACACATATATTCTTTTATTTGTTAAATAAATGAAAAATGACCAAATATTCTAACCTGATATAAAAGACTTTCCCAGAGCTTTCTTGATAAACAAACATATTTTCTCTGTTATTCACTGAGAATGTGTTCAAAACAGAACGAAGAGCTTGCATTCCTAAAAATTAAATACATTTGCTTTTTACAGTTTAGCTTGTTAATGACGAAAAGTATTTTGTATTAGTTTGTAATTATAAAAATATTGTGTTTTGATCTTTAGAGGTTACAATAACAGATTTTAAAAAGCATTTTTTATTTTTTCTGTGTTGATAAAATTCTACTTGTTTAAATGAATTGATAGTTTAAAACTTTTTTTAAGTCTATCACATTCTATTAACAATTTTAATTAATTCTCATTAATGAAACTTGAAACTATGAAAAAATTACTACAAGAGAAAGGAATTAAATTAATTGAAATTTAATTAATAAATAAGAAGCTTATAGCAGCTTATAAAATAACCAGCATATTACAATACTGGATAAATAAAAAAAAAGTAAAAACTTAGAAGATTTATGCAATTGTCTAAAAATAAATAAATCAAATAATTTCAAAGTATGCACAGGTCCTTCAAAATGGATTCCCTACTTTACATAAAGAGATCAATCAATGTCCATTATTTAAGAGACACTTTATGCTTGCGGGGCACCTTTTTCTCAAACAAATGTCTTTTAATTCCTCTCCTCTACTTATCTTAGATCTGAATATGAATCCGCCCAAGATTGGAACACTCCATTTCTCCATCAATATTTTTTGACAACCCTCTAGCAACTTAAATATCCAACTTTCCAATTTAATTCCAAATTTTTCCACCAGTTAATTACAAGTCTTAAATTTCCCCCTTAAACAATATTTTTACAAGTGAAATCCTTAAACTTATTTTAATCAATTTGTCACATGATTTTTCAACTCCTAACAAGCAGTCTTTCAGTTCTTCAAGTTTTTAAAAAATGCATCATCAAACTTCTCGAAAGTCAAATACAAACGCTCTTATACAGGTTTTAACAAATAAATTAATCTAGACTTAAAGGCATGTTAGCAGTAGGGAATGAATTAGCAAACTCTCTAGCAAAATCAGCAGTAGACACCATCATTTGTCTTTGGATAACTCCAAAAGATCTTATATTTCCCGAAAAAAGAAAGAACGACAACGAACAACAATCGGTATGTAAGTCGAAAATTCGGTAACGAATTTATTAATTTAAACCTTATTCTTTAAACCTTCCCATTGACTTCTCCCTACAAATCAAAAAGAAGATGTCCTACTGTCTAGATTTTACAAAAAACCATATCGATCAAACATTAAAACTCCATAAATTTAGTCTAACCACATTACATCTCCTTTGTGTCCACCGGAAAAAGTGGAACATATTTAGTTCCAATATATGAAATATGCCTAAGAAACACCTCACAAAGTGCTTTTGGGCACAAAGTACTCTCAGATATTCAATATATCTGAGGATGCACATCACAAGACCATAACAACAATTCATTATCTAAAAAGCAATGAGGTTCAACAACAATTTCTTGTAAGTAGCAGAGAATTGCAATTTGCTCCTGCTTTAGTTTGAATTGCTCTTGCGTCTGTTTCAATTAATTATTATTCAAATTTTCTTGTCATCTTTCCAATTTTATAACAATGACCTAGCCAATCAATTTCTACCTTTATTAATCTCATCTTCATGTTTACTCTGCTTATCATTTATTTCCATTTGGTTGCTAGAAATATAATAATGTGGAAAAATTCCTTTCATTCATAATCATATTCAGAGCTGAATATGAAATCTATCAAATTTGAAAGACTATCATGGATTAATAAAAATCTTGGGATTTGATTATAACTTTTTGTTGAAACTTTGTTGAAATGGCTCTATTATTTTAAAAGCTTTTGAATAAATTGATATATGTCAAAATAGGTTTCAGAAAACAAAAATAACATTACACAAGAATTTTACAAGTAAAATAAAAATAATTTTACATGAGATCACTTGAGTGCCTTACGGCCGGAAAATTTTCGTTAATTATATTAACACTCACCACAGGATTTATGGCTGCCAGGAGCATTTACAGCTAGGCGATGATGCAATCGGAAATGCGTTACCCAAACAATGGGGCATCCAAAAGCACCAGAGTCGAATTTTAAAGCTGCAGCAAGGTAGTGCTTTTCGGGATCTTCCATAACATAATCAAGATCTGAAAGTTATGATGAATATTTGAAAAATATAGCATCATAAACCACAATGAAATATGATAATTCAAGCTTTACATATCATTGTTTCCATTAAAAATATCTTAATCTAAAGATTCTAATACATAGCATTAATTGCAAATTAAAAATTATATTCCTATTATTCCTATGTAATACCAATATTTAAAAAAATTTCAAAATTTTTTAATTAAAAAGAAAAAGATTTTCTTTTTCAATTAGTAACATTATTTAAGTCATTAAGTCGGCTTCGTTCATCTTGAACTACTTAAATTCAAATACCAATAAAAGTTAATGAATAAAAAATATTTGGATATTTATAGTGATAAACTAAAAGTATGAATGCATCTTTTCTACTTAAATCATTGAAAAAAAATTTTTTGAATGTAGATATGTATTAAATAATTAAAGTTATTTTATTAAAATAAAAATATAAATAATATATAAGTTATTTGCTTTTATATAATAATTAAAATTTAACTTGTATAAAAAGTGTTTGCTTTCAATACCGATTAAAAAATTTTATTTTGAAAAAAATATGTCATAATTCTGAAACATACAAAATTTATTAAAAAAATCATTAAGTTAAACAAAATTTTTAAAGATTTTTTTAACAATTAAAAGTTGCATTTACCATCACTCCCCACTGTGCAATTTGAATCATTTCCTTTCCACAAGTCTTCATTTTCTTCAGCCACAATAAGCCTATGACACATACGAATATCCCACAAAGAATTGAGTAGAAGAATCTAAAAATAGAGTTACAAGCATTAATTAAAATGAAATTAATTTTAAGATAAGATTTCATATATCATGATAGAAACCATATGAGCACTTCTTACTGCAGTTTTTTTTTTATATATACCCAGGAAACTTAATTAGTTTATGATCAACAAATAAATAAAATTTTAATACTCTAAAACTTTTTTAATAATTATGAAAGCTATAGAAATGTTAATTACAGAAGTTAGATTAGCAATAATGACTCTTTAGCAATCAAGGAAAAATTTTATTCAAATGCTTAGTTTTCTTTTTTGTCTAGTGAGTGATCAAATATAAATTTACATTAAAATTGCAATTTTAAATTATAAGACTAAGTATCATCTATTTTCATTAGCATTTGATAAATAATTTCAGAAATAAATAAAAATAATTAAGAAGTAAAAACACTAGTTCGGCAATAGTTGAAAAAATTATAATGTGAGGACCAATTTTTTTTTCCTTCTAAATTCATTAAATTTTTGATTTTTTTAAATACATATTTTCATCTAATACATTACATCATGAATCAATATATATATATACATAATTGTTCATTTTTAATAAAATAAAAACTAAAGTTTTTTTATTTAAAATAAGTGGTTGAAAAGAAATCTATGTCTTAATTCAGTACATTTTTTATTGATGTTTGAGGTGCTTAATTATTAAATATCTATATATATATATTTTCACTTTAGAATTTGATGAATTATTCTTTATATTTAGATATATATTTTATTGTCCTGTTACTTTGAGACTTGAAATAAATAAATGATAAACACTAAAAATATATCAAACCTGATTAACTTCTTTGCATATCTTTGCAATTATCGTTACAACTTCACTCAAAACAGATTTGTTTTGAATAAGCTCAGGATCATCTTCTGATTGTTCTCTGCAAAATAAAATTATTCAGTATACATAGTATTTTATATTCAATTAACATTGTTTATTTATAGAAAAATATTTGTTTCTAAAATTATAAATTTTTTTCTTTAATACAGACATAATTATTTTTTTAGTAGTATAAGTGCATTAAAAAACTCACAAATTACTATTTTTTTTCTAATATACAGATGATTCTTTCAATAGCATTACAACATAACATAAATTCTGTCATATGGAATATAAAATATGTCAAGAAATTCAATTAATTCTTTACGAAAGAAAATTAATATTCCTGTGTATTTAGAATTATTACCAGTGGTGGATATGCAGCCAAAAAAATTATGATTCCCATCTTCTGAATCAGATTTTTTTTCACTGAATTCTGACTCTTTACAGTAATTTTATATACCAAGATCTTTATTGATGGATTTAAAAGGATTTGTGAAATAAATTAAATGATTTTTATTGAACTCATATCTACAAAAACAGTTTTGGTATACGAAAATATTTTTTATAAGTTTAAATGTGTAGTGTCTGCATTTACTTAAAAGAAATTCTTACAGAAAATACATATATGCTATAAAAATAACAGTACTGAATGAATAAGTACCAAAATATTATAGAATAGTTGAAGACAAAAAAAAGTATACATTTTAAGCACAAAGATGTGTATATTTGTAAACATTAAATCTTATTTGTTCTTGATAATAGAATAGCTTCTATAATACTCTTCTTTCATTGTTGATAGCTTTTGATAAGCCTTGTTGCTAAGAAACACTTACTCAGTATGCTGCTAAAGAAGTAACTGACTTTGCTACTGATTGTATTAGTGAAGGAAAGAATTGAATTGTCTCTTTAACATTAAATTTTCACTCAAATTAGTAGAATTTTGGAAGATAAACAATCTAAAAAAAATCAAACGGAAGTCAAATTTTTAAACCAACTTTGCCACCTTCAACCTTCAAAAACGCTCGACTCTCAAATTCTGGTTATTACTATCATACACATGAAATTAATCAGTTGACATCTTTTACATTTAGGAGATTTTAATGATCTTCAGTGTTGCTAAATTCAGTTATTCAACAAATAATACAAATCAAAAAAACCCTGAATTATTTTGCTTCTTAATGAATTATGAATTTATATACTAAAATTCCAATTTCTTTTTAGATACATTAACTTTAGTGAATTCGGAATGCCTCAATCACTTTTTTTTATTTTAACTGTGGTACTTGTTTTAATTCTTTCTCTCTCTTTTTTTTTTTTTTTTTTTTTTTTTTTGAAGGGGGGTTAGTTTCTATATTGTGGAATATTTTAACTTCAAGAAAAATAAAATCCAGCAAAACTTTTTTAAATGTATTGATTTTTTTTAGCTATGTGATAAACAACTATATACAAAAAAAAAAAGCCACTTTAATAAAAAGTCTATTACATTCAAAATCTGTACAATTTTCATAACATTTTTCACTAGAGTAAAACATATATGATATTTTCAGTTTAAATTTTTTTTTTTTTTTTTTTAGTGAACTTTACAATTTTAAATTTTTCGAAAAATGAAATCCACTTATTAATATGAATTTACTATTTTAACACAGAATTTTAAAAAATATATTAAGATTTTTACAGATGTTTTTGGAAAAAATACAAAAATTTACAAACCTCATATGAAAATAAACAATCACTTCATTTTTACAAACATTCATTATAAGCCAAAATCTAGGAAGCACAGGTCTTTTGGTATCTAAGGAATTAATCAAGTCAAAATCGCTTCCACTGTCACTACTGTCCCCATCATATCCTAAATTAATTTTTAAAAAATTAGAGCAACAAAGAGTTCAGATATACTATATAAAATTAAGAATAAATGAAAAGCTTGAAGTATCTTCTGAAAACAATTTTTAGTGTTGATAAAAGGGAATAACTTTTGGACGAGGAATATAATAGTAATTGTAATTGTTAACAGAAAACTAAAGACAATATTGAGTCGACAGAAAAATTTTAAATTAGGAAAGAAAGTGGTGTAAAATTTTTTTAAAAATTTCTGGTATTCCTCAAAAAATATTGTGAAAGTTGAGACTGCTATAATTATAATAGGAAATCTCAATTTTCAATTAAAAATAATAATTAAATAATGCTTTAGGTTTGAATTTTTTTTTTTTTATTAGAATACTCAATAAATAAATAATCTTTTAAAATTTATGTAGAATAAGATTTGTTATAATTTAAAGCAAAAATAAATTTTCTGATCTTTAAAAATTTTTTTATCATTTCAGTTTTTAATATACACTAGCATTCAAAACTTAAGCAAAGGTGGTTTTTAATCAGACAACCATGACAATGCATACAATTAGTGTGCACTATAAAGACTACAAGCTTGCACTAAAAAAAGGTAAATGACTATTAAAAACAATAAACAGATTGTACCTGCAAGTTCAAATGAGTTTGTAGATGCAATATGACTAGAAGTAGACATTGAAGGCCATAGTGTGACAAGCATAACTCAAGAATAAATACTAAAGTATTATTATTAAACATTGCTATCATCAGAAAGTTATCTTCCATGTGCATCTGTACTAGGATGCCACTGATGTATACTTGAATTTTATGGACAATAACATTAGGTCACATCATGCTTGTGGTGTCGAGTTAACTTCATAAAAAGTGAAGATATCACAATGCATTGATAAGCTTAATCCTCTCATTTAATTCCCATAGAACACGTACGGAATGCTTTGGGGAAACTTTTTTTGGCATGTATATAATATCCACTGGAGATCATGCCAACAAAGCAAATGATCAGTGAGAAACGCCACTCTTAATCAATAATTGTTGTTGAGTAATTAGTGTAGAGCGATGGCACCATGCAAAAATTACAATTAAAGAAGGTCATAGCCTTTACTAGGATATCCACTTCTCTATTGCACAGACCAACATTTGTACATAAGCTACTTTTCTGATAAAGCCCTTTTTTCTTTACTTCCTACTACATGCATTCTAATCATTTTTTACATCAATGTGCTTTTTGAATTTCATGTCTCATGCGATTTCTTTTGGATTTAGAGAGGAAAAAATGTCATTGCTTAAGTTTTGCACACCAAAGTATTAAAATTGCACATAAAAATATATTGCATTTAAAATAATGCATTGTTCACAAAAAAAAGTAAATTCAATTCATATTAATGTATTTATATTAATTTATTTGTTAAACAGATTTTAAGTTTTTATCTTGATCTTTTGAGGAATTGCATACAAGAAAAATCTTTTATAAGATACATTTATCAAATTCCAAAATTTCCTTTACCATCTTCAATATTACTTAAAAGAAACTCCCCATATTCTGCATCCTTATCAGCAGTTGGCTCGTCTGAATCTGAAGTCTTAAATCTGGCACTTGAAATTTGTGTTAAAGATTCTTGCTGAGTTTTTATATCTAAAGATGCATCTGGAGACGATTCATCAACAGTTGCAACTGCTGGAATCTAGTAAAAAAATAATTAATATATTTAAGAAACATTATTAAAATATAATAATTTTTTATATTAAAGTTTAAAAAAAATAATATTAATGAATATATGGTAATTTGAAAACCTCCAACACATAACATCATCATTAATAAAAACCTAACTTTCAAAGAAGGAAATCAGTAGGGAAGTGAGGAAATACAGCTAAAAAAAAAAACGCTAAACATTTAATTGAAAATACTTTTTTTCTACTTTTACAAATTATGAAATGTAATAAAAAACAATAGAAATTCATGCCTATTTATATTAGAAAATTTATTAGTAAAATAATCAGAGCTATATATTAAGCTAAAACCATTTTATTATTTTGCTTTTTGGAATACTTAAAAAAAAAAATTTTAAGATATTAATTTGTATACTTGAAAAAATTTATCATTCGATCAGAAATTCTTGAAATTGTTAAAAATCTAACAAATAAGCTATAAGTATTGGCAACACTGTTGTAACTACAAAATTTTCAAAAAAGAGATAGAAAAGCCTAATTATATAAATATTTTATAAATAAAAAATATATAGTGAGAAAACTGTAATTTATTTTCAACTTACTTTAGTAATACCCTCTGCATCAATTAGTGGCTCATCTTTACTAATATTATCATCCTCAAGACTAATGCCTCGTTTACAACCTAAGCACTGCTTTTTACTTGATGTTCCTTTTTTTCTTTCTGTTTCCCAAAGAGATTGTCGCTGGCATGTATGCACACAGCTTCCAAGTCTCTTAATCGAAGATTTCCTAAACTTCGCTTTGGGCTTGGTGTCTTCAGCACCATCTTCGGTTTCGGAATCTTCATCTGGTTGTAAGTGCTGTAATTTCTTATCTCGTACCAAACTGAAGACTTCATTTTCCACTTCACTGCCTCGATGCTCCAAATTTTCTGGAAAATCTTTATTTGGAAAAACTGGAGTGTCTTTTATTTTTTCTGCAATAATTTTTAGTTCGGTGCTGTCATCTGAATGTGGAATTCCCTTCAAAATATTAAATTGAGCAATATCTAGTGATGCTTCAGAGTTTGATTTCTGCTCGCTGTCAGTGTCAATAACCAAGTAGTAGAAACCATTTACCTCCTCTAGACGATATCCAGCAGGAGTCATTCTTTTAAAGGCCTTTAAAATAAATATAAAACATAATTATGGATTCAAAAGCCTTAACTTTCTTTTATTTATAGTCATTCATAAAAACATTATCAAAGGCATATTAAAATTTATAAAATTCTTTATTATATAAGTTAATAATTGAATATTTATTACATTTTAAATAATTTTAATGAGAGCTGTGTTTAAACCAGACTTATAAGTCATTTCTTTACTCATACGAGTATATGTCTGTTTAATGTTGTATTGTACACAATATTAAATAATTAACTAATGCATAAATTAAGTGGAAAATGATGAAAATTTTAGCCATTTTTCCTAAATTCACTTGAAAGTCCTTGAGTCTTCATGAGCCTCTTGTAAGCCCTATAAATACTTTCTCAACCTTGGTTGTATCAGCAAAGAAAAAAAAATTCAGCAACGAGTGAGCATCACTAAATTTTTCTGTTTATTTGCTATAAATATACTTTTGATACATAATTTTCAACACCTTGTTTTTTTACATTTTTATTTGTTACTTTCATACTTATATGCTTACAAACTTGAGAGTATAATAAAAAATATTAACTTTTACTGTGTCTCTTATTCATATGAAAAGAAACTAAAACATTTGCATACAGAATTAATGCCATGAGATGGTAATAATAATAATATAAATAATAATTTTAAAAAAATTAACATTTATAAACACTATACATTTAAAATCAGAAGTTCTACAACACATACAAATAAATCACTTGATAAATAAAGGAGGAAAAAAGCTTGAAAAACTTTGAAAATTGAAGCAATACATTATATCTAGATAAAAATATAAACTAGTAGCAATGGTTTCCTTATATTTCAAAGATTAAATGGCCTTTTCCTGATTTTCCATACAAGTTGCATTTATAAGCCAGTTCTTTTTAAACAGGTAGGAAGTGATTATTTTCTCACTTTAAAGGGTAGGCATTGACATCAGCTAATATTGCCTGATAAGACTGGTAATTTCATAATCCCCTCTTATATAAATACAGCAAGCAAAATTTGTTCAAATTTTTTACAGCAAGCAATACAACAGTTTTAGCAAAATCTAACAGAAATTTTAAAGAATTAATTCTTTTCTTCTTTTTCACTCTATGGTGTAGGAGGAATGAATGGTTGAAGAAAGTTATTGCATATTTCCTTTCATTTACATATAACTTAAACATTTCTTAAATAAAAAGAACAACTCATATATCTCCAACTTTTTTGTAAAACTCCTAAAGGTTAGATATTTATAAAATTTACATATTTTTTCAACATATATTAATGAGCTACATATAAATGATTAGTTGCATTAGATAATTACATAAATTGTTAGCTGTATCTTTCACATGATACATGTTTTCAAGACTTTTTTGTGCTACAAAATGGGTGATATAACAGAAAAACAACACAAATGTAGCATTATGTTTGTACATTGTTCTTAAAATAACTTAAAAACAAAAGACGTTCAGATTTTCAACAACAGAATGCAAATCTGCAGAGAATGCCACACTGTGATGTACATAATAATATTTTACACTCATGTAAAACATTATTAGAATGAAACATATTAATCATAATGAATTGTTATAGATAAATTATTAATTTGTAAAAATAATAGAAGGCTTGTGCTTATATTAATGATTGCAAAAAAATAAATAAAATGCATATACCTGAATTTGGCATGAATTTATTCAAAAATTATTTTAATGCAATGTTAAAAACATGAATTGCATGTTTTTAGAAAAAAAAATGAAATAACTAAATAAATACACAATATGCACTTACCTGAGTGAATTTATCCAAACTGTTTTCAGGACCATAAACAAATGTCAAAGGAATTTCTTTAATAATACAGCATGGTTTCTCTTTAGAAGATTTTACATGGTTTACTACCATATTTATAATTTCAGGGGTTATAGGGAAGCTATTCAAAGCTACTGAAACTTTTTCATCTTGTAGCAACCAATTAATCTAAATATAGAAAGGTCATATTGAAACTTTAAAATGATAATATAACAGAACTTTATACATATATTAAGAACACAACATATCAACACAAGAACCAAAGGATGACTGATAAGGAGCGAGCTAGAGACAAGACCATTTTGCACAATAAAAGTTACTACCGATATTTACTACAAGTAAATTGTATAACAAACCCAACATAACATTCATATTACAAAAATCCCTGTTTGCCTCACATTCAGAATTCTTCAAAAAAGAAAATTGTTCAAGATCCAAAAAGTGCATAAGACACAACAATGAAATTGAAAATCATTAGATGAACACAAATATCCAAACGTGAACAGCAAAATCTGTATTGACATATAAAAAACAAAGTATCAAATATATTGCCTAGGAAATCTGTAAAACCAAAAAGAAACTCTTATAAAAATCAAAAAGAAATTAATTATACCACCTTGAGGATAACTTTATCGAAAAATACCTACTCACAGGATATTAACTACGATATTTCTGCTTGTTAGATCATTGAATCCAAGTGAACGACATATCTAGCAATGTATTCTGATAACATGGAGTACACAGAATAACCTTTTGTTTAGAGTTGTTAAGATAAAGGTTTAAAGAAAACACACACACATATATATAATCCTTCCATTACAATAAACTTAATTTGTAATGGAGTTCAGTACCTTGCAGGATAAAAAAATCGACTTTGAAATTGTTAAAAAATTATATCTCATTCATTACTTTTCTAAAGATGTATGACATTTGGGAAAATTAAAATTAGAAGTATTAAAAGTGAGTACAATATGACCCATCCACATGCAAAATTTTTTATTGAAACTGGTCTTAGAGCCGCCATATCAGACTATCGCAGGACACAAACTCCTCAATGAAGAGAGTGTACTAAAGATTCAGCAGGATAAAAGAAGATGATATCATATTGAAAAATAAGGAAAGCACTATAGATGGATCTAAAATGTATAAATTATGTTAGAATTTTTATTTTAAATGCATTTTTCTCAAAATATAATTAATATTTTCAAACTTCAATATAACCTTTTTATAAAACTGTTGAAAATATATATTTTATTTTTGTCTATCTCTCTTTATATATATATCATGTACTGAAGATTATAGTGAAATGAGCATTTTATTAATGCTTGTAAAATTATTTACCTTATGCAATTTTTTATTACAAAAAATTCCTTTTTTTTTAAATTTCAAAAATGCTTATGATTAAAAATTTTCAAAAGATTTATATGGATATATTTTAAAAGCTCCTTTCAGTATAATCTAGAATATGGTTCATTTTGGTACCAAATCACCTACACAGAGAAAATAGTAATTTTAGATAAATATAAGAATTAAACTGAACTTTATATACTCTGATGTTTTGATAATTGACAATAAGTGTATACAATATTTTCTTTAGAAAGATTACTAGAGGCTACTATTACGACTAGCTTTATTACTTATTAATGAAACTTAAAAATCAAAACTAATCAAATCCAGCAAATAATATTCTAATAAATAAATAAAATAAAAGTAAAATTTTCTATTAAAAAAATCAGCAAATATATTTTTTTTACAATAACAAATAAATAAAATAATGGCTAATTAAAATGATGAAAACCACTTATTTTTTTAATAAAATATCACAGGGAAAGATGTACTTATGCAGATTGCTTTTTTTATATTTGATATGTGGAATATACTGCAAATTATTCCATTAGCATGTGAAAAGTAAATTGTTCAAAATTTTACAAGCAAATAAGAATTCTGAACTAAGAAGCTACTAGATTATAAATATTTTTTTTAATTACATGGTTGATAAAGAACTAATACATGCTGAAAAAAATTAAATTATAATATTTTAATTTCAATAGCATTACATTTAATATTTTTCCATTGCATACTTTATAAACATCCTGTTGCATGCTTAAAGTAATGCTATTAATTGGTAATAAAACGATAAAATAAGGAAAATTTCTTTTAATACTATTAAATAAAAAATTTCAACATTAAATTACTTCATTTTTTGCTCAATAGCAATTTTGATGTTCAATTGCATTATTAATGAAAACAATTTACAAAAAAATAAAATATATATTTTTTTTCATTCAAAAACATGTAATAATATCATTAATAAAGAATACCTTTTCAACACATTGATAAACTGCTTCTCTTTGGAAATTTAAGAGTGAATTCGGTAGATTAGTCAATGATCCAGCTTGCAATGTATCTGAAGCAACACTGTAAGATAATTTTAATGATAATTGTGCCATTCAATACATAAAGTATGACGAAAAAAATTAAAAATCTTGAGAAATTTTTATTTACTAAAATTTAATGAACTTTGGTAAAAAAAAAAATCAATCAATTGTTCCACAATTAGGCAGACACACAAAATATATATATATGATGCATCTTTTCTATCCTGAAAATACATTATGTAGAAACCCATACAAATAATTACACTATCTGTGTTCCTTGTGTTTCAGCCATAGGCATTGCTGCTGACTGAGTCAAATTTAAGACATTTACGGTTTGAAAAGGGAGCATTAAGTGTAGCAATAACCACTTAGAGCATCCCACATATGATTAATTGAGTTTAAAATCGAAGAGTTTGCTGGACAATATATATGCATGTGTTCAATGGCTCTCATTCTTTTAGAAACACAATGTCAGTGCTCAAACCTAAAAGCATGGCTATCTTAAAATTTCACTCTGCAGTTTCTACTTGCAGAAACTGCAGTCTGTTTTCAGACACATCCCAATGATATTAAACAACAACATCTCTGTCAAATTTCATAGCATATTCTTTTAAATTTTCCTAAAAATTTTGAAATTATATTTAACTATAGAAACTATTTTATATTTATTATATAACTTTATTTATATTATTACATCCTAAAAAAGAGTTAAATTAAAATGGAAATAAGTTTTTATATAAAAAACCTTTTTCATTGTTATACAGTGAAAAAACAACATACTCAGAGCAATTACTTCCATTTTCATCATCTTTCATAAAGTGCTTTTGGTAATTGTCAGCTTCGGGCACTGGCGAATTGCTGCTAAAGGATGTCGAATATATACGACGCCTTGTAACTTCTGGGTTTTCCACATCAGGAGGAATAGTCAAACAATAGATATCCAGCGTTACTTTTAAGTCATCTAAGCTAATCTCATGATTCTCAGAATCCAAGCAGTTTATTATATCATCTAAATTATGAAAAAAATTAGATCAAAAACATATCAATGAATAGAAAAATTTCAATTGTATGAATTATTCTTGCAACATTTACAAACCAAATACACAACATATAGATTAAATGCAATTTCCAATATGTAGGAGATTTTACCTCATATAATTTTCTAAAAAAAGATAAAATTAAATAGTGAAATAATAAAATGTTATACATTTATTTTAAATAATTCTTCATATTCACTAATTTTCTTATTCTGAAAACTAAAAACATCATTTTACTCTTTCCACATTTTTTCCATTCAAATTATATGCAATGTACAATACTTAGACTTCTCATTAGATTATGCATAAAGTAATTAAAATATATATATATATTTTTTTTTTGTTTATAATTCTGGGTTAAAATATTTTTAAAGCTATTTTTTTTGCAAAAAAACTTACATTATTATTTTTTTTTTTTTTTTAACTTGTTTACAGAACTTAAATAACAAATATCTCAATACAAATAGTTAAAATTTCATATACACTTTAATTCACAACTCTATAATGAAATTAACATATTTGAATTATTAATAGAATACTTATATCTTATACAACGAAATTCAAATTAAATTAATCTTATGCATCATCTTCATTTTCATCTTTCTTTAACAAGTAAAAAGAGAAATTTTCAGCCTTAATATCTAATACTAATAATTATATCTAATAATATAAGATCTAATAATAATAATAATAATAATAATCTAATACTAATATCTAATAATAGGAAGATTTTTATGATTTTTTTTTTTCCAAATTAACAACTTCTGCATTTTGAATTATTTTATTATTGATAATATATAATTCTTGATAACGAATTTTTTCTAATAAAATTACACCCTTTTTCAATGGACAAAGTTTGTAGTATGTCAAGATTTCCTTTCGATCCTCAGATCAGTTTTTTTTAGTACCTTCTATTCACTTCACATTACTTTATGCAAGAAGCATTCATAAAATGTAAGTACATACACTGAGACTTGATCAGGCAGTACATGTAAATACAGTTGTACCAATCGGTCTAAAAAATGTGTTTATACTTTTTAGATCATCATTATAAAACAAAGTAAAACTCATAATGATTTATGATGTTGTAATTATATAAAAAATATTCATGTGAAAATAGACTAACAAGATATTATGCAATCAGCACCTCTTTATAGAAGAAATCAAAGATTTCTTACAAATTTGCTTAAGCATATATTTCTATTTACAATTAGGTTTGATTCTTTGTTGGAAGAAAATAAAATACAGCTACAGTGATAGGATAACTTTTTTAGAATTCGTCTAGTACATAAAATATGCCAATTCCTTACCATTTCTGTTGATTTTTGAAAAGCAGTTTTTTATTATTATTCTTTAAAAATAAAACAAAATTCAATTTTAATGTTCTAAAGCAAAAATAAATTATAATTTTAAAAAGATATAACACCTACTTAAACATGTTGGCAATCTAGTAAGCGGACAACTTTTTAATGCTTGACTTGAACTTTGAACAGAGCAAGAAAAGTGGACAATCAGAGGCGGAAATGTATTCTTATCTTGTAAAGAATTGAGTTCAGTATCTTTATCAATGGAAGAAACAGACGAGTTCGTATTAAAGCAACTTTTTGAAAGAACATCTTCATCAGCCAAATTACTGCACTTATCAGGTTCTTTTTCTAAGCAAAGCAATAAAAAGTAATTTTAATAAAAGTCCTCGGCATTTATCAATTTGAACTAATAAAAGGCATAATTACCAATGCTTTCACCCTCGAAAACAACTGCACCCTCCGATAAAATGTCCTCTTCTGGATTTTCTTCTCTTTCGTTCATCACAGAATCATCCTTATAAGAAAATTATATGCATTTGAAGAATGAAAAATAGCATGAGAATTTTGTTAAACACATCAGTGTTTTCTGATAAACAAATTTATAAGCTAACATATAAATAAA
This sequence comes from Caerostris darwini, assembly GCA_021605075.1. Lineage (NCBI taxonomy): Eukaryota > Metazoa > Arthropoda > Arachnida > Araneae > Araneidae > Caerostris > Caerostris darwini. The sequence goes on along the minus strand of BPLQ01009034.1, from coordinate 155,129 downwards.
TGACATATCATAAAAGCTTGATTTTTATCCAGTCCCCAAAAATAATATTTATAATTGAGTTCATTAAAGTTTTACTATTAGAGTTTCCCTCAAGACATTTAAATTTATAAAAAAAGGGAGTTTAAAGCAGAAGTGCCTAATAATATCTCCCAATTCAACACGATGCTGAAAAAACATCCTATGCAGAAATATATATATATATATATATATATACACACACATAATATTTCAATTACATGTTATTATGATTGTAATAATTTATAAACTCATAAATGACTTATTTTTGTTTAAAATTTGAGTAATTAATGTTTGCATAAAAAGAAACATCAAAAAGCAAGACTTCAACATAGATTTTTGTGCAAATTTTTAAAAAGTCTGTGAAATTTAGTTTTATATTTCACTGTAAGTAATAAATAATTCAATGCACATTGACATAACACTAAAAGAATTCACAAATACACTATCATTATGAAAAGGCACATAAAAAAGTAAAAGTAAAATTATACAAACCTCCATTTGGTCATCTTCAGCTGGACAAAAAAAGAAATAATCTGGTCTGGAAGAAATATCTTTGAAAAAGCTTTTGATAATATCTGAAAACTTCTCTTTCACACTCAGATGCTTCTGATGTAACTGCTCACATGGTTGGTATTTTTCCAATATTGATAAAGGAAAATAGGATTTTCCCAAAGATCTTCAATTAATAAAAAAATATATTAGATGTGTTTCTAAACAAACACAAGATATATTTTATTTTCAGTATCTATCTTAAAATAGGTAAAAATGTTCATATTTTGCAAATAGCATATACAGTGGATAAAAAAAGTATTGGCAATTGCCTATAAATGATCATATTTGCTAACAAAGTATGTTTACAAATTTTATTTTAACATAGCGATTACAGAAGGAGAAAAGACAAACAAATATAACGAAATTTTCATTTAAATATTTTTTTAGTCAAAATCTACAAGAAAATCCAAAATTTACATGATAAAAAAAGTATTGGCAAAATTAAGAGCGAAAACAAAATAAGTATATGTTTAGTACTTTGTATGCATACCTTCTGCATCTATAACAGCTTGTAATCTATTTCTCATAGAGGAAACTAAGGTCTTTGTTGTACTGTTGGGAATTTTATGCCACTCTAGCAAGAATAAACGTTTGAGGTCGTCTTTACTAGAAATTTTATGCTTGATTTCTAGATCCAGCAGGTGCCATAAATTTTCAATTGGATTGATGTCAGGCGATTGAAGTGGGGTTTTTAATTGGCAAGGAGCATTGTAGAGTAGCCATTCACGGGTGAGATTCGCTGTATGCTTGGGGTCCTTGTCTTGTTGAAAAACGAATGATGTTCCCAAGCCAAGATTTTGGGCATTGATTTTTAAGTTATGGCGCAAAATGTCAATCTGTACGTGCTGTCATAATACTATCAATAAAATGCAGGTTGCCAATTCCATTAGCTGCCATACAGCCCCAAACTAAGACGCTGCCTCCATCATGTTTTACAGTAGCAGTTAAATGTTGCTTTTCCAATTCAGTATTTGGCCTCCTCCACACATATCGTCGTCCATCACTGCCGAAAATGTTAAACTTTGATTCGTCGGAAAAAATAACTGTGTTCCAAAACTCTTCAGATAAATCAATGTGGGATTTTGCGAAATCTAACCTCTTTCTCCTATTTATTTCCGAGATGAATGGTTTCTTTCTAGCTGCCCTTCCATAAAAACTTCTCTCGTGTAAAACATTCCGTACAGCCTGTACACTGAAAGTCTTTTGCAAAGTGAAAGCAACATCTCTAGCTATCTGGGGTGCACTTATTTTAGGGTTTTTCTTAACCTTGTTAATAATGACACGTTCTTCTCTTGTAGAAAATATTCAAGGTCATCCACTTCTAGTCTTATTTTCTGTTGATCCTGTTCCCTTGAACTTTTTTACAACACTGCTGACAGTAAATAAACTTATATTGAACTGCACTCCTATAGCACGATAAGTTAAACCTTCATTTCTGAGCCTAATAATCGTGTTTTTAACACTAACGTCCAACTCCTTCGATTTCGAAGTCATTTTACTGCAGTAATCGCAAAATAATGCATAGACATTTTTGGAGTAGTTTTGCAGACTTTATACCGGTAGAGTTTCTTATCAGTCAAAACACGTGACTTCAATGTAACAACATTTGCATAGCAGTTAAAACTATGCCAATACTTTTTTGACATGCAAATTTTCATTTTTGAAAGAAAAAATTGTAGAAAATGCAAATTAAAATAAAATTTTTACTATTTTTATATATCTAAGATGTCTTGTATTTAATTACGACAGCTAAAATTGCATAACATTTTATTTATTTGTCAATATGAATAAATTAAGGCAATTGCCAATACTTTTTTTACCCACTGTATGTATATATTAAATTTTGTATGTGTATGTGCCCTATGCACTGCCTTAATTCATAACCAAAAAAGAAAAAAAATTGCATTGCAATTTTACTAGTAAAAATGTCCACTTTCCTCCACCCCAAAATAAATAAATGAAACATGAACACTTTACATTTTTCTCAGTATATATTAATTTAAATAATATAATGACCTCATATTACCTGCTGTGACTTAATATTTGTAAAATATAGGAAAATACTCATAAAAAATGTATAACAGTGAAGGAGAAATGCATGTTATTTATAAATTGCCACCTAAAAATAAAACAATAACATTCATAGAGTTGCATAACTTAAAACTCTTAAATTCAACATTTTAAAATCTGAAAGTCTTAATGTGTCATAGACTACAATTTTTTAATAAAGAAAATTTCAATCAGATATTGAATTACGTTTCTGTGGTAACATTTTATTTTGAATATGCAGATGGCAGAACATGATTCATTATAATTACTTTATTTTGAATTGACAGAACATTAAATACATTTTATATTATATTTTTTTTATTGAATCTATCAGTAAATATATTTCTCCAAGTTTGTGCATGTAGGTCATCCAATGAACAATCTCTGGTTACATCGAAATTTCACCAATATGTGGTATGGATACTTCTAATACAAAGTGTAGATCAATTGAAGGAAAAAAAATTGAAAATGGTATCAATATTTATTTAAAACATAAATAATATTATTAAATTAAATTAAATTATTTTACAATTTTTTCTCTCTTATCCAAAGTATGTGCCTTACATGATTTAAAAATTAAATGTTTATTCTAGGTTAGCTTGCAAGCACTGTTAAATATTTTAATAATTATTGTGTATTGTCAAAATTCTGCAGGCCTCGTTTTTATTGTTAAATTTGCATCGCTGCCTAAAGAAAGAAACTATTTAATCAGACCAGAATTGACTCTAAATGAAAAGCAGCATGTGAATCTGTAGAAAATAAAAAGATATCAGAAAATTGGAATGTACCTTGAATAGATCGAGAATGGTCGATGCCAGAGGTGAAGAATAATGAGATTCAACGTGAAATTAATAAAACATTCTTGACTGATAATCAATCAAGACATTTCAACAAAGAGCAGACTGTGAACAAGGCTGGCAAAAAGCAACAGCACATGTTATCAAAATAAATTGAAATTCCAATAAAATATAGTTTATTGGAATTTCAGTTCATTTTGATAACATGCTAGCCAAGAAAAAAGTAGAATGCCAGGTACCATTATTATTGCATAAGCTAAAACTTCCCACTTCCTACTTGAAATTTTTTTTTTTAATAACACTATGGTTGAAACTTCAGATTCTTATCAACCACTCCAGCAACGAAAGAAAAGTAGACTACAAAGGACTATTACTGCATTGCCCAGTAGATGCATAACATATTTTCTAATATTTGCATAGAATTTTGAATGCAAACAATTAAGGAAAAAATCAATATTTAAAAAAATTTTGTGTCAATACTTTAGCAAATTTTGACATCTATGCAAGTAATGGAAAAATAGTCAATAGTTCTGTTAAAATGTAACTACCCAAAAACATTTCCAATAAAATAATTTTTAAATAATATAAATTTTTAATTCTAATTACATATGTTTTTGAATCCCAAACAAAGTCAAGTTAAACACATAGTAAGCACATAATTATATAAAACAAGATATGTTTATAACATTTTCATTTGGTTGATACACACATAATTTAACTTTAATAAGTTACTTTTTTTTTACTTATTGGTATTTACTATTTTATTCTAAAATGTGTTGTTAAAAATTAATTTAAATTTTATACAGTTTTGATATAATAATAAATAATGTAAATTATTTTACATACAAACTGTACAATTTAAATGTATAATTCTTCTAAAAGTTTTAAGGTATATCTTAAAAAATACTTTATATTATTAGTAGTAATATTGCTGTTATTATTATCACCTTTCAAAGATATGTATCCCAAATTATGTATAAAAATTTACACTTATGTTCTTTTTTATATTGTTTTTAATTCCAAGTCAAGTGTTTTTTTTAATTAGCATCTTTGAAAGAAATTTATAGAAATGAAAGTTACCTAATCACTTAATTTTAATTAAGTAAATTACATATATATACATTTTTTAAAACTTCTGTAAAAAATAATATAAATAACAAATAAAATTCTTAAAAAAAAAAAATATTTAAGCTTCCTTATGTAAAAATATAAATTAAAAATAAATGCTTTAATGTTTAAAATAATTTTGCAATTTACACAATTGTTTTTAATTTATATATAAAATATATTGAGAATTTAGGTAAATATATTATGTTTCTTAATCGTGACATATAAATTAATTTATCTAAAATGAATAAATATTAATTTTAACAAACTTGTCTAGTTCCGTAGCTTCTTCTTGGGCAAGTTCTTGAGTTGAAACATTATTTTCATGGTATTCTTGTGAAAGTTGCATCTGTTTAACAGAGCGTTTTGTGAAAAAATCTTTTACGTGTCCACATATCATAAAAAGAAACTGTGTAATATCAATCTCTAACAGAGATTCTTCACAAATATTATCAATAGCAGCAATTGCATCACACTTCTGAATATCAAAGCCATTAAGAAGAGACCTAAAATAATCAAAAATATATTAAATAAATTATTGAAAAACAGTTCTGTAACTTATTTTTATTTTAAATGGAAAAAAAATTACTATTTTTTAAATTGATGTATTCTAGAATTTGTGGCCTGCTTAACAACTGTTAGAAATTGATATAAGATGAATAGTTAACACGATCACAGAAAGACTATTTTTTAATAAATAAAAGTGTATCTGAATAGTGAAAAAATTAATTATAGTAATCTATTTTGAATACGGCATTTAATAGTTTGACATATTCTTTAACCCAGTACAGATCGAGTCTTAGCATTTTTTCAGTTCAGATTTCAGAATTTGTTGATGTTAACCTCCAGATGACAACGAATACTGCTAGCATTTACCAGACACTTGTATCATCCACAAGGGCTCAGAATGTGCTAAGCACATTCAATAGGTTAATCCTTTAGATTTTTATTTAAAAAGTTTCCTTTTTGATACCTCACTTCAAACTATATTGATGCTCAATAATTCGGCAGCCAATGGCCATACCATGCTGAATATACCGGTTCTCGTTAGATCACCGAAGTCAAGCATCATTGGGCGCGGTCAGTACTTGGGTGGGTGACCACCTGGGAACACCGCGTGCCGTTGGCATTCACAGATTTGGGACCTGAATGGCCGAGTGTCTAGCGCTCTGGCGCTCGGTGCCACAGGTTTCGGGTTCGAATCCCGGCGGTGCCTTGGATGTTTGTAGTGGTTCGGAATCCACTTTAAGCCGTAGGTCCCGGTCTCATATGACTGTAAGAGCGTCACGGAGCAAAAGTCAGGCTTCTACCTACGGGTGCTCCATCACAACAGAAGCTGCTTCCTTCCCCTTCAATCATGAGTACGTGTGAGCTTGGCCTAGAAATGTCTGCCAAGTGGGATAAGAAACAACAAACAACAACATAATTCGGCACAATCGCTCATCCGGCATGGCCATGGTTCCAAACTTTTGGATTAAAGAGAGATTACTGTAATTTATTATTTAATTTTAAGGTAGGTTTGAAAAAGCTGAAAATTAAATGATTAGTAAGACTAGAGGTTGAGAGTAAAGTAATAAAAAGAAATAATTTGCATGTATTATTAAAAAAAATACCTGTAAACACCATAAGCAAAGGCTTTTGAAAAAGCTTTTTCAATCAAGGAGCAATGTTCTTTTAACAATATAAGATCCACCGTCTTTTTACCCTCCTCTTGACCATTTAATATGGTAGATTTTTTAGAATCCTCCTGATGACATTCACAGTCAAAAATATGATTTTCATATTTATCAACTACTGGGCTGCATTTATGTAGATGAACCAGCTGATTGACAATTGATGAAGAAACACAATTGTATACATAAATTGGAAGAGGCAATGCATTCATCTGAAGAATATCCTCTTTTGCCATCTCTATTTCATTGTCAGGATTTTCTATCATACTAACTGATGAGTCAAGATTTTTTGTGGTTGGTACATTCTGAATATCTTGAACTTCTTGCTCAATAACCTTTTGATTAGTAGGATGACATGGAGAGTATAATTTTTTCAGATCTTCATAAGTGGCAGGCACCAATGTCAAGATGACATGGGAAGAGCTGCAACCCTTGGCAAAACATCTCCATTTTGGAATGCAATCCTTTACATCATTTGGAATGGTTTGCTGATTGAAATCAATACATACACGGGAAGAATCATGCTCATTACACAGTTCACATCTTTTTAGATTAATAAATGAATTCTTTTGAAATGTCCCCTTGGATATTGTGAATTCTGGATGAGGAAAAACTGTGAACTCTGGAGTTGTGGGATTGACGGAATCACAGTTTCTGTGTAGAATTTGAAAAAGACAGATAGCACAGTCTTCCAGTGATAAACTGATTTCTTGATCATGAAAGTATTTCAGATTTTCAATCAGATAATCAAAAAATATAATATTTCCACAAGTTCCTCTTTCATTTCTGTTATTTGTAGCTGAAACAGTTAAATTCATAAGTTACTTAAATTTAATAAGAATTACAATTTGATATATAACAATTAAATTATATCCAACTTTCAATTACAAAAAAAAAAAAAAAAAAAATGTTTGATGTTTACATTATATTTAAAATGAATAAGTTACTATATTTTACTTGTATTTACTTTTCCTTTTATTATACTTTAGTTGTTATATTATAATAAATTTAATCAATTAAAATATATTTATATCATTTTTATTGCAATTATATTTGTTATTATAATATTAAATGTAAATTACAAAATTTTAGAATAGAATAATAAATTAAGAGAGAAATATACTAAAAAAAATAATAAATACTTCTGCATAAAAACATACATGCTTAAAATTATCAAAAGTTTAGGCTCAATAACAATTTCAACAATTCAATGCATTTCAACAATGACTCAACCTATGAAGTATGGATGACTTAACAACCTCGGATAGTTTAAGGTTCTCCTTATGACTATTAGCTAGTAGTTAATGTTATTCGAATACGACAAGCTAGGGTTCATAAACTTAATTCTTGAAATAAGAAACAAGTTAAAAATTACTACAAAGTAATTTTTCTTATGCAAATACTTTAACAGAATTTATTAAAAGTAATAGATACATTAGAAATCAATCCATTTCATAACACCATTAAAAAAAATACATTTATTTAGAAGTTTAAATTGCACAATTACTTGATTTAAAAAAATAAATTATAAAAAAATATTAACTTAAAACTAAATCAATAAGCATTATGGTACACCACACTTTAAAATTATCAATAGAGTAAACTTATTGAAAACAAATATTAAATTAATGTACATAAATATAGCATTCAAAACTAATTATCTTCTATTAATATGATAAAAATAATATAATTCCCGTTTTAATTTGAACACATTTTGAATGTAATACCATATTCATCTAAAAAATTCATTATTGATAAATATAAAATTTTGAAAGTAAAAATAGCTACCTTCATGCAATGTAGAAAAAGTTAATTGAGTCTGTGGACACTTGGGTAATAAACTCGTCAAGTTAAAAGCATAAGGAATAATAATGGTGTTTGATTGGTCAACTTGTTCTTTTTTTGAAAGGACTGGAATGTTTGGCAAAGATTTTACAACCTGAATATCGGCTTCAGCTTTTGATTGAATAGGAAGGGAGGTATCAGGCAATTTTGGAGTTTTTTGACAAACAGCACACAAATGTTCAAATGTTGTTAAAACTTGAGTAATTTCCAAGTCTTTTTGATGGATCTAAAAAAAAGCATAACATTTATACAAATGCATTAAATTTTACAACAAAATAATAATAATTAATTTATTATCTCTTAAAATATAAATCAAAAAAGTTTTGTACTTTTGAAAAAAAAAAAATAATAAATAAATGTTACTAATAATAAAGTATTAGTAACATTTATTTATTATTTTTAAGTAAACAGATTTTACTTGTGAAAATGCATTCCTATATGATCTATAAGTGAAATTTTTAATAATGTAAATTATAATAGTGTAAAATTTATAAATTGAATTATTAAGTAATCGATTACTGAAGTAAAACATCCTTTTAACAATGAAATATACAATTGACAATTTTACATGAATCCAGTATGATGTAATTATCTTTATATCATGTGTGTGTGTGTGTGTGTGTGTGTGTGTGTGTGTGTGTGTGTGTGTGTGTGTGTGTGTGTGTGTGTGTGTGTGTATATATAATATATATATCTATATATGAAACAAAATTTAATTTACAATTTTAGAAAACCAAAAAATTCATGATGATTCTGTCTTCCATGGACAATTTGTTTTTCTCTTTCTCTCCTATATATATATATATATATATATTTTAAAGAAAATTTGCTAAAATTAATATTAATGTTTTAACGTTATTTCAAGTACATGAGTTTAATTTTAAAATAAAATACTCATTTTATCACAATTCAATTGTCATTTAAGGATAATGACACAAGATTTAAATGACAAGAAAAAGTACTGTCCAAATACTATTACTCACAGCTGAGGGAAGTTCTTCAAATTTCAAGCCATTCAAATACTCTGTTTCGGGCGGCATGATTGCAATGCCATACTGGGGTTCAATCCAACATTCTGTTATGAGCTGTAGTTCACCATCTGCTTCAGTTAATTCTGTGTCATCTTCCTCAGAAATACTGGAAAAAAAACTTTCAATTTCAGTTCATAGAACTTAAAGAAGAAATGCAATCAAGTGCTTGATTTGCTATTTTTGTGTCTTTGATTAATTATTAGCACTTCAAAAAGTAGATCATAAGTTCAAATTTTCATTTACAAAATTTAAAAGCAAAATATTTTTGGGATATTATTATCAACCTTATCTAGAGGTCTCCACGCTTGTTGGATCCAGGGTCCCGCAGATCATTCCATAACAAAAGCCATTAACATTTTATCAAACTACTGCAACATTCTAAGAAAAAATCCATTTATGCAAACTTTTTCAAAGCATGCAGTGCACAATACGTACCAAAAATAAAATGAATTTTGTTCTTATTTTAATTTGTATCCAAAAGCTGATTTAAGTAGGACAAATTGAAATAATTTAGATAGATTTGATATGCATGGGAATTTGCGATATGGCAATTTTGCAGGATTTTGTATGAATTTTCTACTAGATTACCCTAGAGAATGGATGGCCAATATTTATATAGTTCATGCATAATTTTTCAAAAACACTTTTTAGTTAAGATTCATCACAGAAGCATATATCACTTCACAAACCTTTTAAAATAGAGTAATACATAATGGATATGTAAAATATTGTATAATATAATAATATGGATATAATATATGGTATATGCATAACTTGTATTATAAAAATATCTTAGAAAATATAAATAAGAGATGGTTTTACTTTTTTTTCTGGTATTTAATTAAGATTAAAATTATATTAACAATTAATTTTTTAAGTATTTTTAAGTAATTTAAAGTTTTAAAAATATGCACATAAAAATCTCTGTATTTCAAGGTTTTGTTTGCCACTGTACATCATTTTGTGCACACTGTAGGCTAATTAGATCGGAACCTGCAGTTTAACATGGATTCCGAACTACTAACAAACACCCACGCCACAGCCAGGATTCGAAATTAAAGCCTGTAGTACCAAAGGCCAGTATTTCAAGGAAATTTACGACTTCACATAGGTCATACTCATATTAGTTGCTGGTCCACAGGACTACAGATTTGGCCCAAATGAAATCAAATTTGAGCAAAAAATTCCAAATATATGTCACTACTGGCCAATTTCCCACAAGAAAATAAATGAATACAATATGCTTGACTGTTATGAAACTTACAACAAATTAGAAAAATTTTCCAACAGCAAAAGATATTTCAGTGACAAGAAAGCAATCTCTTATCTATTACCTTTAAAAAACACAGCAAGACTTATCAGACATTTCTATGACAGAAAATTATGAACAAAAGAAACATTGCAATTATTGAAATTAAATTATCAAATTTTACACAATCACAAATTGTGACTCATTTATATTCACTGACCACATGCTGTATTACAATTTTGATTTGATTTTTTATTCTTTATATATATATATAATTTTATGGAAGAGAGAAGAAGCAATTTCATTAAAAATTCAACATAGCTATTTAAATGAAAATAATGAATTACAATAATGTTAAAATCTCGCACAATTAAAATAATATTAAACTTGAATGAAAATATTGTTTAAATTAAAAATTAATAAAAGAAAAATTACCCAGATAATTAAAACTAACAAGAGAAAATATTAAAAAAACATTAAGAAATATACAAACCAGTCTTTCACAGTAGTATTAGTATGAGGTGGAAATATTATGTATTGAACAACACAACAGTTGGTTTCTCTGTCTATCAAATTGCAGGAGCTCTCCTTGGGTACCTAATAATAAATAAGTCCAGAATAATTTCAAATAATTAAAAGTTATTATATAGATATTAAAAATATAATATAAAAACATTTTTAATTACTTCCACAGGAATTTCTTGCACCATGTAAATAATTCCAAGACTTGAATGTGAAAAATGAAAACCTTCATGCAGTCGAACCCTAAACAAAATAGTTATGAGTGATAATTACAGAAAAAAAAAATTCCACAAAAGCACATATTGGAAATTAATTGTTAAATAAAAAGAAATTTGAATGTAAATTTTCAAACTAAAGACATTTAAAATTAAAAGTTCAATTTAAAGGAACAGCTGAATCACCAAAGAACGCAATACTCTTTTAAGTAAATATTAGAATTTATGGATGGTATCTAGTTAATTTAACACTTAAATATATCTTATTAAGACTTATTTATTATTTAATTTAACTTATGCTTCTGAACATATTTTTTTTTCATATATTCTTTTTAGATTTTTTTTTAAATTTAAATTTCTTTCATGAGTTCAACAGTTTTGCAAAGGAAATTAAAGATTTTAAATAAGTCATTCACCAGATATTAAATTGAAAATAACAGTTGTTGTAATAATATACATGTTTTTAAATGACGCAAAAGATCAAGTTAAAATAAAACTTAAATAATTTAATAATTATTAAATAATTTTCTGAGTAACAGATTAAATTTTTTTTTTTTTACTTAGTTATCAGTCTTTTTTTTAACAATTTGCTCATACTGTATAGTTTTTTCTTGCCATCTATACATCTTGTTTCTATAATATCTTCATATTGTTTTGCTTATTATATACAAAGCTTTTATTTTCTTTGTTAAGAATTGCTTGTTCCTTTTCCATATTGTAATTTCATATACCTTTAAAGAAAATCGCATTTATGTATTTTTTATCAAATTAATTTTCATTAATACTTGGCCATGAATTAAAAAAAAAAGCATGCATGCCTTAAATTGCATAAAAACTTCACCAAAACTTTTTCAATGCATGATCTACAGATTATAAGCAGAACTTACATTAGTTTAATTTCCAGGAAGTCTTTCAAAAGTAAAATATTCTTATTGAATTATTTTCATAAATTGCAAAATTTATAATACAGAATCCTTTTTATAGTCGTATTCAATATGCTGCTTGCTCAAATATAATATTGTGCAAGTTCTGCTTGCTCAATATAATATTGTGAATTTGTGTTTATACAATAATACAGCTGAATTATTAAACTCTATAGAAATGCCTAAGAATACAAACATATAGATATATACATTGGCATTCATTATTAAAAATCGTTAAGTTTTTTCAATGCAATTAGTGCAACCACAAATCACATGGAATGTTAAACATTTAATTTAATGGAAGAAACAGGATCAATTCCTTGTTTGTGGTGCTAGTCAGATAGACACTATACAAAGATACTTTGAAAGAGAAAAGTTTAATAGTTAATGCTGAAATTTTTCATCTAGTTTGTCTTTTAATATTATGTGATGAATTTTAATTTTTAGTCATTAAAATTGTACTTTTTATTGAAATTAATCCCCCTTTCCTCTGAATATACCTTTCTTCCCTATAACACAGTTCTTTTTTAATCTGTTCAACTTCTCTAATTGCCTATTTTTCCCATGATCGATGGTCGGACAAAAAAATGCTTTATGATAAAAAAAATGTCCTCTTACTTAGTCAATGTATACAATATCTTGGATGCAGATTTCAAATCCAACGATGAATATGATTCATACTGCAAAGTATATATCCACCTCTGCTGCATTAAATATTTACTCAGTGTGGCCATAGCATCAGCGTATAAGCCAGAATCTAAATGCTTCTGTTGGTATGGCATAGTCTTGGTATTTTCTTGACTATGGGATACTGATACAAGAAAGTTTGTAGGAAGTTTCTCATATCTGCAATAAAATATAAATATCAACTACAATTATTACTTTTAATGAGTATAAATTTATAATCTGTAAAAAGCAAAATGACTTGTTCATTGCATTTTTTTTTTTTTAAATCATTCTTCACTGACAAATTTTATTTGACAGATAAAACTAAAACTTTCATTTTATAAGGTGACTACTTATGTTTATTTTACATATATTTACCTGATTAAAATCTTTTCGACTGGCTTTTTTAAGATAAAACAGCAATGAGATTCCGATGAAAAAGACTGTTGAGGAGATGATTGGAAATAATCCTTCCCAGTTGAACACTTTACCGTTGAATTCAAAATTTTTTCTCTTACTTTATTGACAATCTACAAACATATAAAATCATTTTATAATCTAATAACATTATTAATCACAAAATAATACATTGGCTATAAATTTTGGAACACAAAAATGAAAACTGATTATATTAAATGCCATAACATGAGAAATAAGCATCTATTTCACTACTTGCATTTAAAAAAATATTATTATTAATTATTAATTAACTTAATAATAATAATAAAATTAATTATTAAGTTATTTATCATTAACAAATGCTAAGTTATAAAGTTATAAAAAAAATGACACATTAAAGGCAATATTTAAAAACTTTCAAAATTTGAAGTATGATTATGACATCAGCAATAGTATGGTTTGGTTTGTTGCTCTACAGTCATCTTGTACACACAATGGCTAAACAGACCGGGACCTACAGCCATAAAAAAAATTTAAAACGATAACATTTAAAAGAAAGAAAATAGATGCTGGTAATAAAAGGCATAAATTTTAATTTTCTTGAAACAGTACATTTAAAATTTGAATTATTGAATGGTCCTTCATTTTGGTTTAAAAGTTTATCAATATTATATAATATCAATTACATTGATCACCACTTTAATGATTTTATCACAATAAATCTACAGAAAATAACAATAAAATTACTATTATATAATTGAAAAAAATAGGCCTTTTTCTATGCTTTAAAACTTATACATTAATAAAACATGGAAAAAATATTGAAAATAAAATCCCAAGCAAAATGCAAATAACAAGGTCCCCATTTACATGAAGATATTCTCTGAATTATATAGATTACATGGAGAATTCAATAAATAAAATAAAATAAAAAGTAACAGACAGCATCTATCAAACTTAAAACAGATTCAACAGCAATTAAGACTAACAATACAGGATTTTTAACTGAACAGAGAATAGAATGGGAGAAAGTTCTGTAATTTTTTTTTATCTATATCAGGTTATTGCCCAATAAAGAAAGAATATTAAATTAATTATAGATAAGATTAACAGAAAAGAAATATCAAAATTTGCAAATAAAAGTAATTATATATACTTTTACATGATTTTTGAATGCAAAATTTGGAAAGTTTTACATGATTTTATTTATTTTTACATAAACAACATGAAGTCCAAATTAGCAAAATATTTTAAGAAAAAAATTCAAAATTCAAGAAAGAGTTTTGTAAAAATTTCTGAATCAGAGAATTTTGTTTTAAAGAAGTTTTAATACTAGGCAATAATTTATACTTTTTGCCTAATATGATTCAAATGAAGAACACACTAAGAAGTTTTCACATAGTTTATTTTAAAGGGTTGTTTTTAAAATAGCATCTATTGAATAAAGTTTTAGAGGCTTAATTACATATATAATAAACTCAAACTTTTAAATAAGCAAGATAAATTTGGATAAAATTCAAATTGAAACTAAAATAAATAAGAAATTTGAATTAGATGAAATATCTTATAATAAAACTGTGTTACTAATAATAATATGTAAAATGTTTGTTTTTAAATTAATAATGATATTATGAGAATTAAATTTCATCAAAATTACCTCATATCTTTGGTGTCCTGGCAAACCGCCCAGAAATGCAAGCCTAATTACAACACAAGGAGGTTTGCTTGTCACTCGTATAACATAAAATGATACTGGAGGTTTATCTGGGTCACTGAAAGAAAATTAACCATGAATACTACATGAATAAATATATCAATTTAAAAATAAACATATAAAGGCTTCAATTTAAACATTCTTTATTTAAAAAAAGCTTAAAAGTACAAAAATAAGAACACATTGAAATTTCATGTGAGCTGTAAGTACTCTATAAGATGGCTATTACATTATTAAAATTAGCTTGTAGCTTTGAATTAAAGAAATTGTACAAAATTATAATACAAAAAATTTAACACTTATCATTTGTATAACACATTTACACTTTACACATTTATTTATATGTTTTTTTTAAATAAATAATGAGGAGATTATTTAAATTTTCTATAATCGAATTTTTTGCTGTCTTCTTAACCTTGAAATTAATTGAATGTGATTTTCATTAATAAACCATATGCAGAATTATATTTTAAATGAAAATTTTCTAGAAAGAAAAACAATCCACATACTCGAATAAAAGTTTAATATAAGAGTGATTTTCAACAAGCACAAAAGAAGTCAATTCACTCAGCACTGTATGGAGAGTATTCATTGCTTGTCGACATTGAACATGCGCATATCTGCCGCTTGAATTGGGAAGATGCAAGTTTTTCTGTAGAGGGGTATCATGTTGCAGAATTACACCTATCCGATGGGCATGCATCCATTTTTGCCTAAAATAAAAAATATATAAAACTTATAAAATCATATTTTTATTCATAATATAACAATTGCATTTGCCACAAGTAATTTTATTACAGAAAACAATGATTTGTGTTTTTTAATTTTAATACTGCTACAAGCATGGAAAAATTTTGAAAGCTATTAACATTTTGTATTAATTTAATTTATAATTTTTAATATAATTCCATTATGTTGTGCATTCAATTGCTATAATTCTTCAACAAAAATAAGATAATGATGCATTACATAATAGGTGACAAAAAACATTAAAAATTACATGTTTCTTTAAAATTGAAAAATAATATAACCATAATTAAAATTTACAAATATCATTAACAGAGTGAAACCATGTAAAATTTAATAATGAAGTAGAATATCAGTTATATATGCTTACAATAATGTTCACATTCTTCATTTGTTAAATGAAACAATTTTTTTTACTGATTTACATTAAATAAAAGATTATCAACCTTTGAAAAGAATGTTCCATATAAAGAATAAAAGTTTAAAAAAATGTATAATTCTGCTTTTAACTTGTTTTCAATTTGATACATATGAATTAATAAACTATTATTTAAATTCTAAACTACTGCATACTACATTAAAGCATTCCCAGATTATGCCGCAATAAATGTATCAAGAAATATATTTTTAAATCTTATCTAAAAATCAATTAGACTAAAATTATAAATACATATGTATTCTTACCAAACATTGATGTCCAACAAGCACAAAGTTTTCCAAAAGGAAGCAAATTGCAGGCTGGAAATGTTTCTTGTGAGGGATGGAGCAAAGTCACTGTTTATAAAAAAAAGAGATCAAAAGTTAGTTTTTTTTATAAAATATTTTTTTAAAATTCAATAGAATATAGTGATGGGCCTGATGGCTGAGTGTCTAGTGCGGTCATACTCTGTGCCACAAGTTTCAGTTTCGAATCCTGGTGGTGCCATGAATGTTTGTAGTGGTTCGAAATCCACTTTAAACAGTAAGTCCCAGTCTAATATGACTGTAGAGTGTTGGGTATCATGCTGACAACCCTGTCTCGTAAAAAGAAAAACATCTCCTGTGTAGAAATCTGCCAGTAGGCAGATGGCCTTGACCCACCAAGGGGCTGTTGCGTCACTGATGATGATATAATAATAATAATATTATATATTTTAAAAACAACAAAAATATCTTAAAATTTATTATCCTTGATATATTATGAAAGCATGTCTTCTGTCTTTCAAATAGCAACATTTTAAATAGATTATCACATCAAATTATTATATATATATATATACATCATACATAACTTTAGCTATATGTAGCTAAATATATAAAAAAAAGGCTTTTCTTCCTTTATTCTATTTAAAAGTTTTCATTTATTTTTGTACATTTTAGTGAATATTTTAATAGTAAGAATAATTAATTATTACTATAGCTTATCAGTATTTATTACAATTTGCAAGGCAAAAAATACATTACAGAATATGAAAAATTAGATTTTTTTATGTTGATCAGTTGATCAAAAACCACAATTATGTTATTGCTATTTAATTTTATTTAATACATAAATTATTTGGCAGACATAGCCAATGATTTTATTTTTAACTTTATAAATCTAAATGATTGATCTTGAATATACATTATCTACAAATTTCTTGCACATCTTATAGTAAATTACTCGAAAATTCTATCTAAGTTTCTGTATGAAACCTTTGTAACTTTATCAAAAATCATTTATATAGCATTTGTTATGTTTTGTGTTTAAAAAAAAAATTCAATTTCATTCTTGGAGCTCCTTTTTATAAAAATAAAAAGATTTCAAAAGAAGTTTTTTTAATGTAAAATAGATAGTGATTGGCCACGAAAAAAAATTTGGGCAAAAATATCACTGAAATTAATGAAAATTATTTTATCTTTAATAAAGAAGTGACTTATCACATACAATTCATATTAAATAAATAAATCTTATTTAATACCTGAAATAAATAAAAAGTTTTTCTTTATTCTTACTTAGATTGGAGAATGCGTGTTGCAGGATTAGTTGAAAAATAAAAAAGAGGAACACCATTTTTCAGACTGTCTGGTACAATGTAATATGCAGGATTTAAAGCAAATGAATGGAGTTGAGTCAAAATTTGATCTGTGTTTGACAAGCTGCAAAAATAAATTAAGCATTTTAAAAGATGAAACATTTTTCAAGAAAAAGAATGATTTAAATAAAAGTTTATTTTACTTTTTGATGTAACTCCAGAATTGTGTAATAACAGTCTTGCGATATAAACTTCGAATTGGCTTTTTATCAGAGCAAGTAACATCATGAAGAAATTCATAACAGCCATCAACAATTATTTCAAAATGACACTGAGGAACATCAGATGAGTTATTTTTCCTAAAAAAATATTTGAGAGCAAATCAATGAATTAGAAATATTTGCCTTGTACGATTGTTTAGAAACGCAGAAATGGAAAACATTTTTATGCAACACAGGGAAATCCTTTTTAATAAAATATTTCAGCAAACTATTTAGGAATAAAAATTGTCAAATATATCATAAAAGATGTAAAAATATTAGGGAACTTTATTAATGTATTAAAATTATATTTGTTTTATATTTTATTTAGAATTTTTTTTGACAACATAATGAATATAGAAACCGAAATAATCCCTGTGAGAAAAATAATATAATAGTGCAATTTTTCTAGCATTTATTCATCAAGTAGTACAAAACCCTGCAAGTTAAAAGTGAATGAATATATTAAAAATTCTAAATAGGCAAAGAATTCAAAGTAATTAATTTTTAACTGAAATATAAAATATATATCATGTCATAATACTTTTTAGATCTATACAAAATTGTTTATGAACTAATCATGTTTAAGTAAAAACCTTTTTATTAACTTAAAACTCATATTTGCTTTATTAATAAATATAAAATTTATAGATCAGAAACAAATTAATAATACACTAATAGAATTTGGAGTACTTGGAGTTGATTTGTTTTTTTCCTTGATTTAGTGAGGAACTGTTACAATATTTGGATATATATCAATAAATATTCAATAAAATTTGATAAATTTTGTATAAACTATGTGTTGGAGAAGTTCCAAACTATAGCATTTCTAATAACATATTAAAAATACATATTAAGTAATATGTAAATATCTACTAATTGTAAAATATATTGATTAAAAGTTTACCATTGTCTACCTGGAACAGGACCAGATGTGATCAGGTATTCTATGTTTGTACTCAACATCCATGGCAAGACTAAACGAATTTCTGTAGTATTCTTAGCTGGAAAATAAGAAAAAAAAAATTGCTATCATCAACAACACTTAACTATCCTTTCAATAATTTAAAAACAAACTATATATTAAGGCGATATATTATTATTAAGTTGAAAACAATTTCAAACAGACTAATACAAAATTTAATGAAAACATGTCCAAATAAAAAAAATTAGAAGAATCCTTAGATTAAAGTATTAGATTTACCTTCATCAATTAACACATTTCTAACAGAGTAGCCTTCTCTCAGACGACAAGATAATAAATTTTCTAAACTAACTTTCCAAGTACCTTCTGTGTGTTTTTTCTTAACTCTTGATTGATGAGCTACTGTATAAAAGTGAGGATTGCTGAAAAAAGAACATTCATGTTATATGTGTATCAATTCAATACTGAAATTTAAGAATACTTCAGGTGTTTATAATTAAAAATTTATTTTTAGGCATTTTCAAAATATTTATTTAAACTTGATGTTAATGCGAGAGAAACCAATAAGAATGCATCACAAAAGAGAGAGGAAAACGACCAAATTGCTGCAAGTGAGAGAAATTAGGAAAGAAAGAAGAAGAGTTAAAAGGTTTGACAAAATAAAAATGGTAGCCAGAAGGAAGTTGGGAGGACTGAACATGTCGAGGAAGATCAAGAGGATTCAGGAAGTTGGAAAGCTTGGATCAAAGTGTTACAGAAGCTTTCAAGCATATGTTCAAAAAGACATGCTAGTGTTTCATGTTGATTTGTTTCAATGTTTAATCATCAATAAATGTATTCATTCTAATTTTGATTTGAAATTTTGGAGTTATTTATTTGAGTCCAATTTTGCAGAGGACACAGAATTTCTTACTGCAAAAAATATTATCCAAAACAGTACATATAGTATCCAAAATAAGAACAAAATATACATCATGGCTTCTGAGAAAGCATATCAGTTTATAACAACGTTTATTTTATACCTAATATCTAACAGTAAAACAGCTATTATCAAAGTTACTACTTTCACTACAGTTTTCCAGTAAAACACGTAGTGAAAGTTGACAATCATTAATCAACTGTTACTCTCTATGTTTGATTAATCAGTCTGTTACTCTGATTTAAGCTACTGCAATTTTGGATCAGAGTAATTGAAAACAGGTATCTCAATTAGGGAAATATTCAATTGATCAAAATAAAGAACAATATTAACATTTATAAAGAAGATCCTATAATCATATAGACAGACTGTTCTCAATAGATAAATGCAAATTAAAATTAACACATAAAATTTGTAAACTTTCAGTATATTCATTAACAATAAAAGTGTTAAAGTAACTAAAAATAAACATTTTTCTTCTCTTTTATTTTTAAATGAACAATTTTTTTTAACAATGAGCATTTTTCTTTTCAAACAATCATGACCACATAAAACTGACACACAATGAAAATTGAATACAAATAGTCTTCTAAGGAATGATTTAATTCAGAAACAAATTAGAATAGTTAACTCACTATTTTTCAAAGAAATTTCTAGCTAAAAGAACACAAAATATGTAAACTTTCACCGTTTCATCAAAATGACACCAAATTAATATTTTAACTACATAATTAATAAATTTCAAATACTTTTGTATCTATGACTTTCTCTTATAAAAGACATCTGAAGAAAAATATGTAAATCATATTTGATTTATTACATTATAATCAATAAATTCATTATTTGTTTACAAATAGCAGAATTAAATTTTAAGTAATAAGTAGCTATAGTGGTACTTTAAACTGATTGATAAACATTATATTGTTTATTAGTAGTAGTAGTAGTATTTATATGTAAAATTTTGTATTATTTGTATTTACTTAAATCTTATTCCTTTTATTTTATTTCTTTTAATATGACAATCAGTTTCAATGCGGAAATATTTGACAATTGGATGAAATTTAATAATCTTTGTACTACCATTGTCACACTTTTACATGCAAATGGTTCTATAGATAATAATAGTGCCATAATTAAATGCATCAATAAGGGTGAAACTGTGAAATAACATGGCAACTGTAACGATTTTGAATTTTTAAGACTAAACATTATAGGTAGGGGGGGAGTTGCCGTTGCCATCATCAGACTTTTTATCTATTTTGTGAGTGTCTCTTTTAGTTGTTAAAATAGGGTGGAAAAATGTATTATGTCATAATATGCATACACACATAATGAAAAAACAGCAGTGTGTGTGCAAAATAAATTAATACACAATTATTTTTATTTCAACAAACTGAAAGTATGATTCATGAAAACAGAGGTTTCCATATTTCATTTTTTTTTATATATAATACAGAAAGTCACTCATAATTTTTTTGAAAGAAAAATTAATATGTAACGAATCACTTTGTTAAAAAGATTTGATAACATTTATGTGTTTAAAAAAATTACAATTCATATACTGAAATACAACATAATTTTTTTTTTTTTTTTTTTTTAGGGAAAAGAAAGAAAACCTTTATTTTATATGCAAAAAATTAATATAAATAAATATTTAAAATAACATACTCCACATGCCAATAACTCTCAGTGCTGTGAGATGGTTCATATGCTTCTAAAAAACATGAAGTATTTGTTTTTTGAAAATTCCAAAGTAATAAGGCTTTGTGATAGGAATTGATTTCATTACCATTCATAATATTTGGTACCTACAATTGAAAAGAAATTTCTTATGTGTTATACAATATGAAAAATTATGCTTTATAAATAATAATTTTAGTACAACATTTCCAAGTTCCATTTATAAAAACATGATAATGGGATCTAAATTTAATATTTTATGTAACAGTACTAAAAAGCACTTTTAGCTATAAACACTCACTCCATATTTACAAGTAGGAAAATAAGCTCCACAAGTAGCATTTGCAATAAATTCCATCAGCTCTTTGTAGGGTACTCTTCCAAAGCATGAGAAGGCATGAAAAGGACTGCCCAACTGGATGAAAGAACAAGCAATGGTGCTGTTGCGTAATTGAGTCAGTAAAGAGTCTAAGCTTTTACAGGTTGGAAAATTCAATATACCATCTGTTATGACAACAATTCCTATAAAATACATACATGTACCAAAATATGAATATGTAGATAAGTGTACTTATTTACATTAATATTCAACTGTTCATTCTAAAGCTAAATTGTGTGGAAATTAGAACTTTTCTAAATAATTGGATTGGAGGAATTGACACTTTTCTTTAGCTTATAAAATTGAGTAGATATTAGAATCATTCACTAATCAAGATGCAATAAACACATTAGGAAAAAAAGGAAATTATTATCATATTCATAAAAAAAGAGACAAGAAAAGAAAATGTTCATGTCTAATCATTGATTTTGAGCTACTGAAGAATTTAAGTAGAATATAAATGGATATTGCTTCACAATGACCATATAAAAGAAACCATAAATTTATATTTTAAAGTGCATATCAAAGAAGAAACAAACAACAATTCAGTATGGTTTATAAAGTTTCCAAATTTGAATATTTAAGCTACAACTATATTATGAGCTCGATTCTGTGGGGTTTTTTTTTCCTTGTATATGTATATTGATGTTATTAATAAAAATTCATTAAAATTACAACTTATTTTCAAACATTAAAATTGTTTCATAACTTACATGGAATACAATGAAACTCTATGAATAATTATAAAATTATTCATTGTGTTTAAATTGATTAAATCCTCACACACAAAAAATTGGAAAATCTGTTCAATATAATTCTTTTTTAAAGAATTAAATGATTTTGTCTGAATAATATTTTTAAAAACTATTCGTACCTGCACTACTGTTCTCAGGTAGCAACTGAAGAGCTAATATACCATACTGAATTACTTTTAAAGTGCTGATGTCAGCTGAAAAATCTAAAACTTTCTTTATCATTTTATTTCCATCTATAGTGCTATCTACCATAATGCCAGATGAGTCATGAGACATCTAAGAAATAAAAGAAAAAAAATTTTATAAATAATGAAACATGTTTTATTTTTGACATGATTCAATATTTTGACCAAAGAATTTTCTATCAACATTAATATTTATAAGATATAAATTTTCTTCACAATACACATTAACTTTCTATATCTGTCAAACGTTTATCACATAAAAGAATATTATTTCCATCTTAAAAAAAATTAAGAATTTTCCTTATTTATCTAATGTAAAATAACAAAAGCAACACTCTATTTTCAAAGTTTAAAAAAATCAGCTCTTGAAGTTGAAATTAGTGCATTCATTTCAATTAATTTCAACAATACTTTTAAATACACATAGCAAATATTATTTATTAAGACTAAATAATCCTCGCCTACATAAATTTGTATTCAGTAAATGCTTTATATAATCAGCATAAAATGCATAATAATGTGTTTATACTATTTCTAATAAGTTGATTTTTTAGGGAGGAGGTGAAAAAAACAATAATTACATAAAAGTAGGTATCCATAATAGAGAAAATGTTTCCTTCATGTGAGAAATAAGTTTAAAAGAAGATTTCAATTATAACATCTTAACAGACTAATAATAATTATTACATTCACTAATAAAAATTTTCATTAAATTATACAATATTTTTAAATTAAAATTTCAATTTTTAATATGATACTAATTAAAATATATAAATTACCATAAACTGTATTTGTTCATCAGAAACCGCAGAAGAAACAGTTTTAACTAATTTGCACATTTGCTCCAATTTTCCACGAAGATAATCTAACAAAGTGTCTACATTTCTAGGAGTAAGGCTCCAACCTTGTATGATAGCCTAAGTATTAAAAAAAATTTGTTAGTTTTTCTATTATTCAATAAAATACTTTTATTCAGTGAAAATCCGTCTATAAATATTAAAAGCTAATTTACTATTTTACAATGGGGTTGTAATTTAGAACAAATAACCCCTCTTGGAATTCAATAGAGAACTTTCTGGAGATGTTACAATTCCACTGATGCTCATATAGATCAATTAATCCCACACGACACAGATATAAAAAAAATAATACACATAGAAAATGAATCGCATAAAAATTGTTTTATTTATATGATAACTTTGTTTAATAAAACAGATAATTTTTTAAGTAATTGATCAAAATACAAAGCATTTAAAAATAATATTTTGTTATATTATGCACATTATAATAAATTACACAAGTTGCTTTATATTTCAAATAAACTCAAAGAATATTTTAATCAATTTTTATTTCAAGCAAATTGTATAATTACATGGTTAATTTTCAAGGTAATAATTAAGTACTGATAATAATGATAAAACTTTAAATGAATAATTAGATGTTTCAATAAAAGAAAAAATATTACCTGTGGAGCTGCAGCCGAACAATTAGGAATGTGAGCAATAACTGTGATATAAATTTGGGGTGAGAAACAAAATTGACTGCCAGGAACAAAAAACTGAAAACAAAGACATAATTTGATTCATCTAAAAATTTAAAAAAAAAACTAATCAAATAAAATAGAGTAGTACGAAAAACATTTGCTTTTAACTTATTTAAAAGAATTATATTTTTAAAAAATCTTCTGTAGTTATTTTATTTTTAGCAATTGTATAAATATAAATGCAAATCATTTGTTTACTTTTGAAACATTATTTTTTGTATTTTCTTAAAACAAATCTAATTATCTTAATAAAAAGAAACTTTATGTCACATGATTTAATAATTCATATATTCCATTTTATTATTATTTTTTTTACTAACAAGGATTCAGCAAAGAATGATTACTAATTTAAATGTTGCTATTCTTAATTTATACTTGCATCAATCAGTTGTTCCTAAATTAAGAATTTTAATGGCCACAATATATCACTATATTATTTCATTTTTTTTTCTTCATACTACATTGTATTATATACTTCTAGCATAATTATTTTTTAAAAAATAATAACTTGAATACATAAGCACCCTTAAATAATGCCAATTATTTGTTAGCAAGTCAATGAAGAAAAACTGTTAACTTACAGGTTGGCAAATACTTTTAAGACTAAGTTCTAAAGAACCAAATATTTCTTCGCAAAAAATATCATCATGTTGAACATCCTGTAAAAAAACACAGAATATACACTCACTTGTTATTTTTTTAAAAAAAATAGTTCTTGCACAAAAAAAATAATAAGTTTTCAAATATAGCAATAATACATAATAAACTTTTTCTATATACATTTTCTATACAATAAAATTTATTCACATAATTGTTTGAAGAGAATTTTACATTGAAAATAAAATTATATATATATATAATAATTTTTCAAAATAATTGAATAAAAATAAAATTAACTTAATCATTAAAATGAATTTTAAATATAATAATAATTTATCTTATATATTTTAAAACAATGTTTTATTTTTGCATTAATCTGTCACATGAAAAATAACTTTGTAAAAAATTTATTATTACAGAACTTTAACAGGTTCACATTAAGTTCTGATAACACAAATTAACAATATAAAATAAGTTGAAATTTGTCTGAAATAATTTTAGAAGAAATATGAAATCCTTATCAAATTAATTTTAAGCATTTAATAAAATAATTTAAATAAAGCATTATTATAAAATTTCATTTCTTTAAGATAAAAAAAGTTTAAAAATAAATATTAATTTCCAAATTAATATCAGAAAAATATTTGTTTTTAAATATATAAGCGTTATACTTACAGTAATTAAAAGCTAGTAATTTAGGAAAAACTATTTTGCATTGATAACCAGAAGTTAATGTTAATTATGTTCCAAAATAATAAAAATGAAATCTTAAAAGAAAATTCTAAAAGTACCCTGTAAAAGAAATAAATTACACACCACAGATGAAACAGAAGAACTTAAATCCAAACAAAACACAAGTCGATATTGAGTAGATAGAAAATGTATTTTTGTATCTGAAACTATCTTTACAGTAGAGCTATTTTCTTCAGTATCTACTTCAAATTTCTCTGTTAACTTTGGGATGGCTGATATTATCTCTATTTCTTCTGAACATTCCTCCTAAAAAGAAAAATTAAATTTTAAAATGTTACAATATTTATGCATGTTAATTGCCTTAAAATGATTAATTATTGCCTTAAAATGAAATATTCAAATTAAATGTTGTTACTCATCCACCTGGTTTAGGTCCCTAAACCAAGTTCAGAAGACATCACATTAATAAATCAAGAGCAATCTTTCCCTCATTCAACAGTTTCCCCACAGAGGCAACAATACAATTAAATTAGATATAATTCATACAAAATACATTTAACAGATCACTTATTTTGTGAATTAAAAATTAAACACATAAAGGAAAGTTTATTTATTTAATTAAAAGTATTTATTATTATATGGGAAGATTTGATCCATGATTCCTCCTTTGTTGGAAATAATAAAAAATGGTGACGTTTTCTGTACTTTACAAGCATTTTTTTTTTTAATACAGTAATAGGAGAATTTAACATTAGAAATGAACTGATTCCTTTCATTTGCATACGTAAGCTCACTGTACATTTTAGATTCTTAGTATCAATGCAGAATGTGGATAACAATAACAAAAAATTTGACAGACCTTCTTACAAATGGTAAAAATAGAAGAAAGCTAAATTTTTCTGAAATTGATAATTTTTAAATTTATTTAATGAGTAAATTGCTTTTAAATTAATATTTTAGTTTAATACTAAAATACTAATACTCAGGTAATTATGCAGAAATTTGGGTTAAATTGATTCCTAGCAGGAGTTAATGTCACAAAAGCACATACAAGTGTTGAAGGATTAAAATTTAGAATAGCATTTTAACCAATTTTTAAAAATTTATTTATTTATTATTATTTTCTGTAGTTGGGCAATAAATAAAATACAAAGATAAAGTAAATGAACAGGTAGCAAGATACATATACTGATTAATACAATTAAATCAAATACAGAGGCTACAAAATAAATAAGAATAATTACAAAAATAAAAAAAAAGACAGGCATTGCCTCAATAACTTGTCAATATAATGCTGTCTAAAAGTTAAAAAGATGTACCCTACAACAATGAAAGTAGTTCATTGGTTGAATCATGCCATAAAATTGACAATGTGGCTGGTTGAATGAATGCCAATGAATGAATACCAATACGATGGAGGTGCTGTCCCAAATAATTGTAATCTGTCACTAGCCAGAATTGGATTTTCTAAACCTTTAGGAATATTTAAATGATCCACTTTCCCTCCCTTCATTTTCCTTTGATTCTGTCATGTATTATTTTATTCAAAATCAATTTAATTAACAGTTTACTTAAAAAATATGACATTTTGGTGTATGCTTGTTGCGAGTATGTTGAGTGAGAAAAGCAGCTGGTTTGTTCCTAAAATATTGCAATATTCAGAAATTCACTGTAAAGCAACTTCTTTATTTTTGTCTTCTCATGGTCAAAGTAACTCCTGACAATCAAAATTAATCAATTTAAATTGTTTCAGATATTAAACTGTAAAAAATGTATTTCTCTTGCAAATAAAATTCCTTTTACCATTTATGAAATAATAATGAATACTTATAAAATTTAATAAAATAAATATATCAAAACTTTTAATTATAATTCAAATAATCCGATAATTACATATTCAAGAAAATATTATAATTAAATTTAATGACATAATAAGAATTTAACAAATCATAGTGCAATAAACAATAAATAAAAATTCAAAATATTTTTTTCTGAACTTTAAAAATTCAATGTGATAATTGTATAGATTAATACAAAAAGAATTTTATGACATCAGACAATAAAATTATATCCATTTGTTTAAATATATATAAAAGGAAATGAAACAAACATTTTTTTTTCTTTATGATGAAAGAAAATTATAAGAATCATATTTTTCTTTTTCATTTAGAGGAATGAATTCCAAACAAATAAAATACTAACCTCACAAGTTTTCCATTTAAAAGTAAGAGTCTTATTTAAATTTTTAAAATACCATTGAGCCCTAATATTTCTAGATATGCGATACTTATTTGTCATCACTACATACACATCTTTTGCTTCTAAAGAAGAATTCTCCATCTGAAAAAAAAAAATAATTAATTAATTAGTACAATACAGTAATTTAGTACAATTTTTACCATAATTCCAAGAGCTAAGTAATCTGTTAGCAAATGAAGCTAAACTGGCATCATGTATTTTAAATAATGTATACACAATAATAGAAACAAGTTTAAATAAAACAAGTATAATTATTACTACAAATATTTAATGTGATATCATAATTATAGTATCATCTATACGAATAAATAAAGTAAGGTATATAAAAGACGTTTGATCAAAGGAAACAAATTCAAATTGGACTTCATACAGAAATTATTACATAAAATTATTTTTGAAAAAAAAATTGTTATAACTTCATTTATGAACCTAGAAATATATATATTTTTAAATATCTATTAAAACATTTTTTTAAAGAATTAAAATAAATACTTACTTGATAAGTTAATAATTAGTTAAACTTTAATAAAACTTGTTCCTAAACATTTAAATAAATTACATTATTTCACTAAAAAAGGATAAAACAAAATATTTTAATTACTTTTACATTTTTAATAAAATAATATGACATATTTATACCAAACACAAATTTCTATTCAAATTAATAAAATATCCTTATAATGATTTAACAACTGAAATAAATGCAAACTATTTTTTAACTAATGAATTTTTATTTCATTTTATTAATATGTCTACAATCAACAATTTCTTGAACTTGATTTGTAATGCTAACATAGTCTTACATAATATAACAGAAACTTTAATTTGTAATGTTGTTACTAGCTTTTATGAGGGAAAATTATACAAAAAGTTAAGTTAAACAAAAACCCTATAAAAATTACTAATAAAATAAGCAAAAATCATATTAATAAAACTATTACATGCAAATCCCAAAATAATAAATTTTTTTATTTATCAAAGAAATTAAGATAAACATTTCGTGTAATGAAATGAGTTATTACTTATCTAGTATAATTATTAAAACATAAAATGAAATATAAAAAAATGTGCAACATTAAACATTTTTAAAATAAAAAAAATTTGATTTTAATTTTTTTAAATATTCTAGTTTTTGTTTTATAAAATGTCATGTAAAAATAATAGACTATATTTTGAAATTCTTTTCACTTTATCGAAGTCTTAATCTTTAAAAAAAGATTATAGTGTTTTCAAATTAATACCACATTATCTCTCAATAATATATTTATATAATAAGAACCAAAAAAATTCCAATATTTCTCAACAAAAAACAACATACGAGACTTCATTATCAGTTTATAACATGGAAATTGTTTTATTTATAAAAGATTGGTTTCATAACCAATAATTCTAAACATTATACCTCAAAAAATTCTGAAAAATCTTTGGAAGACATGTTAACTTAATTTGAGAATTTCTCACATTATCAGAGAACGAAACTAATCCACTTTATCTGACAACCAGAAACAGAACTGCGGTTGTTCACATGTCCATTGTTTACTTATTCTTGATAACTACGGTTACAATGAAAAGTGTGTTCTGCATGAAAAATTTTGTTAGTGATAAAAGCAGGATTATTCATTGTAAAATGGACAAGACTTATCTAAGAATAATTGCACCATTTTTAATTCAAACACAAACCCTAATCAGATTATTGTTTTATTACTATTGGCAAGCGAAATGGAACAGAAAAATTAAATGTTGCAAGCTAGTTAACGTTTCGCCAAAAAATTATCTTCATCTTCTAAAGTATCAACAGGTGTAAAAATTTATCCATAATCTTTAAAAAATACTCAGTAAGCAAGACATAGCCTTTCTATAAGCAAGACATTTTGGTAATCAAAATGTTAAAGATTTGTCAATTTTGGTGATCATGGGAGAAAATTATATAAGGTAAAATTTGATAGCTTCATTTGGAAAAGTTTAATTAAAATTTAGTCATTTTTTTAGTATGTTAACAGTGCCCTCTTTGTCAGTTAGCTCTTTGGGTTTTCATTCGAAATCTTTTTAATCTAGAAATTCTATTTCAGATAAATTATAAATATATTACTTTAAAAAAAGTATGGGAGAGTCTCTTTCATATTTCATTGCCATGGATCATTTATGCTATTGATACAACTCTCTTTGTAAGTCTGTAGTTTCTAATGAAAATAAACACATTCGTAAAATTTTTAATTAAAATGCATTTAATTAATTGATCTTTTTTTTTTAGCTCTAAAAAAAGTACTCGTTCTAAAAGTACTTTGTCAATTCTTTTCAATTAAAATCATACCTTATACAGGAAGCTATAGAATTCAAAATAATGCACATTTTACAATTTATTGTTTAAATTCCACATTCTTATCTTCAGGATTCTTTAATCTACTCCATAGACTTTTCACAAAAACAAAAACTGTATAAATAATTTTTTTTCTTATAGAAATGTTAGATGTTATTGTCCAAGATGACGACTATCTAAATGAATTATTCTATTTCAGATAAATTATAAAATATTACTTTAAAAAAAGTATGTGAAAAAAGTATTATTAATTTTTTTTTTCTATTTTTAAAATCATTTTATATTTTTTAACTTGTGGCGGTATTGTAAAGGTTGCGTAGTGTTATTAAAATCCAGACGGCAAAATAAAAGACGATAATCAATTTTTACAATTACGACATGTTTATTCTACTTCGAACGCTTACTACGTTCTATTTTTATTCTAGCGGGAAAATTCCCTTTTTTAACAGTGAAAGTAGAAGTCGTTCAATTTGTATTCCATTTTACATCAATAGGTGTCGCTACATCACTCCCCTACCAGTAACAAAGTTACGTTACTTTGAAAATGGTAGACGAATTAATATATCAATACAAATAATAGCGAACAAATACACATTGATACAAATTGAAATTGCACAAAATAATTACAAATACAATTACATATAAACATTTACATACATAAATCAAGTTAATTTTTAAAATGGAATGGATGAATTATAAATTTGAAGAAAAGTCAATAATGTCATTGAAACGAACAGGAAGTTTTACTTGTCTTCCACAACGTGTTGTTGTATTTGGTTGTACAACTTGCTGACTTGGTATAAATGTTTGTTCACTCGGCACAGATGTATGATCATTTGATGACGTTGGATTCAGAAGTTCATTAGGTTGTAACACATATGCCGGTTTTAATCTATCCACTGAAATATTAACTTGTTTATTTTTAATTGATAGAAGAAAGTTTTTCGGGGATCTTTGCAATACCAAATAGGGTCCTTCATATGGGGGTTCTAATGGTTTTTTAACTCTGTCAATTCGCAGAAATACATGTGAGCATGTGTACAAATCTTTTGGAATGAAGATCTTTTGTTTACATTTGTTTTTGGATTGGTATGGTTTTAAATCAGCCATCTGTTTTCTGAGATTACTTACGAAATTATCATCAGATTTTGGCAATCTGGATTCTTCAAAGAATTCGCCTGGTAGTTTAATAGTTTTTCCATAAACCATTTCAGCTATTGTATACTTAGAGTCCTCATGTAGAGCAGCTCGCAAACCCATAAGAACCGTTGGTAATGTGTCCGTCCAACGAACGTTGTTATGACATCTAATAGCTGTTTTCAAGGTACGGTGAAGACGTTCAACTTTTCCATTACTCTGAGGATGGTAAGAAGACGTATGGTTTACTTTAACACCACATAGCGCAGCTAAACTTCGAAATAGTTCTGAAATAAATTGAGTGCCTCTGTCAGTAATAACACAAGTAGGTACACCAAATCGGGTAATCCAATGCTCATAAAAAGCTTTTGCTATACTTTCTGCAGTGATATTTGATAACGGTACCACTTCCATCCAAGAGGTAAACCGATCAATACACGTCAAGCAGTATGTGTATCCATTAGAAGGTGAATAAGGTCCAATTAAATCTATATGAACGACACTAAATCTCTCATCTGGTGCTTGAAATTGTGAATATTCTGATTTTGGTATGTTTAGTTATTTTATTTTTCTGACAGTTGATGCAAGTTTGAGTCCACTGTTTAACATCTTTTTCATATTTGGCCAAATGAATCTTTTAGTTATTTCTTTTACAGTAGTTCGAATTCCAGAATGAGCTAAACTGTGAATTGTATTAAATATTGTCATTCGAAAATGTTTTGGTATGAATGGTCTGATACTGGAAGTAGAGGTATCACAATACAAGAGCTTTCCTGATGGCAATTGGTGTTCTTTAAAATGTAATGATTTGGAATGTAATTTCAATTGTTGCAGTTCATCATCATTAATTTGTGCATCAGCTATCAAGTCATAATCGACAATAGGTGAATCGATGTCCTCAATTCTAGACAGTCTGTCTGCTACCACATTGTTTCGACCACTGATATGGTATAGGTTAGTAGAGAATTGTGAGATATATTGTAGGTGTCTTAGTTGTCTGGGGGAGGCTTTATCATTGTTTTGCTTAAAAGCAAATATTAACGGTTTATGATCAGTATAAATATCAAAATCTCGACCTTCAAGTAAATGCTTAAAATGTTTAATGGATAAATATATACCCAAAAGTTCACGGTCATAAACGCTGTAATTTTTCTGAGCATCATTAAGTTTTTTAGAAAAAAATGCAATTGGCTTCCATCCATTTGGTTCTTTTTGTTGAATAACTGATCCAATAGCCCAATCAGATGCATCTGTGAGAAGTGCCAGAGGGTAATCCGAGTTGGGATATGCCATTAACGCTATTTGAGCAACATCTTGTTTGCATTTTTCAAAACTTTGTCTAGTTTCATCGGTCCATGGTATTTTGCGTCGATCTTTTTTTGTAGATCCTTTCAAAAGTTCATGTAGAGGGGCTTGAGTTTTTGCGGCATTATTTATATAATTACGATAAAAATTGATCATTCCTAAGAAGGAACGTAATTCGTGCATAGTTTCTGGCAATGGATATTCTATGATAGCTTTGATCTTTTGAGGTTGAGGTAGTGAACCTTCCGCAGATATTTGATAGCCTAAAAAATCTATTACAGGTACTCCCAAAACTGATTTGCTAATATTAATCCGTAGACCATATTTATCTAAACGCTGGAAAACTATTTTAAGATGTGAACGATGTTCTTCCTCGCAAGAAGAGGCGATCAACACATCATCTAAGTATGGAAACACAAAGTCAAGACCATAAAGAACTTCATTTATAAACCTTTGAAATGTTGCAGGGGCATTTTTGAGACCAAAACTCATCACATTGAATTGATAAAGTCCAAAAGGTGTGATGATGGCAGTTTTTGCCTTATCTTCATCTGCTACAGGAATGTGATAATATGCTTTAGTAATGTCAATTTTAGAAAATATAGTTTTATTAGTTAAAATATGTTGAAAATCCTGGATTCGAGGTATGTTATATCGATCAGGTATAGTTAAATCATTCAATCTTCTATAATCACCACACGGACGAAAAGAACCATCTTTCTTTGTTACTATATGTAATGGACTTGCCCATTCTGAGCTAGATGGACTAATGATGTTATTGTCTAGCATATATTTAAATTCTCTTTTAGCTATTTCCAACCGTTTTGGATCTAATTGTCTTGCTTTACAATTTATAGGTTGTCCTTTAGTTACAATATGATGTTTTACATTATGTTTAACATTTGAAACAAGAAAATTTGGTTTTGTTATATTGGGATACATAGAAAATAAATCAGAATATTTACATAAGCTGCTCGTTGTATTTACACTTTCATTAATAGAGATGGGTGCAATGTCACCATAAACTGCAAGGTTAGTTACACCATCAATTAATCTTTTATGCTTTATATCAATTAATAAATTGAACTTATTTAAAAAATCTGCACCTAGTATAGGTTTACTAATTTTGGCCACAATAAATGGGAATTGAAATTCTCGGCGTAAACCTAGATCAAGATTTAAAATTTCTGTACCAAAAGTATCGATTGCAGTATTATTTGCAGCATATAATTTATAGTCACTAATAAATTTGTGTTTAGAAGTAGAAGGAATAAGACTTACGTCCGCTCCACTATCAACCAAAAAGCGTAAACCCGTTTTTTTGTCGTTGACAAATAGACGGTATTGACGGCAATGTGTTGTATTTTCAGCAGCAGAGTCTGCCGTTAATTCTGTTGCTGATTCTGGTTTTCCGAAGGATTGTTTTTCCATGCACATGGAGCTTTGCATTTATCAGGAAAACATTTTTCTCGAAAACGAAAATGGTAATAACAATATTTGCCAGTAGGATTGTAAGAGCGATTGCGAGACTGACTTCGATGAGAAGAAGAGTATCGACCACCTGTATTTCTTGTTTGGGAACGAGAGTTCCTTGTGACACTCAGTTTTTCAAGTTTATTTTCCAAAGATGTAATTTGTTGTCGTAACTCAGTTAAGGCATCTGATCCTGATGAAACATTGCTTACGCGGTAAAGTTCTTGTTTTGGTTGCATTTCAAGAATACGATCCGCCATTAATGCCAGTTTTTCAATTCCTTCATCACTAACTAGTAAAATATTCCGCAGGGAACCAGGCATTTTTTGTAGAAATAATGTTGTTAGTACCTTATCAGTAATTCCATCAGTAGCCAGGTTTTTCATTTTTTGTAAAAGTTGACTGGGTTTAAGATCTCCCAAATCAAGTCCTGTCAGCAGTCTCTGAAGACGCTTATTTTCGCTTTCTTTAAAAGTATTCAGTAATCGTGTTTTAGCAGCGGTATATTTTGTTCTATTATCATCACTTATAATGTCCCACAAACTTTCAACAAACTTCGGTTCTAATTGCGAAACTAAGTAGTTGAATTTTGTATCCTCGGCTGTTATTCCACAAATTGAAAACTGTGCTTCAACTTGAAAGAACCATATTTCTGGTTTTTCAGCCCAAAAAGGAGGTATTTTGACACTTACCCGCGCTACTTCATCTTTTTTCGCCGATTCATTAGATTCAGTCATTTTGTAAATAATTCACTGTTTGCAAACAATTCACGGGTCACCAAGTATGTGGCGGTATTGTAAAGGTTGCGTAGTGTTATTAAAATCCAGACGGCAAAATAAAAGACGATAATCAATTTTTACAATTACGACATGTTTATTCTACTTCGAACGCTTACTACGTTCTATTTTTATTCTAGCGGGAAAATTCCCTTTTTTAACAGTGAAAGTAGAAGTCGTTCAATTTGTATTCCATTTTACATCAATAGGTGTCACTACAAACTTGATATATATGATATGGTATGAATTACGTTATACTCGTTTAATCACATTTCAATCCATCTAAGTTTTCTTCCTCAATTACTAGTTTCCCTTTATTTATCTAACTATTTATTATCTTTACACCTTTTATTTTCTCATCAAGTGGTATCAATTTTAAGTATTTTCACTCCAAATAAGATTAATATGATGATAATGTAATATTCAGTTGAAGCTGAATGATAATATGCGTATTTTTTAATAACGGGAACTAGTTTGAACATGTGCTAATAATATGGTTGATTCATTAAATTGTTCAAGGTGCATTATAGGAAGTTGCTACATGACATTCCCAAGCAAATCTTGAATCGAAGGAGTATAAGGGGATGCGAAGCAACAAGGACTATAATCCCCTAAACACTATATGGAAACAGTTCATTTTCCCTATTGATACGTCACTAAAAAGGATGCGAGATTTATTTTCCGCTCAGGAAGGAAATTGGCGCGAACAAAAACAGGGATTAATAGTATCCCCTGAGTGCCGAGAGAAGTGCAGCTAATAAATATCAAAATGTTTAAGAGATTGGAGAAATAAAGTCAGATTTTTTTTGCAATCAAGAATTTTAGATAAAAAAGCTTTGAATGTGATATTATTTTCATCGATATTCAAGTTTTGCCAAAGATGTAATCTGGAGGTGGAATATTTTCTGCATCTTAAAAGAATGTGTAAAAGATCATTTATTTCATTACAGCTGTTACAGAAAGGATTAGAATCTAAGTTGAATCTATTTAACAGGGCGGGAGTAACGATCATTCTGCTGATGATACGAGCAATCAGTATATCCTGTCTTCTATTCTGTGTCCATTTTGTGAGAGTTACAATGTCTGGAAAGTTTCCTATCAAATCATAATATTTACTTCTAAAGTAATTTGTTTCCGGGATTAGGTAGGATTGGTTTTTCAGGTTTGCAATGACATCTTCCGGGGATATCCATTCAATAAATTGCGAGAGTTCCGTGGTATTCTTTGCGAGAGAATCCGCTTTTTCATTCCATAAAATTCCTGAATGACCAGGAACCCATAAAAAAGTGATATGTTGATTAAAAGTTTGTCTAACAAAAAGTTTGGAAGCAAGTCTTTGAATAACATAGGTAGAATGAATGCTAATATTTTTAAGTGAATTAAGAGCCGAAAAACTGTCAGAAAGTATTAAAATGTCCTTGTCAACAATAACTAGTTCATCTATGGCGACACAGATTGCCAAAACCTCTGCTGTGAAAACAGAGTTTATTGGGTTAATGCGATATGAAAAACTTTGATTGCTAGAAATGCCGGCGATTGAAGTTGAAACGTGACTTTTTGAGGCATCAGTGGCTATGATATAGTGATCAGAGAAAAATCTTTTTATACAATCTGAAAAATCATTGACTATAAGTGAAACTGGGTTTTCTTTATTTTGGAAACTGAACTTCTGAAGGAAAATTTTACATAAGGAAGGATCATGCCGTGGCACAATTGGCAAGGTTAAGAGGTGTTCTGGTGAACAATTATAATTTTGGAGAGTGTTTTTAAGAGTGTTTTCATCTTTGTCAAGTAACTGCAATGTATTATTTACCATCAAAGGGGAGAAAGAGTGGTTAGCATATTGTTTGATTAAAAACTGCAACGCCAAACGTTTAATTTTATCTGAAAGAATTTCTTGTCCAGACATTTTTAACAGAATAATATTCGGAGTCCAAATTGGTAATCCCAGAACAATTCTTAGAACTTTTGTTTGAATTGTGTTACAGGCGTTTAATTTGGTGACCGGGAAATTTTTAATTATTAATGCACTGTAATAAAATGTGCTGAGGATACTACTGTTTGCAATAGTGAGAAGATGCGTTGTCCTTATACCATTTTTCTTTGATGCCAGAAATTTTAGACCGTTAATTTTTTTAAGGGCTTTTATACGTAAATTTCTTAAAATAATTTCGTTTTGGTTTATTTTTGAAAAAGGAATTCCGAGATACTTAAGAGTATCACTCCAGATGAGAGGAATTCCGCCATATGTTATCCGCGGCAATGAAATTGATCTTTTTTTTGATAAATCAACTATTGCGCTTTTTTCAGCACTAATTGTAAGATTCCAATAAGAACACCATTTGTATAAATTCTCCAGAGTATTTTGAAGCTGGGTTTGAATATATGATAACGATTGATGTGAGCAGAAAAGAAAAATATCATCAGCGAAAATAGAGCAATCCACGTTTACCTCCAAAGTCTCAAAAATGTCATTCAAAAAAACTACAAAAAGAATTGGTGAAAGTACACTACCTTGTGGAAGGCCTTTAAAAGAAGGTTTTGGGTCAGAAACAGTGTTTCTCCATCGAACCTGAAAAGTCCTGTCCTGAAGAAAACCATGAATCATTTAGCGATGTTTCCCGAGATTCCAATTTGGAGACATTTATAAATTAATTCGTCGATAGGCACGGAGTCATAAGCACTTTTTATGTCGAGACTGATACCGACAAAATATTTTTTCATTGTGTGCAGTTAAAATTGATTTATAGATGGTATAAATAGCGGTATGATTGTTTCTAAAAGGTATAAATCCATGCTGATTGGTATGAAGTCGATTGGTGAAAGTCAGAAAATGAACAATGCGATTGGAAAGAATGCGTTCAAATACTTTACAAAAACAGAGGTTAAAGCAATCGGCCTATACGACGACGTTTTTGTTTTATCCTTGTTGGGCTTAGGGATTGGAATAATGATAGCATGTTTCCAGCTCTTCGGAATTGGAGAAAAACTCAATTGTTGATTAAAAAGGTGCAAGATAACTAAAAGGGACGATTCATCCAGTTTTTTGAACCATGCAGCTGGAATGTTATCAGCGCCGGGTGTAGTATTTCTCATTTTCTGAATAGATTTTTGCAGTTCCCAAAGTTCAATATTTTTATTTAAAAACTTATTGTCTATGCTGTAATCCAATGGAATAGGTTCAGAACGGAAGTTTTGTGCTGAAAAATAATTTGCAAATAGATTGCTTTGCTGTTTTGGATTACTAATATATCTATTATTGTGAAAAAGTATTTTGCTATTTTTTATATCAGGATCATTGTGATTAGTTAATTTATTCAGGATACGGAAAAATAATTTAGGGTTTCTCGGAATATTACTTATATTTTCCCAGTATTTTTGTTTTGCCCTTTTAATATGATATTTTAATTTACTTCGGTATTTTTTGTAGCGAATCCAATCAGGGACCGAAACACTATTCCTGGCCTTTTTCCACATTATTTTTTTCAGATGACAGAAGTTATTACATGCAATATTCCACCATGGTGGGTATTCATTATTAGGCAAAATTTGGTTTTTGGTATTAATATTTATAGTGTGCGAAATTTTTTCAGTGACTATTTCAACGGTAGGGTCAGCAATCGATTGAAGAAATGTGTTCGAATCTCTGAGAATTGGATTCCAGTATATGGTTTTTAGGTATTTTGATGCATTTGCGAGTTTGGACCATGAAACAACTATTGGAAGATGATCACTTTCGAAGGTACAGTCAGAAACATAGCAACACACTTCGTTTAAGAGAGCTGCCGAACAAAGAGTGAGATCTATAACGGAAGAAGTGAAATTATGGGTGATGTGAGTGGGCGTTGAAGTATTCAGGATAGAAAAATGCGACTGATTCAACCAATCCAAAAATTCTTCGCTTTTGGGCGTAGATGTTTTTCCGCCCCAAAAGGGGTGGTGTAGGTTGAAATCCCCAAAAATAAAAGTTGGCGTCTTTAGAGTACTGAAAAAAGTTTGAACCTGAGTGATATCTAACCCATGCGGTGCATAAATATTAACAATGGTAAATGAAAAGGTGTTTGACCGAATTTCTATTGCAAGTATCTCAAGGTTTGGGTCTTGAGAATTTTCAAAAATAACACGACCGGACATGTTTGTTGGAATACCTATTAGTAGACCACCTCCTGTTCTGTTGTTACGGTGGGTGCGAAAAAAGATTTTATTAGGAAATGAAAGACGATCATCTGCTTTCAGGAATGTTTCCTGAAAAACCCAAAATTCTGACGTTGTGAAAGGGGGTTGGTGGAGCCAGATTTTCTTATTTTTCAGACTGCGACAGTTCCACTGAAGGAATGACATCACCGAAAATTACGAAAATAAATCAGGAAGGTATTATTCCCTAAGAAACTAAAAGAAAAGCCCTTAACTTGGGGCAAAAACAAGAGGAATATTAATAAATACACTAAAACAACCGGGAACACCCGGAACAAAAACACCGCAAAAACAGTCTTAATCTGAAGCATTGCTTCCACCTGCATCCCATTGCATGGGATTATTAGTGGGTGGAACAAGGTTTATCATTTGGCGTTTTCTGTTAGGGATTTTTTGAGGTCCGTTTGGTGGAATACTGAGACCAGATATTGAACAAGATTTTCGATTGTTTTTTTGGAATATTTCAATTAGAAGAGTAGTCTGTTGTTCCATTTTAATCGTAATGTTCTGAACAATACTTTCTACTCTTTGATTGACGATTTCTTCTATGTTTGGAGCTGTCGTGTTAGTTTTAGCAGCATCGGAGTAATTAGTTTTAGATGATTGAGCATATATGCGCCGCGCCTCGCCAATAGTTAAATGATTTCTGCACTTGAACTCGAGGAGTTTTTGTTCATGAATATGACGTGGGCAGATTTTGGAAGTAGCTGGATGAGGTCCAGCACAATTAATGCATTTTTCCGGACCTTGACACAATCCTTCATGGTTTGCACCACACCGAGGGCAAATGTTCCTATCGCAGACACGGGTTGCATGAGTAAATTCGTAACAATGCAAGCACTGTCGGACTCTATCGACAAATTGATGAATTTTTTGGTTGGTGAACCATATCTTAATAGAATCAGGCAAAAAAGTTCCCAAGATTGTAATGAGTACCGGAGAAAATTCCTGAGTAGAGTTCAGTTTAACAAAGCGGCGCAACTCAACCACTTCCATGTCATTTGTATGCATAATTTCAGCCGCTAATTCCGACAATGGTAGATTGGTAGGTATATCAAAGATTAGAAATCGCTCCGTTATATTTTCAAAAGTTACTGCTGTAGAAATTGGCGTTTCCAGAATTTTGTCAAGATTTAAGATCTGTGCAGCGCACACCGGATCGGCAGTGGAAAATATAAGTTTTCCTTGCCTCGAAAATTTCATGTTAATAATATGATCATGTCTATTTACGTGTTTTTTAATATCAGCCTGAATAAGGAAAGGATTTGAACGCGGAATTTTAAGTTTTGCATCACTGTGTTGGCAGATAATGTGAATTTCCCCAAAGCTTTTTTCACCCAATCGCAACACCAGTTCATTAATTGATTTGGAGCTTTTGTAGTAATTATTAGTATTGGAAGTCATGCTGTTACTTCTTTGACCGTCGTTCATACTGAATTGAGAATTGTCCACATCCAACACAAATATTGCCGAATGGCTCAGGTTGACTAGTTAAATGAAACAACCAGAAAGAAGAGAAAAACAAAAAAGAAAAGGTAATCTTACCTTACACCTTGAAAAAGACCGAAAAGATAAATTTATCGAAGAATTAACAAGAACAGGTAAACAAACCAACAAGTGAGCAACGCCCACTTGAAACACAGCTATGTACTTTGAGCACTCAGGGAAACCTAACCAAGTTAAGCTGACCTGTCTACACTCCACTCTGCATCACAAAACCAACCCACATTCACAAGCAGAAAGAGGCATTCGCAGGCCAGTATAGTGTTACTTAACTATTCATGGCAACAGCTAAGTCATATTTCCAAAAGCACAAGTGTTCAAATAAGAGATCTTTCTCAGTAATACTGGAATAGTGTAGGTAATAACGAATTGAGTATTTAAGCAGTAGTTTAATAACTGTGTTGCGTGGAACATTTCCTAGACTTCTTTAAGTGATATTAATCCTATGTCCTGATAAACAGTTAACCCTATAGAAGCTTTTTAAATGAATAGAGCGTCAACTGTCAAGATGTCCAACTTCTTTATTGTAAGCTGCTTTTCGTATTTAAAAAGTAATTGTGGGAAAATAAAAATGGAATATTGCCAGGCACTAATTTAAAGATACCTCCGAAATGGAAAATGTTTTCAGCATGGGGTAATATTTAGATATGGAAAGAACATTAGTTTCATTAGTAAGTGTGTGTTTACAAACAGAAATGGAATATGTATCTGCATTTCTCGGAAATATAAAAAAATTATATTTCCGTGTACAAGCTGATAATTTTTAGATTTATTTGCAAAGCTATACTGCAAGGGTTAGTTTATATAGGGATCAGCTAATCTCGCAGAATACGAAGGAATACTGTTGGTCAGGCGTAGCAATAAATATAAAAGACTTTTATTTCTTTAGTTTATATTTCTTACGTTTATTTAAATTTTTAAGTGAAATGTATTATTTGTTTTAAGAAAATGTGTTGTTTTATTTTTGAAATTGTTTATATTGCTGGTTTTTTTTTTTTTTTTTTTTGCGTTGCAGTGCCAAAACGAAAAATATGATCTTGGCGAAGTCAGTGCCCGGCTAAAGGATTAGTACGAAAAGAATACAATAATAATTAGCTCATAAACGTAATAATGGAAAAAGAAAATTACTTTATTCTTTTAACTTATTATTATTATTTTTTTAATTTTAAAAATAAAAAAAAATATTCCGATTAGTTGGTCAAAATCACTTTTACTTATTGGAATATTTAGATGCATATCATTATCACTTTCAATGTTTTTTGCACTAGATTTAATGATTTTTGTCCTCTTCATACACAAAATCGTTTTTTTTTTTTTTTTTTTTTATCTTATATACGGGACACGGCTTATATATATTCATGAACCATAACAAAATATTTATGACTACATTTTACCTAGATCCTACGCAAAATATCAAAATTCATCCATAACGAAGAGGTTACTAGTTGAAATATGTTTTTTTTTTCCTGATAAATTCGTTGAAAACTGTATTCAGAAAGTAAAAAGAATGCCCTATAAGTTCCGAATATATATATTAATTCAGATAATACCGTAGAAGTTTTTGCATTGAGTTTTTTTTAACACAGAATACGTTTGTTATGACAACTAGCAAACGGATATGTTTATTTTTCAATTCCTACTATTAGTTCACACTCTCCCTATATATATTTTGATCAAAATTTCAATCGTTCACAAAATACTTTTTATTCATCCACTCAGGTTCAAATACATTTTTTTAACTTGTAGTGGATGACACTTGATGTTAATACAGTTTTTTTTCGAATAATCATTCATTAATTAAATTTAATTAATTAATTTTAGTTTCTTTAGATTTAAGATGCATGTATCTAATAATAGATGGCGCCAGATATAAGAGGAAAATTTCAACTTTATTTGTAAAGGACTTTCCTGCAATATAGTAAAAAAAAAAAGGATGAATTGACTTTAAAAAAAAAAAAAAATTATATTACTTGTTTAGATGATACTAGCAGAACCTAGCCTACGTTATCATACAAAAAAAAAAAGCATTATAGAAAATTACATATCGCGAATATATTTTTTATGTTCCAATATATGTGTATATGTGCATACTCATTTTCATGGATATCGTTTGAATGGTAAATTTCATCAAAATCAGCCCAGCCGTTTAGGAGGAATTCAGTGACAAACACATGCACAGAAGATTTATATATATATAAATATTGAGTTAAACCATACTAGCGATGGTGGTAACAGTTTTTGCTTTTGAATAAATTTAAATTAGGTATAAATACAAATGGAGAAAAATATTTTCAGCAGAAAGAAATAAAAACTTTATTTGCAATTAGCACTATATATATATTTTTAAAATATATATATATTCTCTCTCTATATAAAGTAGAAGATTCGTGTGCTTGTATTTCATAATACTTAAAACTAGGAAAATAATTTTTTTCTCTGAATTTATTATTTTTAATGTGGTGAGTAGCCAAAAATCACGAAAAGATTACTGCATATTTTTTATTCTCAAACTATTTTGTTCAAAAATCGTTTGCAAAAGAATTTCTAATAAGAAATGCGCTGTACAAGTTCTTCTTTATCTTCTTATTCTCCTTTGTCGTTCATATTCGTATTTCCTATGTTTTTATTCTGTGATTTTTAATAATTTATACATATGAGTGAATGAGATTAAGATTCATTTAAAAAAATTCCCTTGAAATTAAAAGGGTAAGTTTTTTTATTGTATTCGTTATTTAATATATTTTTTGTTCTTTTAAAAAGTCTGTTATTTGTTTTTCACTTTGAAATTCTATTTATTTATATTCATTTTTTTATTTTTTATTTTGACGTAATAAAATGAATGAAATATTTGGATACACAACCTTTTATGTATTTAAAAAATTATCTTGTTTTTTTATATATTAAAAGTTAAAATTATAAAGTGTTTATGAATTCGAATATGATTGACTTTATGTTATAAATTAATATACAGCAATCAACATGAAAAACCAAATGATTTCTAGTTTTATATACTATACTTTCTACAGTTTTACTTAGCGCTTATTACTTATTATATTGTTTTCCATCCTTTCTAAAGCTATTTTGTATAATTTTTTTGCAGTATCAAAATTATGATGTTAATACATCAGCAATCTCTAATTTACTATATTTAGGAAAAGATTATATTAGGTTTTCTATAATCTCAAAAAGATGAAATTTTGTTATTATATTGAAACTATATTCTCTAGATTTCTTTGCACTTTATCCTGCTGTTTTTAAAAATAAATTTACCAAAATAAATATATATATATATATATATATATATATATATATTTTTCAATGAAGTTGGGCAACGCCGGTTCATATAAGCTAATAAAAGTTGAATGAAATGAATGATAAATGAATAAAAGTTGTTAATTATAGATGAGTAATTTCTTTCACATCATCCATCTTTACACACTATTTGGCGTATGCATCTGTAACTTCGTATAAATAAATATTTTCAGTATAAGATTAAGGAAAGTTGACTTACTAAAAGAACATTTTTTTTTTTTTGTTTAATTCCCGTTATTTTTTTGCGAAAAAATAACGGAAAATTCTGGAATTAGATCCTAAATCTGATTCTATTCTAACTACTACTAAAACGATTCAATGATGTTGTACCTTTTTAATAAATAAACTAAAAATTCTGCAACATACAGTTATCTAGTATCAAAAATTACAAATATAATAAACATTTTATTATTATGATGATATCTTTTTCAGTAAAAAAATATATATATCATAATCTGAATCAATTTTGTTCTATGAATAGAACACATCATTATGGTTGTTAATTGATTAATAAATTATAAATACATGTATTGACAGGTGCTATGGTATTTCACATGTGTTTTGAATTGCTTGTAAATGTGAATATCTCGATTGAAAAAAATTTATTATTTTATACGGTTACGTAAAGTATATTTATGTTGGACATCTTTATCTTGGAAGATGGTCTAAATTCGAATTTATAAATTTTTATTAATATTTTAAAATGTGATATGCTTATTTTTATTTTGTGTTTGTTCCTCGTTACTTTGCTTTGTATTGTTTTATTTCATCTTTCTAAGTGTGGAAAGTTCTAAAACTTCTATATAAATTGTTGTAATTTCTATTTCGATAATTAAAGTCTCGAGTTGAGATAAGTTAATGTCGCCACCATTCCTGTTATCAGTGTACTTTGGTCTCTGCTACAATATTATGTAATTTAAAACTTTAATTTTTAAAAATGCAAACTATTTTACTGATTTGGTAATACCTATCCGAATCTTTAAATAACATGCCAATTTTCCACACAATCGTTGGTTGTACTATAGTTACGTCATTTTGAAATCGATATTGTAGCAATCATTTTGTTTGGCAACATAAATAGCTTCTAAGTAAGAGAGGACTACAATTTCATGTGTTTGA
Source organism: Caerostris darwini (assembly GCA_021605075.1). Taxonomy (NCBI): domain Eukaryota; kingdom Metazoa; phylum Arthropoda; class Arachnida; order Araneae; family Araneidae; genus Caerostris; species Caerostris darwini. The sequence continues at coordinate 110,294 of BPLQ01009034.1, read as the reverse complement.
TGTTTTTATATAATGTTGGTGGCGCCATCTCGTGGAACCTTTCATCACAATTTTCACAAACCAAAGAATTTCTGGGATTTTATGCTGATCTGCCATTGTTTTTGAGAGCGGAGTTTTTCGTTTCCTTGAACAATTTCTTTTGTTTCCTTGATCACATTGAGCTTTCTTATTGGTTAATTTAAAAAAAAAATTTCTTTGACGAACTATTCCTAGTGGTTTATTTAAATTTCTTACATGAGCTAATAATTAAACAATTAAATAACGTAAAATTGTTCTAAAAGATCATCTGGTGAAATTAATAAGAAAATTTTATTTCAAAGTGAAAATGAGATTTTTGAAAGAAAGAAAATCATTTGGAATTCTAAATTTTTTTTTTTTTAAGATTGCTGTTCTGCGTTTTGTTCTTAGATTAAATTCAAAATTTTATGGGTAATCTTAAATTCTAAATTTTATGGGTAATCTTAAATTCTAAATTTTATGGATAATCTTAAATTCTAAATTTTATGGGTAATAGGCCCAGCAGATTATTTTTATAGTTTTTAAATATTTTTATTTGTTTTTTTTAATTGTGAAACGGGCCTCTATTTGTATCAGATTAATTGAATCGTTTTCTTTTCTTTTATCATTTCATTATTTTTTGTAACTTCAATTTGAATCGTAAATTTCTTTCTGCTTCCCTTTATTAATTGATACAAATATACATGTTATTTATTCAATTCCTTCTATTAGCTCCCACTCTTCCTATATATATCTTGTTCACATTTTCAATCGTTCATAAAATGCTTTTTATTCATCCACTCAAGTTCAAATACATTTTTTTAAAACTCATAGTGGATGACACTGGATGTTAAGTTGCATGCATCCACCAATAGATGGCGCCCGATAAACTTAAAAAAATGAATGAAAATTATTTATAAAGGACTTTTTGCAATAGAGTGAAAAAAAGTAGGAATTGACTTTAAATTTTTTTTTTTTTTTTTTTTTTTTTTTTATATTACTTGTTTTTAATGCAAGTTTAGATTTTGAGGGTTATTTTTTCTCTGTAGAAACTCCGTAACTGGTACGTCAGTTTGTGTTTTATATGATGATGGATGTCAATATCCGTGTAGAGAGTGAATGTCATTGTGAAATAAAGAATGCAAGACTTAGAACATAGTGACATATACTTTAATGGTATGAAATGCTTGAAAATGGGGAGTTTATCAAAAGATCCAATAGTAAATCGACACACCAAGGAGAGGAGAGATAATGGAAATTCGATCAAGAACACACATGCAAAAGAAAAGTTACAGCACAAACGAAACGTAAGCTCCTCTTTTAGGATTACAATGCTTTTAAGAAGTAACAGGGTTTTTTTTTTTATTACAGACGTCTTCGCGAATGATTACGGGAAAAAGGTATCTTCCGTAATGTATTACTTTGTTCTGGAGAAGCAGAAGTTTTTAAATCCATGGAACACACAAATACCCAAAACAAAAGACACATGAAACAGCTCAACGTTTATAATTTTAAACAACATCGATTGCATACACACATAGCATCGTTTAGTAGTGTACACACATTGAAATCCAAAGCAGAATTTTGACACATTCATTGTCTAATGAAGTTTATTTGAGGAACGCAAAATTCACTTGGAAGATAGTTGTGAACTAAAAACATTTATTCAAAATTCCAAAACATTCAAATATGTACAGTTTGTTTTTTACAGAAGAACTGATGTTGTTTTTTTTCATTTGAAAATTTCAAGCGTCGTAGGATTTGATAAGTTTACCAAATTCTACCATATATCTATTTGGAAAAATAACAATATCATATTTGTTTGAATAAACATGTTAGAATTATGCTTAAATTATTTAACACGTTATATATAATTCATTATTATTAAAAAAATTCGGCTTTATTTTGAAAATCTTTAATAACATTTCATATTTTTATGTTTCTCCATCGACAAATGTATTCAGAAAGACAATAAATGCATATAAATTTTGAAAAATAATACTAAAATTGCAGATTACTTCATTATTTAGTAACAATTCAATTCACAAATATACTCTTTCTACCATAATGCATGAAAAAATGATTAGCTTATGATTAAATTTACTGCACAAATCATTAGCGTTTTGTTTGTAATTAAAGTAAATGCATCAATTTTTTTAATTTTAAATTTAAAATAAATTCGAATGTCAGCACCGAAACTAATTCATTAATATTTATTCTGTCTTTTCAATTTTTTCTTAATTTGAAATAAGATTACGAAAAAAATATTAAAAATGACTTAAATAGCAAAAATTAGATTTTTTGCAATTTATAGGATAAAAAAAAAAAAATTAATTATGCTGATGCCAAATATTAATCGAAAATAAATCTTAGTAATTTCTTATGAATTTAGCAAAAAATAAAATGATATATATTAGTAATCTCTTATAGATTTATCATAAAATAAAATAATAAATCTCAGTAGTTTCTTATGAATTTAGCATAAAATGAATAGATAAATATTAGCAATCTCTAATGAATTTAGTATGAAATAAAATAATAAATCTTAAATACTTCATTAGAAAAAGTACTTATAATTAAAAGGCATCACAATTTGAATTTTAAAAATGTATTGGTCCATAATTTCAACGTGCTTTAATTCATAGTTTACGTTAAAAATTGAATTTCATTGCTAAAACATGACTTCTAAATTGTATATAATAATAATTTTCAAAAGTCTCTTTTTTCCAATGTTATAATTTGTACAAATGGACATGACGAAGGCACCACACGTTTTTGATTGATATTTGCGTGGTTGCAATTTTGTGCTCGATCAATAATCTAACGGTATCATATATTTTTTAAAAAGATCTAAATACATAGTTCTTCTTTGAGGTATACAATATATTTATCAAAACCAGATATTTTTTTCTCTCTCCTCAAACTACGAATATCAAATTTTAGTTTCGATGCAAAATACTTTATAAAAAAGTACACACTTTTCCAAAACGTTAATTTAATTACAATATGCAATAGACTTTTGTAAGCATTTTTAAGCTAAGTTCGCTGTGTGTGAGAATGAGAAAACAATACAAGGTATTCGTGCATTATTGAACCCCCTCACGTCACAAAAATATCTCAGTTAGGTATAATAACTAATATAATTTTTCTGATAAAGGAAATAACACATGGATGAGCCAACGGTCATGGGACAAACTTTCAGGGATGGTACAGTTTACTAAAACATTTATTTTTTTTTGTATAAGAATGTAGGGTGTGTTGAGGCATGAACACATTTTCAAATGAATTTCTGTCAACAGCCGGGTATAATGCGCCAAATGACACGCATCACATGAAGAGTTTCAAGTTCTCTAGCTGGAAACCCCGATGCGCACTCTATTTTATTCTCACTCTGTGTTTGTGACTATGTCTCCAACTGACTCCATTGAGGACCTCGTGACTTGACTATTGAAATGCCTGACATCTGTTTGTCCATCCCTTCTTCGACGCTATGCATTACTGTGGGTGGTTGCCCTTTTGAGCATTCATTGTAAACAGTGAATTAAAGAAGTACTTTGCAATGATGATGTCAGTAAACAATGTATTTCTTTTTGTGTTGGTACCTCTACACATCACGTCCGATCCTACATTCCTGCACAAAAAATATATGTTTCAATGAGCTGTACCATCTCTCAAAGTTAGTCCCAGGAGCATTGTATCACTTTGTATAGTTTCATGTTACTGTAATATATTTGTCAAACTATTAACCACGTGAAAAGATAAAAAGAGAGGTATGCAGTATATTTATAATGGAGGCCTCAACAATTTAACAGTACAACAACTAAACCAATTAACGCAGCAATACAGAAATAGGAAGTGTGGTGGACTATTTAGTTTGGCAGGGATGTACAGACTTTAACCCATTTGAATATGTGACATTTTTATTTTAAAATTGCATACTGCAAGAAATTTTTGTTTTTTGTTTTAATGAATGCAAAATTTTGACCTAAGATTAAAATAGGGATGGTTTGGTTTGTCGCTCCACGGTCATTTTTTTGCGCGCTTTGTGCTAATCAGACCGTGACCTACAGTTTAACATGGATTCCGAACCACGAACAAAATATGGAATAGGCTTCCATTACAGCTTGATGGAAAAGATCAGAGCACAAAAATTAAAACAATATATATATTTTTTATAATTTATTGAAAATTAGAAGGCAGCTATTGTCAAAAAATCTCTAATTTGGGTGCACTGTCTCTATCTAAATTACTATTTTTTTACTTCTTTTTTTTTTCACGCTTAACTGAAGAGTCTAACATAGTCACTGGCAAATATTTGCTTAAAAATTAATTATTTATTTCATAGGATTTTCAAAAACGAATACTAAAAATCGATTTAATAGAAATCATTTGACTTGACTATTAAATTTTATGGTTCCTTACTACAATTATTAAAAAGGAATGGAAAATGTCACACATTCAATAATTTATTTACTTTTTATTAAATTATACATATATACATTTCAAAATATAAGCCGATCTATGTATAAGCTGTAAATATTAAAAAAATTTACACCGTGTCCCTTTACACGAAATCCGTATATAAGCTGGAATGAAAAAAAATTATAGTATTTAATAAGCCCTCCATGATGGTTTGGAAGTCATTAAAGGTGGACTTCACAGATAACATGCTAGACTAAGTGCAGTAAAATGAAAGCAGAAATGACTGTAATACTGCGAGATCAAAAATAAAACAACTGTAATAAAAATAATACTGCAATTTCGAAAATAAAATAACTCCTTTTTATAAAACGTTTAACTTACTCATTTGATTTTCTTTACCATAAACTTAAGATCTATAAACTAAAGAAATAAATAAAGAAAAAAAAAATGCTATAATTATCGATATTTGGCTTTTTTTGTGAGATCAGCTAGTCCCTATATAAGCTAACCCAGTAATTAAGCTTAGAAAAAGATCTAAAAAATTTTGTTTTATACCTGGAAGCGTACGGTATAAAAATACATGCTAATTCCTTTTTTAATGCATGATTAATTTCTGTTTACAATTGTTAGTTAAGACTGCCTTCTTCATAAGTCTGTATATCCCTGGTACTAAAAGGTTTTGTAAATATATCAAGATATTGAACACTTTTGTACTGAATTTACATATGTGTTAGAGATGTACCACGAATTTTTTTACATTTACAGTACCTGAAAGAATGAAAAATATTCTGATGGATCTTTAGGTATAAGATGTCGCATACATATTTGTTGATCCACTGATATTTATTGTCTTTTTGAGTATTCAGCATGTTTTTGTCACATTTTTCATGTCTTTTTTTTTTGTTGTTGCGTGACATTCAAGTGGGGTCCAATAATTGTGCGTCAACCTGTATTCGACAATTTTTGAAAGGGTCATAAAGCGACGCTTGATTGTTCAACAGATAGTCTTTGAAAGGAGAGGGCGCAACATTTACAGGAACACATTTACTGCAGAAGTGTCAGGATCTCATTCGAATGAGGAGAGACCTTTGATTTTTAATTTGAATTTTTTATACATGCATGAGTTTAAATATCTGCATATTACACATCAGCCAATCTTTGAAAAACTTCATCCATGATTTATTTATTTATTTATTTTTGCGGATTTCCCTTTGCATCTGAACGAATCCCCACGACAAGGGAAAAAAAAAGTATCGCATCTCTTTATTTCCAATGCAAGTTAATATAAATTTCACGGTTGCTGTTGCATGACATTCACCTGAAAGAGATGCCGAGGACGTTTGGCCTTCACCCGCTTCGAATGACACCCAACTGAGCACTTGGTTTGTTAGATGGGGGGGGATGGGGGGAGTATAAAGTGCTTTCTAAATGAGCGAAAAATATCAAATACAATCAAAGATAAATGGGAGAATTGTGCACAAAAGTCACGCGAGAACGAAGTGCATCTAGATAAAATCGTCAATACAACATCAATATGTCCATAAAACTGAATAAAGATTCTTAATACATACGAAATAAGACAACAGAGTTCGTAAATCTGACTAGAAATACATAGAAATACACACGGATGACATCAAACAGCTACCAGAAATATCAGTCTACAGTTCGCGGTTCGACAGAAGGTGACTAAACAATAGTATCGAGTTAAGAATGGGAGCTGTTCTTGACATTATATCTGTAAAAGCATGACACAATGAATACAAAAGATGGGTTGATTAAAAAAAAGTGTAATCTTTTGTGTTCCATTAGTGCTATACAGAGATAGGGGGACAAACTCAATTTTGCATCATACTGAAAATGTGACAAAATTACTGTGATAGAGATTCGTAGATACCAAATGCATTTCACTTTACAAATAATTGACACGGGTTTTGTGACAGGGTTATTTTTAGTTTCTGTAACAGAAATGCTAGCCTTATTTTTTGCTAATAAAGCCTATTTTTTGTTACTTAATTTTTAATTAGTTTTTAACGTTTTGTTGAAGTTATTTAATGCTGTTTAAACATTGTTTTCCCTTAAAATTATTTACATACTGTTTAATTAATTTCTTTTATATTTTAGGATCATAAATTGCATAAGTGAAGTAATGCAGTCATATAATCAAACCACTGCAGTAATTAGTTTTAAGAACTTCCAAATGTGATAAAAAATCACTCTGATGTTTTTGTCTCTATCACAGACAATCACAGGGATAAATAAACATTTTAACAAATCACAGTAACAAGATTTTAAACTCATTGAATGGTTAAGAATTTGGAAATTTTCCAGAAAAGAGCACCTTTACATGATTTAGAACAGGAATTTGGCAAATTTTTTTCAGAAATTCGCCTTGTATTTGCTTAAAATTTTACTCTTAATCAACAACTGTCAATCACACACATATAAATTTTAAAAATGCATTAAAATTAAATTTCCAATGTTTTAAACATTTTTTTTGTGTGTGTGTGTGTGTCTAAAACATCTACTCAAGTACAAGTGAACAAGTCGTCAGTATTAGTTAATGTGCTTCATTGTTAAAAAGAAAATAATATGAAAATAGCAAGGGATACCCTTTCCTGGCATTTTACTTTAAATATAGGATGTCCGAAAAATATCTTTATGCTTTTAAAATTTATTTAAAAAATAAAGATTTGCACATAAAGGTTTTTATTCAATAGAGAATACTAAAAAAATTTTTTTAATGGTATTTGCCTTTTAATATATGCAATTTGAACAACACGCTACACATCGACTATTAAACTTTGCATCTTGAATATTTTCGAACATTTTTTTATGAGGATGAGTGAAAAACATTGTTTACCAATATAGAATTTATGACATTAATGAACTAAAAAATTAAATTACAGCGCCAACAATTACAGCGCGAGTTTCAGACTTTTTCTATGAGTATATGTAAAAACATTGTTTAACAATCTCGAATTAGTGGCACTAACGAACTGAAAAATCAAATTACAGTGCCAACGAATGACAATAATTGCCTACGGCACAACGAGTTTTAGATTTTTTTTATGAGGACAAAGAGTTTTGGACTTTTTAATGAGGATATGTAAAGACATTTTTCATCAATCTCAAATCGGTGGCACTAACGTACAGAAAAGTTAAATCACATGTGACACAACGAGGTGGCTAAGGACTTTAACTAAGTTTCTGTGAGCAAATGGAGAATCCAAAGTATCCATGACAGCTGCAATCCAAGTGGATGTAATGCCCGTCACTATTGATGCTTGATGTCCGCTGCAATTGGATTTTTTGGTGCTAAATTGGCACCGAATTTAAACAGCAAATAGTAATTTTTCTCGTTTGTAACAAACAGCCCAATATTTCTAACAACAGTCCAAAGAATCCAATATTTAAAAGATACGAGAATTTGATGTTTTGCAGGTAAGCTATCGTTGCTCACATTGAGATGTTGTAAACATCATCATCAGAAAGAAAAAAATCTGTAGATGTGCAGCGCATATTTGTCGTATTTTTAATGGCCCGAAAATACTTTTCGGACATCCCATATAATGAATGCATTAATGGTTAAAGTAAACAGATAATTTGCAAGGAGTATCTTGTAAAGGGTGATCTTTTTCAAACATTTGAACTTCAAAATACAGAAGAAGTGTGATGGGTAACTGCCCAGAGATATATAATTTGAGTATATAACATTTCATGAATCAGCTACTGTAGACATCAAATAAGTAACTATGTTCCACAGAAAAATGAATGTTTGTTCTTATAGTAGGTTTTTATGTGTCACGGCGATTCATAAACTGAGAATGAATTAGTTTCTATCGTACACAACAGAAGCCACACGTATTTGACAATGATGAAAGCTTACTTTGATTGGAGAAACAGTTTGACTCTTTCTTAGCTTTCAGGGAAAGTTCGGTTTCGTAGCTCTGGTTGCCTTTTCCGGTTCTCCAGGAGAGTCATGGAGTGACTCCGTGGAGAGTCACCTTCGTAGAAAGAGTTGTTGTGGGTGGACGACAGCCACTCTCGATTCCACGGCCCTTCTTGCCAAACATGAACCAGAAGATGCTGAAAGCACTCTCACTAAATTGAAGGGCAATTAAAATTCTGAAAACCTTAATTTTTTTTCTTCCTATTGGAGGAAAAATTTAATCAAATTTCCTCCATTACCAATAGTTCCAAACTGCCATTTTTATTTTTAATCTTCTGAAAATCCATCAATTGAATACGTTTTACTGCGTTTGAACTATTTTTAAAGAGAAAAATAAACCTTAATAGTTATCTGTTTTTATTACTCATAAGATATATGGGTAATATTTAGGGGAAAATGGGCCATCAATGTTCTGGACCACTTTGAATGTTTCCTGTTTGTTTCTTGTTTATTTAATGTTTTCTTTTTTCAGCTTTGGACGATAACTGATGCACATAATTTATTGCCTGAGAAGGATTTATTGACACTTTTTTCTTTCTTTGTTTGTTTAAGATTGCTGTGATGCGTTTGGTTCTTACATTCAATTGTACATTTTATGGATAACCTGTATATGGACCCAGTCAGTTGCAATTTTATTCTTTTTCTTTTTTAAAAAAATTTTTTTTAATTTTTTTTTCACCATCGGGCATTATGGATTTCCACAAAGAAATTAATTAATTATTCTGAATTTGATAAACACACCAAATGAAGTCCTGCATAAAAACTAGATATTACCGTAATGCAGAAACTTCCGCTCCTATAATATTGATTTTAAGTTAAAGATTTATAAGCATTTTTGCACGATAGTTGGGTAATTACTAATATTTCAAAGCTTATTACACAATCGATGTTACTTGATATTAATGTAAATGTTTAACTTCATTTTTATTTTTAATTTTTTTATCATTATTTTCTCTTTTCTTAAATGTCGAATTATAAAAGAATTTTTTCGGATTGCCTTTGTGGTAAAAAACCGCGTTTAATTTTAATATATTCAATTAAATGATTATAGTAGTTGGATGTATAAAATAGTTGAGTACATTATTAACACAACAGATTATTAACACAACAGATAACATTTTCCGCCTATTTGCTGTCAGTAAAACGTATTCATGCGAAACATCAGTGCGGATTCCTTAACCTGAGTTCATCGGAAAAGAAGCATAATACAAGAAATGCCTTGTATCGTCTGGAAATACCAACAGTCCTTTTTTTTTCTCTCATTTTGTAGTCAGGCGATTTAAAAAGGATACCAGTCTGTACCACGATCAAGCACCCGACTTCCAAAACGTTGCTGAAGAAGTTGGACAGGGTTCGAAACACTGAAACTTTATCAGCTTGAAGTCGATACATGCACGTGACTGCCCCTTCCGCACGAGGTTTATACACAGTTTACATTTCAGCACTGTTTACTTTGTTGATTTCACCCACGTTACAGAGATGGCACAACCTGTGATTTCTGCGACAGTTGCAATTTGTACCGATGAATATCTGTGACAGACAAACACTGATAACGTTTTGTAAAAGTATCTAGAATTGAATCTATTTTTTTTCCGTAAAATCGAATATGTTTAGAAAAATCACCGAAATCTTAACTGTTTTTAGTTTGTGTAGATGTTGATAACAACTAAAAATTTATTTATTTATTCTCAAAAAACAAAAATAATAATAATAATAATAATAAATAAATTAATAAAAAATAAATAAAAAAAACGTTGTTTTGCCTAACTTACTGCAACAGAAATCACAGTGTTATTTCGATACAGTAATAATGAAATCACGGTGACCATCTCTGCCACAGAGCCGCCCAACGACCCAACTTTGAGCAAGCGAACTTCAGACTGGGCGTTTCGCTTTCACACCAATCGAGAGTGGTTGCGGCCCAGATTGCTGAAAAGCGGACAAAAACACAATGGAAAGGGAGGTGGGGGGAAGGTGGGACGTGGAAGGATCTCTCTGATATTTGTACACAGAAGGAAAAAAACAAAAAAGAAACAGAAGAAATGTTCAGAAGTCTTCGAATTCTTTGGGACACTTCTCAGCTGTGGCGATGAACAGCGCCTCCTCGTCGTACTCGTCGAAGTTGCTGGCGTCTCCGGGGCCCTTGCTCGGGGGCACGAAGGGGGCCTCCACCTGAAACACGATGAAAAGGGACAGTTACTCATTGAAATCAGAAATGGCAAGCACATAAGAATCCAAACCATATCATATTCTCAGCCATCACAACTGCAACCTGGATTTGAAACGACGGCTCGTCATTTTCTATCCTATAAAATACACTCTGCTTAAATTTATCTTTACATACCCAAAAATAATGATATTCAATCAATGTGATCCATACTTGCAGGGAATGTGGGAGAAGACAAGTCTAATTTAGCATTATCCGATCAAAAGTAATCAAAAAGTTTCTGATATGCAAATTTAGGCTTACTTCATCCGACGTTGAATCAAGTGCTTTGCGCAAAGTGACTATCTGAGTGAATTTCTGCAACACAGCGTTTGATTTCAGTGTGATCGGGACTCAAATATGTTTTTTCAATTCCTTCTATTAGCTCACACTCTCCCTATATATATCCTGTTCAAATTTTCAATCGTTCATAAAACACTTCTTATTCATCCACTACGTTCATAAAACACTTCTTATTCATCCACTAAGTTTTTTGAACTTGTAGTGGATGACACTAGATGTTAATACAGTTTTTTCGAATATTAATTCAGTAATTAAATTTAATTAATTCATTTTAGTTTTTTTTAGATTTAAGTCGCATATATCTACCCATAGATGGCACCAGATAAATTTTAAAAAATGAATGAAAATTATTTATAAAGGACTTTCTGCAATAGAGTGAAAAAAAAAGGAGGAATTGACTTAAATTTTTTTTTTTTTTTTTTTTTTAATATTATTTGTTTTCTTCTATACGGACTTTGAAGTTTGGGGGAAAAAAGGCCCCTTTTTCGGCGTATGCAAGGATTGACTTGATTTGGTTTGCCGTTCTACGGACATTTTGTGGGCACTTTGGGCTCATTGGAACGGACCTACAGGGATTGACTTGGAAATATACTATAATTGAAATAAAGAGAGATTTGGGGAGTATGAGCAGAGTTATATTTTTGGTCCGAAAAAACAATAAGAGTCTAAGTTATTACTGAAAACAGATTCGTCTCCTCGAGCACTATAAGAAACTATTTTTTTTTTATATTACTTGTTTATAGGCTCGATGTACCTGAGAAGTAACTACTCATAGGCCGTTTAGAAGCAAGGCAGCCAGTGACGGAAGCAGCCATATGTCTAACTATTTCAAGACGACGATGTAACTATTGTAAGGCCTGGAGAAGGTCGTACACGAATGACAACTGTTTCTGAAGATCGATACCTGGCAATAACTGTGCATCGTAATGGGATACCTACTGCACACCAGTTAAGTTCAGAGCAGCGTCCACTGGAATTGATGTATCACGACAAACGGTATATAGAAGGTTTAATGAAAAAGGCCTTTATGTCAGAAAGCCAAGGATTATGTGTTTCACTGTCACAAAATTTTTATGATGCAATAGATAAATCGCTGCCGATCTCGCTCTAAAGCATGGTGTAAAGTGCTGTCTCAGTGGCCAGTCACTCTTTCGAGCGGGAAGAGCTGCGCCTAGGCATTCCGTCTCCGCTTTAATCGCCAATATGTATTTTGGGTGTTTCTGCTAATATTGGAGGGGAATAAAGGTTAAAAGCTAGTTGTAAAGCCGTGCGGTTTCAACTTTTTAGCTTTATGAGTTATTTAAAAAAAACATATGTAGTATGAGTTGTAGAGACGATAGTTCTGCAGGGCCTTAAGATTTCCCCCCAAAAAAAAAATGCAATCTAAGTGTATTGGCCGAATTCTCGGACGAGTAATGCTAGTTTTGACAGAAATGAAGAAAATGAAGAATTCATTCCTCCCCAAGTTTGTAGTAATAATATTTGTAGCCAACTTATAGTGATTCCTTTATACTAAATATTTGTGTGATTCCTTTATACTAAATATACAAAGTACCACACAAAATGCATTTTTTCGTTTATTTCCATTATTTTATTTCATTTTTACATATCACGCGCCTGCGCGTAATATGGCATCAAGGAAATAATTTTACCTCTATTGCCTATCAGGCTCTGGCAAGTAGTCATAATTTTCTATCAGAAATTGCCTGAACATTATTTAATAGTCAAGTTTTATTGTCCTTTTTCAAACCTATTCATTATAAAAAAATAATAATAATAAATCGGAAAGACCCATTTTTAAGGCGGAGCCATCCGCACATCCTCCCGTCACCGGCTGAGCAAGTGTTAACGCGAAAACTTTCTTCATTTAATGACATTTTTTTTTTCTGCGGATTTAAACGTAAAGAAAAGTAAAGGAATAAAAATAACACTGAGTTAACATTTTTTTTTATCAAAATGTAATTTTTAAATAAGGGGGAAAAAAAAAAAATTAAAATGCATGAAAATACGTAGTTCCCATGTTTTGCTTCTAACTTTTATGTTTGTATTAATAAAGCTACATAACGATGTCGACTTTAACATGGCGGGAATAGATAATCCGAATACACTCAAATGATTTATTTAAAAATAAAATAAATTTTTTATAAAAAAAGTATAATTGAATGCATTTTTAACAAGATCTCCAATGATTTCGAATGGCACTGCATTAAAAGAGGTAACATAACTGAACTGCGTTCCCCCTTTGAGCAAGTTGACCTATTTATAAATCCTGCATTATTATTTTTTTTTTCTAATACAGCTGGCAAATACTTAGACAGTTAATCTTTATGCCATAAGCAGGGGCTGCAACGAAGCTACTCGTTTATCACTACCCAGGGGGCACGAGTAACTTGAAGATAGGCTAAGGATTCAAGTAACACTACCCCCCACAACGCTCTACGCTCCAATGAGACCGGGACCTACGGTTTAAAGTGGATTCTGAACCACTCCAACATCCATGCACCGCCTAACCCGAAACTTGTGGTTCCCAGCGCCAGAGCGCTAGCCATTTTGCATACCGTACTTTAACAATACGGTATTTTTTTCTCCCCAGCGCGTATGCTCAGAGGAAACATTATTACAGATACGCATGCGTAATTTCCTATGAGCATGCGCGCTAGGGAGAAAAAAATACCGTATTGTTAAAGTACGTATGCAAAAACTCTCTATTATTTCACCGCTTATTATAATCCATAGAAAACTGCTTTGCGATTGATTTACCGATTCGTCCTGATTTATACAAATCGTTTCAAGGACAATTGGATTAGTCATCGCTTTTAAGAGAGGAGGGAAATGTTAAATCAAAGAAAAGATACACAGACGGATAGCCTCGGACAGCACTATACACCCCCCCCCATCACCGAAAAAAATTGAAAATATTCAATGCCATGCAATAAAAAGCAAACAAAAATTTCATGCGTGATGTTACATTATAACAAGTAATATGAAAAAAATGTGAATGAATTCCTACTTTTTTTCACTCTATTGCAGAAAGTTCTTTATGAATAATTTTCATTCATGTTTTTAAGTTTATCGGGCGTCATCTATGGGTAGATATAGGCAACTTAAATCTATAAAAAAATTAAAATTAATGAATTGAATTTAAAGAATGAATTAATATTTGAACAAACTGATCCAGTGTCATCCACTACGAGTTTAAATGAAAAATGTACTTGAACTCGAGTGGACGAATAAAAAGTATTTTATGAACGATTGAAAACGTAAACAAGATGTATATAGGGAGAGTGTGAGCTAATAGAAGGAATTGAATAATAAAACATTTTTAATAGTTTTTCAATTTACAACTGAAAGCATGTGAACAGGTGTAGTGATAGTTAGTTAAACTATCTGCGCGATAGCTGAGTTTCATCCCACATTGCACAATCTTATAGTTTCGGGCTGAGGGAAAAAAATGTATTCCCAATCGACATTTAAGGGCAATTCACACGTTAGAAATCTACCATTATCTCGTTCTCACATCTGCTCGCCGTTGATGTATGCTCGGAATAGATGCACGTGGTTCAATAATTAACTGCTGGGGCATTTCGCGATCATTTTGTAGCTTATGAAGCAGCCAACGACTTTTTCATACATCTGTATAGAAAGCAAGAACTTTGTGTATTTTTCTGAATTTATTAAAAAAAATTATACTTAGAGGATCATTTATTTTTCTGAACTTATTATTATTATCAAGCGTGATCATGATGTTGTTTTAGTAGGAACTTTCTCTTCTCTTATTGTAGATTAATATGGAGATCCTTGGCTAGCTCCTTTGTAGAAACATAGCGGTGGTCTCATGCCCTTTGAGTTAATAAGAAAAATAGATAATTAAATGCCCTTTTTTTAAAAAAAGAATTATTTATTTAATAAAATTATAAAATGAAAAATAACAAACATTTCAAAAGTGTAGATGTTGATGAAATCAGTTGCATGTAATGAGCAAAGGTCAAAATTAGGAGAAAAAATGGCTTAGGAGAAAAGCGAACTTTTTTTTATCTAGACAGTTGTAGTAGTAGGAACTTTGTGACGTCTACAAAAAAAGTAGGAAGCAAATAAGCAAGAGTGTAAGTTATTATTTAAAACAAAATTATTCTCCTCGCTTTACAGGATAAACTTTCACCACGATGCCTTTGTTTAAAATAAATAATGTGCTTAGATTTAAGCTTCAATTTTCTCAAATTATTATCTATTATAAAGATTAGTTATGTTTATGAAAATTAACTGAATCATCCCTTAATGTTAAATATTCAAATGTGTTTATAAATAAATGATAAAATTGAAATTCTTAAATGGTATCCGGATTTTATTTGGCACGTGGCCGATAAACACGAAAAAATTCTTATTCATGACATAATAGAGAATATTTGCATACCGTGTTTTTATCGTCCGATATTTTTTTCTCCCTAGCGCGCATGCTCATAGGAAATTGCGCATGCGTATCTGTAATAATGTTTCCTGTGAGCATGCGCGCTTGGGAGAAAAAAAATATCGGACCATAAAAATACGGTATGCAAAAAATTCTCTAATAATTAAGCCGCAAAATTTTCTTTTAAAAATAACGTTTTTAAACTCTCTGATCAATAATCGTCTGTTTTCATCAATACGTTGTGCTTTTTTTTGTATTCGCAAAAATAAAAACCATTTAGATCAAGGGTGGCCAACCCAAATGACCACTTTGGCAATGCCTCCTAACTCCGCGGACCGCCTATAAAATTATATATTTCCCTATATTAGTTTTAGACCCACTGTAGACATTTTTTGGAGTAAAAAATGGAGACACGATAAGTTATTATTTTTGTGTTTACTATTATTCTTCCATGTAAATATAAATAATATAATAATAATGATACTAAACGCTCACTGTAAAGAAATATAGAACACTCAAAATGAAACATAAAAAATATGTAAATATAAATGAAATAAACAAAATAAAATCATTAAAAAATATTTATTTTTCTAGTGAGACAGTTGTTTCTCCTCTCTTTCACTTAGCTTCATAAATAAAAAAAAAAATAATAATAAAAACAGGCAATATCTGTCCTACTGTCGCAAGAAAGTCAAAGTTAATTTTTTCTTAAATTACATTTCAGCAGTTAATTTTTAATTAGATGGTTGGACACATAATGTATTTTTTCAATACATTGGGTTTCACTACTTTGGCCGTTATAAAATAAATGTATTTTGTAAAAGGGTTATAAATATCATATAACACCGTGTGTTGGCCGTCCCTGATTTAGATATTAAATAAATTAGAATTAAAAATGTAAATAATATAGCAATTTATAAGTGCTTTTTAAAAAAGTTATAAACATTTAATTAAATATTCTTTTTTTTTTAGTTGGAGTGTAATATCTAAATTACAAAAAAAAAAAAAAAAAAAATTCTTATTTCTTTGTTAATAAAATTAAAATAAAAGTTTCTGAAATCGTAATTTAGAAACTGTTTTGTTTAGATGTAATAAATGATTCCTACATATTTGTGGGAAAGAATAATGACCTTTTATTCATTTTTAGAAATATTCTCATTCAAAATGGTAAATTTATGAAGTTTTTATGTTTATATTCTTATTTCAATATCGTAGTTGTTCATTTTTAATGCTGCTCCTTTATATAAGCTTACAATTTATTTTTATTTATGTATTCGCATTTTCTTATTTGGGCTTAAAATTAGATTAAATATTTGTGTGTTGTTCCAGTTCTCAAACGTTTGATACAGATGTGATCAGTTATAAATAAATATAAGAAATGCTGTTTTTAAAAATAAAAATAGTGTGCATTTTTTTTTTGGTGTGATGATGATATGCGATTTTATATGAATATTTTATTATGGTTTAGAATGTAATTAGCATCGTCACAACTTTGAAATAATATTTTTTGACTATTAGTGAATAATATGCAGCAATCTAACTGGTAAATCCAATGCTTCGATTATCGGTTGTGAACAATAAGATAGATTATGTTGACACTATTATGTTGAAGGGGATTTCCTCTAGAATTCAACATACCTGTAAATAGTTTTCTATCATTCCACATATTTTAGGGTAAGGTTTTTTTATTTTGAATTTTATTATTTTATGAAAGCTACATTCACTAATTATATTAAAATGTCCTCAAGTCAAAGTGTTATTTAGTAAAAGATTTTAGTGGGTTTTCTATCATCGAAATCAGTTAAATTCTATAATATTGAGCCTATTTTCCAAAAATATTTCTTATTTATTTTTCCATCTTCGCTTATATTTTTTAATTCCTTCCACTAACCTCCACTCCCTATATAAATATATATCTTGTTCACATTTTCAATCGTTCATAAAATACTTTTCATTCATCCACTCCAGTTCAAATACATTTTTTTTTGAACTTGTAGTGGATGACACTGGATGTGAATACGGTTTTTTCAAATATTAATTCAGTCATTAAATTTAATTCATTAATTTTAGTTTTTTTTAGATTTAAGTTGCATATATCTACCAATAGATGGCGTCAGAAGTAACTTTATTTATAAAGGACTTTCTGCAATATAGTGAAAAAAAAGTAGGAATTGACTTAAATTTTTTTTTTTTATATAACTTGTTCTTTGTTAAATTTACTAAAATAAGAAAGTCGAAGTTTCAACGAAGCTGGGGAATACTTAATTTAGTACTTACAGATGGGAAATTTTTCACTAAGCATCGCGGTATAACCTTTGAATAATTTTATGTGATTTTGAAAAAACTCTATGAGCTCTACTGATTACCTACGATGGTATGATAAAATGAAAGGTTATATAAATTATTTATATACTGTGAATTATATTTAATACATATTTCACTATTTCATGCACATATTTATCTAATTATTACATAGATATCAATATTCGCTTAAAAGTTTCCTTCATTTGACGACCCATTTCTTTATTTGCATTCGTTTTCATCCACAGTTCAAATTTAACTGCTGCTAACATTTCCGCAAAAAAAGGTTAATCTCTACTCCGATTGTATGATTAGAATAATTTATTTAAAAAAAATAAAATTGGTAATGTAAAAAAAAAATTATAAATACTTATACTAAAAAATTTTTAACTTTTTAATTTTTAAATAAATATTTTTCTTTTGCAGAATTTATAGCTTATTTCTTTATCAAAATATTTACTGCTTTTGATTTTTTTTAATCATTGTACTACTCATTGTAACAACAGCTTCAAGTTTCAACCCTCCCTCGTCTTTCTTCTAGCCATCTTCGTATTCTAAAAAATCCAAAAATTATTAAGACAAATTTTTTTCGTTCTAGATATCTGTACAATCAATAAACTTTTTAGGTAATGGTAGGGTAAATTTAGGTAGTACTTTTTAGGTATTACATATTCCAATGCCCCAAAACGGGAAAAAAAAAAAAAAAAGACTAGACTCGATTTTTAATTTTACAGGAAACGGATGTCGAAAATTCAAAATGACAGCAAATGACTTTTTGTGGTATAATATATTAACATTATTTTTGGAATAATTCTTATTTATCGAACTTCTACGTACGAGGTAAATAGCAGGTAGAGAGGGTATTTAGAAAGGTAGTAGGATAAGTTCAAAATTAATTAGTTCTTCGTATTTCTTCTGCATATTTACATATAGCCCATGTAATCCAAACTTCTTCCACTGATTTGATATTTGTACATTAAAGGTATATAAGTAGATAAATAATCTATCATTTTGAAGGACTTCAAATTTCATTTCCACGGATAGGTTTCTGAAGGATGTGTTTATTTCATAACCGGTGATTTAATCTTCATGCGATCAATGACCTTTGCCAATGTGAACGATAAACCTAGACATTACAACACAAATTGTGATATTAGTCACATATTTAATAAAACGTGATACTTTTAATCCAAATACTGTACTTCTGTATACTAATCTCATACAATTCGATTTTAAGACGTGAAATCGCGATTTGATTTAAAGACTTAAATAAGTATGTCTTGATTTCAATCTCATCAATACCATTAGTACAAGCCTTTTCTTCTTTTTCAATTGTGCGACAGACACATGGTGGGCCAAGGCCTTCTGCCTACTGGTAGACTCCGAACCATGATGCCTTCTGCCTACAGAGAGATTCCGAAACATACTATAAGCATATTTGCTTTTTCACGGGGTAGGGTTGTCAGCCTCATTCCTTACTACCATATTAGACCGGGACCGACGGTTTAAATTGGATTCCACTATAAACAACCATGGCACCGCCTGGACTCGAACCCAAAACCTGCGTACCGAACGCCAGAGCACTATCGCTCGGCCATCAATCCCCACAAATCTTTTATAAGCCGATAATTTCCGATTGCATTCTTTTTGTTTTTGAATGAAGTCTTTAATGTATCCTTATTAAATATCATATTGCGAATATGGTATACGAATATTTACATGTGCACACCAAGAGATGCGAATATCCACGACTTTTTTTTCAGAGCGACAGGATCTACCGCACATACAAAAAGAATGAGTATAAACACCATTTTGTTCCATACGATGTACAAATAGGGGCCGGCCCCTAAAAAGTTTCCCATTCCCCATCCCAAAGTTCACCCTTCTTATATCGATGACGTGTTTGTTCGTGGCATAAACAGATAGTTAAAATAACGGAAAAATCCTAGTGTTATAAGGAATCTTTTTCTAATGTGGTCTAAGATCGCCTCCGGCATGTAAGACAGCTTGGATTTGTCTATGAATCGAATCATACAAGTGCTGAATAGTGTTTAGAGGAACCACTGTAACGACGTGGCACCACTGTAAACGACATTTGGCAATAGAGAGTTTTCGCATAACGTTTTTTTATCGTCCGGTATTTTTTTCTCCCTAGAGCGCATGCTCACAGGAAACATTATTACAGATACGCATGCGCAATTTCCTATGAGCAAGCACGCTAGGGAGAAAAAAAATACCGGACGATAAAAAAACGTTATGCGAAAACTCTCTATTAGCAGATGTGACCAGCGGCTTGGGAATTGCTGCTCTGCCGTAAATGTCCTGTTTATGAAGGCGACTCCTAATTATAATTATGCACACTGGAGAATCCAGAGGCCGATTGAGCTCTGCGGTCAATTTGGTTGTTGATTTTTTCTTTTTAGCCATTACAATCCATTTTTATACCCATCGGTCTCTTTCACTCAACTGCTCCTTTCATTCACTAATGTGCTTTGTCGTGCTCTATGTGACTTTAGACACCGTACCTCTAGAAACGCCTAAAAGTTGGGATGCTTCGGTCGCAATTACACCAGCTATTGGACCTCTTTGAAAGTCTGTGAGGTGTGATATTTTACGCTTTTGACAAAAAATATAAGACGTATATAACTTCACTACCTAATACTACCATGATATATACTTTTTATATTAAAAAAACTCGTAGTTAAGATAGCATTTTAAGGTTTAGTATGAAGCGCATTCTTAAATATAACTTTTATTCGCAGGTGTTTCCATTATTTTGATGACCACCAGTATAAGTGGAACATGAGGTTCACTGATGCTCAACAACAATAGCGATAACAACAGGAAAAAAACCTCTGCTATTTTGTTTAGATTAGATTCAACAACTTCCGTGTAGCTAGAAAGATGAGATAAAACAGAAAAATAATGTTCATAATTGAAATTTATGTTTTCCAAAACATCATTTTTTTTTCAATTATTGATGGAGGCTAAAAAAATTACGTCATATTGAAGGTAATTACTTACAATTAAATCTGCCACAGTCTTGTTTATTATTATTATTATTATTATAATGTTTTTGACTTCGATATCATAAACTATAAATAATGAAGCAACAATGCTACGTAATAAAAATTTCAAAAAATAATAATGGTGTGGGGTAAAAACAAGAATTGTCATTTAAATTTTAAATTATCAAACATTGTGAAGTCATATTAATAAACATAGATATTGAAATATAAACGTTGAAAATTTATTAATGTAGAGCATTATTGAAGAGTTATTTAAGTAGCGACGAGATACGAATGTTATTTTAACTTAACAGTTTTATTCACTTAGAATTAAATTGATTCTGAATATTATTTATAATAATTTTCATTTAAACAAGATTGTGTAGTATTTTACATGTTCAATTTTCGACATTTATTTTGGTTGAATTAAACTATAAAGATGCTTTTTTATGTATTCTATAGCTATAAGCCTATAAATTAAATTGATCTCATAAATAAGAAAGATACACAAATATTTTAAAATTTTACAAGTGTTAAAAGAAATGCACAGTTCATATATAACATTTATTTTCTTTATATATTTTACAATAATAATGGAAACCTTTAAATGTCAACGACAATTCATTATGCCATGTAAACAAGTAATTTAAAGATTATTCTTCCTACATATTTTTTCATATTTATTATGTGATTAACAATTTTAACCACTTTTTTTACCTTTTTATAAATTTATACCGTTTGTGTCTTTTAGATTTGAATGCGAAATGAAAATGAATTTTTTTTGCAAAAGTTATCGAATTTAATCCTTCATGAAATAGTGTAGCAATTGAAGACATTTGAGGCATTTGAAGTTCGAAGCTTTTTCTTTTACTATCATAATGAACGCAAAAGGCTTCAGAGAAATTGTAAATACGTAGTTTTAAAAAAATATCGATTAACTGGTTTTATTGAATCCTGTCATCATTCAGCAAGTCTCATTAATAATAATAACGGCGACCGTAGCGAATGGATTCCCATGCCTTTGCTATCAATCGTTACATAAAGGTAATCCTTCTTTTAAAAAATGAATCTCAGAATTCTTCGAGTTCTTTCTCGAATCGGTCCGTGTCGGCGATGACCAGCGGCGGTTCGTCGTACTGGTCAAAGTTACTAGCGTCTCCTGGGCCTTTGCTAGGCGGTACGAAGGGAACCTCCATCTGCAAGACAAATCTCGTGGTTATGGTCGGCACTTTTACAAATCCGCGAACCTAAGCATTGACTAATTTAGAAACTCCTTTCGATAGGCTCAAAAATCTCACAATCTTAGAATTCATAAAGGGTTCTTGATAATGGTTCTTCCGCTTTTATGATGGCTCTTGAAATACTTTTTCTGCTTAGGATACTTCATCATCAGATAATGAATGCTAATAGGGGCCATTTCAGTAACTGATATATTGGATATAACATGTATTTTCTCTTTCTGTCATCTCAAAAATAAATTTAGTTTATTATCTTCATGTTCATTGGCGCAACAGCCTCATGATGGGTCAAGGTTGTCTGCCTACAGGCAGATTTCGAGATAGGAGATGCTTTCTTTTTACGGGGTAAGTTTTGCTAACCCTTCTAACAACTCTCTTAGACCGAGACCTACGGTTTAAGGCACTGCAAGCATCCGTGGCACAGGATGCCATGACTCTGAGGGCCAGAGCGCTAATTTAAGATATTTAGGAATTCAAATATTGTATGAATTTTGGGAGACCCTATACAACATTTAAGAAATGTTTCGCGGCATTTTCCATCTAAGACATTTTAATGTCAAAAAAAAAAAAAAAAAAAAATACCCCTGTGTTCCGTCATAGCTCGAAATAAGCACATAGTAAAAGGGTTAAATTCCTATTAGGCCTGAATTAAAGTATCGCTTCCTGAAAGAAACGAAACTAAGGCAAACCAACTTTCCCATTCTTCTCCCCCCTCCCCAATGTTTCGAATTTTAAAGAGGAAATCATTATTTTCAAGATATTATCGATTTGTAGATAAATTGAGTGCATCAGAGGGATTACCTTTCTCTGGAAGGTGGCGATCCAGTCGGTGGTGGTGAACCACTTGTGGTTTTTGATGTCTGCCACTCCGTTCTTGAGGTTGCCGTAGCGCTTTGTCAGGTCCACTTGCAGTAAGTTCTTGAGCAAATCCTTCAGCTCGGGGGAGAAGTGAGACGGGTACCGGACCTGCGCAGAGGAACATCAAACGAAGATACATTAGAAAGCGAAATTTCAAATATGAACTCAATTTGACTTTTCATTATTTTATTTTAACACAACAAAACCTGACAATTCACACATAAATCTATGTATAACACAATTTCCAAATCGGCTCGTACCGATTCCAAAGGAGGTCTCGTCTCAAGCAATTCCAATTCCAATCTGATGCATTCCCCCAACGGATAGGGAAGATACGCGCTATGGTTTTCCCTCTTGAAGGGATTATCAAGTGCCCATGGTTCGAGTTGCCACACTGCTTTTGTCGTTTTGACAAAGCTGTACAGCTTTCGACAATGGATTTTGGATAATCGAAGTCTCTGGAGCAAACAAATTTAATGAACTAATTTTAACCTTGCATGCAGTACAAAAACACGTTGGACTCTTGAACGGAAGGAACTCGTTTCGAAACCCTGTAAAGCGTCTTAATAGAATCCTCATGTCAAAGCCGAGTTAACGCACTAAATGTGTTAGCCCGAAAGTACTCCTTTGGGTTGAAAATTGCGATATGCTGTCTGGAGACTTCTTTAAAAATGAGCAAGTTCCAGGAATAAACACTAAACAACAGAGGTGATGCGACAATAGACCTGTTTCCTCCGGAACGGGTGATTCTTTGATCAGATCCGATTCGCATCCGGTAAGGGCTACATATGCATACGATTCAAACAGACATGCATAAAATATACAATCACAACACATGAATTATACAATGATTACCAACAATTTTACCTTAACAAAAAATATTTACAAATTCATGTTGACACCCATATCGACACGACAAAGTCACAGAAAACACTGGTCAATATTTCTTAAAAATAATCTCACTTAAGGGATTAAATATATGAAATTGAAACTTCTTCACAAGCACGACATATTATTATTTTTTAATTTGCATCTTCAATAAGCATAATCATTGTAAAGAAGAAAGAAGAAATAAAGCTGAGAGGTACCTTTCCCGAGACGATGCGCTCGTAGATCTGTATGGGTTGATCCGCATAGAAGGGCGGGTAACCAGCCGCCATCTCGTACACCAGCACGCCGAATGCCCACCAGTCGACGGCCTTGTTGTAACCCTGCACAAGGTTGAAATTAAAGTGAAATTTAAAATTGCAGAATAGCTGAATTTTTTTTTTTCTTATGAATTTTATTTTAACATGCGAGAACCAGAGGTGTCGTTATATAACTCTGACTCCAACTCTTTTGTAAAGAATGATTTTTATTATTTTTTTTTCTCAAAATTCTAGGAATGAATGTTAAAAATTAAAAATTAAGGAGGCCATTCAATTGTGTCCTTCAATTAATACAATCACTATCAAAGACAGTGAGTACTTTAGTAACAAATGAAGAGACTTTTCTCAGCATCGAGTCTTTTAAAAAGCTGTCGTGGATCGACAATGAAAGGAGATTTCATGGAAGCTATTCTGTTATTAAGAACAAAAAAAAAAAAAAATAATAATAATAATATATATATATATATATATATATATATATATATATGTATATATAATCTGTTAAGAGCGTCTTTGTGTTTAAAATGTACACTTTTCTTTTGCGGATCTTAAGCGATTCTACAATTCTTCATTGGGCGCTGTCATTTTTGTAGAATATATGATGTAATTATTGCAAGCAAATTGAGAGTGCAATGATATCTTTTAAGTGAGTATATCTACCACAACTTTAAAATTCAATTTTTTTTCAATTCCTCTTATTAGCTCACACTCTCCTATATATATATCTCGTTCAAATTTTCAATCGTTCATAAAGCACTTTTTAGTCATCCACTCAAGTTCAAATACATTTTTTTTTTGAACTTGTAGTGGTTGACACTGAATGTTAATGCAGATTTTTCAAATATTAATTCATTCATTAAATTTAATTGATTCATTTCAGTTTTTTTTTAGATTTAAGTTGCATCTATCTACCCATAGAGGGCGCCAGATAAACTTTTAAAAAATGAATGAACATTATTTATAAAGGACTTTCTGCAAATTGCGAAAAAAAAGTAGGAATTAACTTAATTTTTTTTTATATATATTACTTGTTTTAATGTAAAAGTGTTTTACTGAGTTTATGCATTACCGCCTAATATCTGTTGGAGGCCCATTGACAAAGCACGACACTGAATAAAGACACATTGAAGTTTTGTATAATTGGTTGATAAAACTTTTTAGATTGTGCCTGATATGAGTTATTTTTTTAAAAACAATTAATAAAAATCCCTTTATAGAACTAAATATTTAAAGTTCAATGAATTTTATGGAATTTCAGTTAATATTAATAAAAACTTTTCGTCAGGATGCAAGATATCTATATCTAACAAAAACCATCATAAATTTCTTTTTCTTTTTTTTTTTCAAAAATGAAATAAACCGTTTTTTAAGCAATGTGTTCACATATAATCTATACCTATTAGTAATTATATTAATAATAGAAAAGGATATCTATACTATTTCCATGATGCTAAATCTCAAGGTTCTGTTCTTTTCTATAATAAAATAATTATTAATTGTCCTTCACTGTTTTATATAAGAATCGTTTAGTATCTGAGATTAAAATTAAATCAAAAATTATTCTGATCAGAGATATAAAGAAAAATGTTATCATGATTGTATTTAATGAAAATCTAATCTATTTCCACTAATGTAATGAATGTAATTTACTTTTAGGTGAATTTCTTATTAATGAATAATGAATTTATTCCATTTGTAATGACATTTGACCCAATTCTGCAAATTAACGCAAGTCAAGAGGAAATT
Organism: Caerostris darwini; assembly: GCA_021605075.1. Taxonomy (NCBI): domain Eukaryota; kingdom Metazoa; phylum Arthropoda; class Arachnida; order Araneae; family Araneidae; genus Caerostris; species Caerostris darwini. The sequence goes on along the minus strand of BPLQ01009034.1, from coordinate 84,713 downwards.
TCTTTCCGAGAAAATGAATGCCAGGTAAGTTAAAATAAAAGAAAGCGGTCATTTCATAGAATCGACTAATGCAGTTAGTATAATTTTAATCACCTAAGATAAAAGGGTCACTTTTAATAAATGTTTCCTAGTAAGTTAAAATGAATTCCTGATAAATTAAAATAAAAGAAAGCAATCATTTCGTAGATTCGAAAAATGCAGTTAGTATAATTTAAATCACCTTAGATAAAAGGGTCTCTTTTAATAAATTCTTGTGAAGCATTTAAGGGAAAACAAAAAAATTTCAAAGCAAATCGAAATTTAAAAAAAAATGTAATAGTTTCGTTGAATTCAGATCTTTATTTGTACGTTAAATTTAAAATGAAGCTTAATTCGATAAAATTTTAATGGAATTTAAAAAACAAATTTACAGTGAGATATTTGCTTTAATCAAAAAGTAATTCTACAGAAAGGAATTGATTTTAACTTTAAGGAATTAAAGAATCTTGTGCTAAAGTGCTGGGAAAAAAATTCTGAATTAAATGGAATGGAATTGTAAATTTCTGTTGAAACCTATATACTTTAAGAAACTATTACTGAGCATAATCAGATTTATTTTCAATGAAAAATATAATTTCACCATACGAATGACTTTAATTATGTTCAAAAGTTGCTTTTCATCGACTGTAGAAGGCACAGAAGCAGAGATTAATGACCAAAGCAGCTATATATATATTTTTCAATTTCAAAAGAACCAAATATCTCGTCGAATAAGACACGGTTGTAATTGAAAATCTTTCTGAGAGGCAAAAAGATTAACCTCTTTAGAAGTTAATTTTTTTAGACTGAACAAAGAAAACCTTTTAGTTTCTGATAAAGTTTTATTTCATTTAATATCGAGGTCAAATTAGTGAGTTAAAAAGTATAAAAAAAATAATCTCTTAATGGAGACTCATACACATTGCCTTTATGAATAAGATTATGCAGAGTGGCGCAAGACAATTCTGGCAGATAAGCATAAACCTTAATTTTAATTGCTTGCATCCCAAAATCATACAAAATGCATGTTTAATTTTTACCCATACCATAGCAATTATCTCTTACATGAATGAAGAATAAAAATCTCACTTTTCGGTAAGAGGAAATTATATTTCAATTCCCAACAGCAAGAACTACCATAAATCTAGGGCCCTCTGCTATTTATTTACATTAAACTGCTTTTGGACAACCATGTTAAAGGCCTGTTTTAATCATATAAAAGGATGTTTTTAACTGTTTCCTATATCCATTATAAAAACGTCAAGCAGTACGAGCGGCTACTATTGTTTTTTTTACTTTGAGAGAAACAATAATATCTTTTTATCTTAAAAAAAACATAAGACAAATTTTAGCATATCTAATTAAAAAGTCTTAACCTGCCAGTCCATGGGACGAAGACTTTGTATTCATTTCCACACTATTTTCCATCAATTGTTATATTCTTGCTAAGACAGAAAGATGCCGTAATAAAATAATTTATTCGGAATAAAGTTACTATTTTTATCGTCCTCTTCAGAGTGATAAGATCACCCACATTAATAAAAAAAAAACATTTTTTAAAAAAGTTACCTAAACCTAACTTAAAAATTAGTATCAGGCAATGTGTTATGAAATCACTTGGGTGAAACATACTACTGAATGAAGCCTCAAAAGTGCAGTGCATAGAAATCACAGGCCCTTGCCAGAATTGCCCCCCGTTACGCTAAATTTACACCATACTTTTGTCTTGTTACTTTTTAACACAATATTTGTCATGAACTCTTGCAGGATGTTTTTCAAGGATAGCGACACTGAAATGTGATATGCGAAGAACTGCGCTTTTTCAATATTGATAGATTTTTATAATTGGTAAGTCATCAGCAGATTTAAATATTTAAATTAAGACTATTTTATGAAAACACACTTATCCATTTTGTATATATATATATATATATATATATATAATTCAATAATTATAGGACAAATTTTGAGGAGCGGTGCAGCTTACTGAAAGCGCATTTTTTGTATGGGAATGTAGGGTCGATAGGGACCCGAAATCCCCCATTTTCTCTTTAATCAACTGATGTCTCAACTGATGCGGATGACACGACAGGAGGGATGTTCCCCCATTGATCCATGAGGACCGGGCACATTAAAGGATTTGCGAGATTTCCTCGCTAATGAACAAACGTAATGAGGATTACACATCATTTAAACAATTTTTCGAACAACGCCCCACTATACTGACGAGCCGATAATGAATTTGGGTATTTACGAGACCCTTTAAGCACGGCCGCGGCGTTGGGCTTTCACCCATTATTCAGCAGAAATGTCTGATGGGTTAAGACGTGCATTTTCCATTTCAGTTTGGATTAATTAGAGCATTATGTGAATGAAGTGGATGTGTTTGCGTTCACATTCTTATTTATCCATACATTTTCCCCTTACACAGGAGAATTAAACGGTCGCGGGACACAATTTGAGGCGTGGTACAGCTTAGTAAAACATTTTTGTGTAGGAATGTAGGATCGGAAGTGAACGAACACACATTCAGAACGAATGGCTCACAACAGCCAAGTGCATAACCCAACTGAGACCCGTCACGAGTCTCGAGCCCACTTACTGACATGAAGAAGCCCTTTGCAATTATGTGAGCAACATTATGCAATGATGTGAGCAATTATGTGAGCTTTGCAATTATGTGTATTCGACAATGCTTTTCTTTTTGTGCCTCATTTTTTGGTTTTCGTTCTTAAACGCGTCACCCTGCATAAGGTACGAGATACATAAAGTTTCATACATATGTTTCAGTAACCTGTAAAACCCCTCAAAGTGTATAGAATAATCCTGCATATTGCGCGCATGTGGTGAAGACGTAAAACAATTTAAATTGAATGACATCTCTAAAGAGTTCATTCTGAAAGGAAACTTGCCTTGCTGAGGATGACCTCGGGAGCCAGGTACTCAGGTGTCCCGCAAAGAGTCCACGTTCTGCCTCGCACTTTCTTCGCAAATCCAAAATCAGTCACCTGTAACAATCAATATCATGGTGATCAAGCTATTACTCAAATATGTTAAACAATTTAACACGTTTTGTTCCGTATCTGGCAAACTGGGAAATTTTCTGACAATTTTATCTTTTTTTTCCATATTTTTAAACCTTATTCACTTGTTTTATGTGTGATGTGGACAATGCTTTCCGGTAAAAGCTGCCAGAAGCAAGGGTGGCATAGTTGTGAGGAATGAAAGGGTTGATCTCTGTCATATTGACCAAATCTACTTGACTTTTAAGTATATGGAATCTAGTTAACTCCTAGCGGAACTCTCTCTCTCTCTTAGTACTCAACCCTCTTACCGAGATTCTATCTTTCATATCCCGTGACAAAGATCACCGTTCAGTAAATAAGGCTTTTACTGGTCGAAGCTTTCATGTCTCGCATTAAGCATATAGTTTGTGTTTGGAAATGAACACTAAAAAATGCACAGAATTTACAATATAAGTGATAGAACACAGAAAGAATAATTGGATGACTGGTATAAAAATGAAATCAGAGGAATGTTGGAAAAGAGTTTGGAAAAATAAATGGCTATGGCAATAGACGAACCAGTTACGGAGTTCCTACGTGAAATTAATGACGTAAAACTCCTCATCTGCACAAATGTAAGAAGAAGTATTAATGCGACTGCTGAATTTTAAGATGATAAAAATCGAATCAATTAAAATTTAATTTTAAAGGAGGGGTGCAGTTCCTCTAGAATGAATGAAAAAGAATGAGAGACATCGCTTTTGAAAGGAGAGGAAAGAACGCCTCACGTTCTAGTCCTCGGGTACTAGTTTTTCGGCACGATGTAATGTTGCCAGTAGTTACTAGATATAATTTTTGACTTAAGATTAAAGAAAGGTAGTGGAATTAGATGTAAAGAGAAATTTAAAATGCTGTACAATCAATCAACTGTGCACAGCGCCATTATAGTGAAAGAGTTTGTGGAGTAGAAAGTTTATCCGCTTAGAATTTAATCCAAGTCTTGCACAGCATAGCACGAAGAAAAAGAGAAAGAATTTGATTATTAAAGCCAAGAAATCAGCTGAAATTCACAAAAAGATTTTTGTGTCTCAATTATTTACTTATTGTATGGCGATTAGAGATCCGTTTCCCGTCTATTGTCTGAACAATCCGCAACGTCTTTTGAAAGCCGGGAATCAATCCTATTCTCATAGTAAAGAATAAATCGGTCCCTTGCAAAAAAAAGGTTTATTTTCTTCTTAAGTTGGAAAGACTCAATTGTAGCTATGTTGGAATGTCTCTGGTTTCATTTGTAAGTAAAACTAACATTGTAGGCTTCAATGTAAAGCGTATTAGTGTTGTGTTTATAGAAGCCTGTTGGGATATATGTGAGGAATTGTTTTTCACTACATTAAGCAAATTCGCAAATCCATCCCTAATTATGGGTTTCTGCAATATAGGTTCAGACTAGAGAGGTGCAGATAAGAAGGGATCTTGGAATTGCAGTAACTTATTTGCTCGATTCATTGTAGAATATCAGTTAATGCATGCATGACATCACTTCTGACATAAGTAACTTGGGGGGGGGATTCCACATTAACTACCCCAAAATAATTTGTTTTTATACCAATTTATTTTGTAGTAATATTTTAAGGGATTCGGAATTGGTTGTTTTGGCTGAAGAAAGCAATGCTTCACTTGCAATCAGTTCAAACTTTTTACGGTGCCTTCGCACTAGAACAGGTCAAGGAAATAAGCCGTGAATTCAATTGGAGCATTTATACTGTGCATAGATTTTGGAGAGGAAAAAAAGGGCATAGTTTACAAGAAATATAAAACACACACACATTCAAACCATTTACTTCACATTACACATTAGAAAACGAAATTGTAGATTTTGTCTTAATATGTAAAACATACTATATAAACAGAAAGAGGGGACGGCCTATGTGAATAAAAGAAGAAAAAAAAGGCATGAAATACCTTGACGTATCCCTCTTCGTCAATGAGCAGGTTTTCTGGCTTCAAGTCCCGGTACACCAGGTCCAGGGAGTGAAGGTATTCGAAAGACAGCACGATCTGAGACGCGTAGAACCGGGCGCTCGGTTCGCTGCGGATAGATTGCACTTTTTAGAGAAAGGATCTCATAATTTAATTGAGGCGCATCGCGGTTGCTTTGCTCGGAGCAAACGTACTCCTCGCGTGACTTCTACTTTGTAGTTTAACACATGTATGAGTTGAAGAGCAGAAATAAATTAGTTTTTCTTATTAATTAATGGAAGTTGAAACTTTTAAATTAAACATAGGATTTACTTATAAAAACAAAGTGTCATTTACTGAAAATACCACTTTTTTAGCTTAATCAAACAGTTGCAACAAAAACTAATATTTTTATGCCAAACAAAAAAATAAATGAATAAATAAAAAAAAACGCAAAAGTAACTTTTTTACAGAGATTTAAAGTGATGGTACAATATTTATTGGTGTTTGCATAACTTTTTCAAAATAATTTATTATGCCCTTTGAACTGTTTCCATAAATCATTGTCACAGTTGTACTTGCTGTGAATTATTGAAAGGGCCAGGACTTTTTCCATCATAGCTCAAGAGTTTGCCTTAGCTAATATATATCTATTTATCTATCTTATCCTTACTTTAAATTAATTAAAATTCATACCTGAAACGTCCAGTCCTTCTGAGATGAGAGAACATTTCGCCACCCGAGACATACTCCAGGACCATGTAGAGGTTGGAGTTGTCCTGCAAAAACAATAAACATTGTTAGCTGAACTGTAAAATAATAAAGTGCATAAAAACATCACATAATAAAAAAAATAATACAACGTCTTAAAAATAGAAATTGGTTTGAATTAGATTTTTTTGTAGTTTGCATCTAAAATGATTGCCAAAAATAAAAGGGTCAAAGCCTAGAGGGCGCGATGCCTAGTACGAGTGATGACCTTGAGCCAATGTTGTGCTGTATAAAAACTTTTGCAGGCTGTCATACTAGACATCCCTAATTATTTCGAGACCCCCTGCTAATCAGTGACGATTTCAATATTTCAGACGATTCAAAGATATGAACTCTCTTCAATTTACTGCATACTATATTTGAACTTTCCATTGCCACCCACTATTCTTGGAAAAACCACCGTCGATTACACCTTTGCTAGAATCCTGAGTGACTTGCAGTGCAACCTTTATGTCACTTACTTCAATTTCCTTAGGCCCACTGGGCATATGTTAACATTATAACATCGTCCTGCTTCAATAATTGTCTGCACCCTTCATTCGTTACTTATTTCATTCAGTACTCCTCTACTCTTCTCGTTCCCCTTGCAAATCTGTTCGCAGACATATTTTCACCACAGACTAGCAAACAAATACAGCTCGTCCCCCTATTCTAAATGACCAGAAAATTGGGGCTACCGTCTTTTTCGTACTAGAATTGGTGCTCGGCTTCTTTTCCCCACTCGCATTTATTTAGAAAGCATGTTATGAAGCGATTCTGTACATTGCGAGAAATGCTTCTTCGCGTTTATTTGCGTTCATTGCGTTTTTATTATTATTTTAATGCGTTTATTTATTTAAATATATGCTATACACATTCATTTAAATAGATGCGACCCTTTTGAAATTCCAACATCATCAGCAATATCTCTAATTGTAAATCGGCAGTTTGAAAACATCAAATCTTTAATTTTTTGGACGTGAGCTTCGTCGGTTGCGGTGGAGGGTCGACCAGAGGGCTCTTCGTCTTCAACGCGTTCTCTGCCTTCTTTGAATAGTTTATACCACCTGTAAACATTTCTTTCCGATATAGGAATGCTCCCCGAATGCCTTCCGCAGCATTCCATACGTTTCCGCAAACAAAATTGAATGCAAGTTCTTTGCTCAATGAATTCAGATATTTCAAAAATCGCCGGAATTTTTTTTAGCGTCTCACGAAGCCAAGTGTTACTCAAGCACTAGTGAATACTTTGACATCAAATTTCCCACAGATGTCAAGGACAGTGCCGGCAACCTAAAAAAGGAAAATATTGAAATTCCATAAGCCCCGGGAATTTTAAATTGGAAATTGGTCTTACTTTTTGGACACAGTAGTATGTGTTTCTTTTAATTAGAAGTGTTCCCATGAGATCAAAAATAGATTTTTTCGCCAATTTTTAGCAAAAAACAAACAAACATATACAGATATTTTAATATTCGTGCTTATCAATATTTTATAATGTAATTTAACTATAACATCCAAACAGAGTTACTTAAAACTTTCGGCTCTGAATGCGATTGGCTTTTTTAAAAGTTTTTGGGACTATGCAAATCTAGATGAAATTATATACACAGATTCATCATGCAATTCATTCAGAACACTTCATCAAGAGAATAGTGTATGAAGACGGCCTACCTTGAAATGGTAGACCATGTTGACCATGAAGGGAAACTCGATCGCCTGCAGTATCCGCTTCTCGTTGAGGGTGTGGTCCACCTGCTTCAGCTTCACGACCTGCAGGAGAGAGCGCACACAAAAATATACACTATTGCACTTTTAAAATTGGGGTTCGTAGTGGATGAGCTTTCACGCATCGCATTTCTTTTTTCTTTCTTCCGAAATAAAAAAAAAATATTGAAACGTCCTTAAACAGCCACAGTTTTATTATTTTATCAGGTTTTAACGAAAATTCTGTCATTTTTTTTAATATATAGAATGTTTATAATCCGTGATATCAGAGTAATAATGAAATAGTGCTCGTTCGCCAATCGTAGAGGAACGAAAAATGTGCTAGAATTGGAAACCCTGATGAATATTCATAAGATCTTAGTAAGACTCGCCATTTTGAAGGGTGGAGATTGGCGAGTCAGTTAGTTAACACTTGGAAAAAAATATCTAATACTTTTGGTGCAGCAAAAGGCAACTGACAGCACAGTGATACATCTCTCATTACCTTTCCTGTTTTAATATTTCAGTGATTCAATGTGCTATCCTGCTAAAATCTGAAACATAAGTGACAGTTTGAATTTTATAATTCTAATCCTCCTGGAAGGGTTACCCCTTAGAGTTCGCATCCTCTGCGCATCCCTTCAGGGATTGTTCAGCTTACAGGGCGCACATATCGGGTGGCTAAGTAGCAATGTGCGCAATCAGCCTGCAGGAGGAACGAGGTTCGAATCCTCCTGCAGTTAAATCTTGATAGCGGTTGAGACAACGCGGATAAAGAATCTTTTATCGATAATCAATCAGATAATCAAGCATTTGTTGTTCTTGGTTAGAGTTTACTTGGTTTTCTTTCGTACCACACATAAATGAGGGGTTTTAACCCCTAAAAGTCTTCCTCTCACTCACTGACGGTGGGCTCCCCACTGAAAAAAAAAAGAGGTGCAGCAGACAGGGGGGGCAGTTACCTTGAGCTTGTCGAGTATCTTCATGGCAAAGTACTTTTTGGTGTCCTTGTGTTGCACCAACATGACGCGGCCAAACGAGCCGGTTCCCAGCGTCTGGATCCTCTCGAAGTCCTTCAACTTGGCTGTGCACTGCAACACAAGAGAGAGAAAACACAGTGTTTAATAATATATGTATAATCGCTTAATTTCTGCTTTTTTTTTGCGCTAAAGACGTATCTACTCTGAAAAAAATCCCTCCCCTTTCGTATGTTCTCTTGTAGCTCCATCTATGAATGAAATTTATAAATATTCCAAAACGAATGATTTGTGCAGAAATCTAATTACATTTTTCCCCTTTCTTTTTTAACACAAATGAAGAGCTTTAAAAGCAAAATATGAGCAATAGGGCAATTCAACGATCCGAATCCCCATTTTTTTTTTTTTTTTTTTTTGAGTTTACCTACTCCCTCCTCGTTTTTTGCAGTCTTCGCCAAGGTCATCACCTTAAGGAATTTTATTTATTTATTTGTTTTTTATTATTATTTATTTTTTGCGCTTTTTCAGTTTCCCATTCAACCCTTCTGAATTTTCTACAAATAAATTTTTTTTAAAAATTCTGTTAGTAGAAGAATTTGTTTGAAAATACATTTAGTGCAATTTTTATAAAGCCTCATCATCATCTTCAATGGCGCAACAGCCCTATGATGGGCCAAGGCCATCTGCCTAATAGCAGATTGCTGGACAGGACATGTTTTGTTTTTACGAGGTAGGGTTGCCAGCCTTACGCACAATGCTCTAAAGTCATATGAGACCGGGACCTACGATTTAAAGTGGATTCCGAACCACTACAAACATCCATGGCACCGAGCACCAGAGCGCTAAATTTTGAATGCCAACGACACGCGGTGTTCCCTAGTGGTCACCCTCTCAAGTACTGACCGCGCCCGGATTTATCAAGCCCTACAATGGTAATAATATATATTTTAGTTTTATAATATTTAAAAGTAGGGGGTCTGATGGCTCAGTGAGCTAGAACTCCGGCGCGCGGTACCTCAAGTTTCGGGTTCGTGTTCCGGCGGTGCCATGGTGACATTAAACCGTAGGTCTCAGTCTCATAGGATCGTAGACCGTTGCGGGGGCATTGTTACTTCTCGTCCGTAGCTTATCTTCAAGTTACACGAGCGCTCTGGGTAATGCTAAGTGAATAACGTCGGTGCAGCCCTTATGGCATAAAAAGATCACGGTCTAAGTGTTTGTCAGCAGGCTGCATTAGAAAAAAAATATTTAAAAATTTTGCATGCTGCTGTTTTTACTAAAATATAATGCATGAAAAAAATGTATTTATGAAAAGAATTTTATTAAAAATTATTTAAAATTTCTACTTACTGATGTAGGATTGTTCCATTTGTTTTCAAAATCTTTTTTGGCCTGCTCCAAAAAATGTCGAACTACAAAAAAAAAACATATTCCATCATTAAAGATTATTTCAAATAAAGTACTTGAAATTAAAAAAAAAAATAGTTTCTTATAACGTGATGTTTTATTTTTATCATTTTAAAAATTCAAATATCCGTATCTTACCGAAATTTTCTGTTCAATTTTTATTAAAATAGAATCTGTATTTTAGTTTGCTTGGCGCTTTTTTGCAGCAAGCGACTTGGCATGCTTTGTTTAAAGTGGCACGATAAGTTTTATTAAAACTTTATGTAACAGTGACAGTACAAGGCTATATTGATGTAAAATGTCAAAATTACTTTTTAAATTGCTTTTACGCATTTACATTACGAAATAATGCCCTATTCAGAAAATGTCATTTCAAAAACTGTAAAAAATTAAAAATTCGGTAAATTCCTAGTTCATAGAATGTTGCGAGCAAATTTTGCAATTTTATCGCCAATCTAGAAGTGTTGGCGACTCTTGATTTTCCCTCGCCAAACAAAAGCGTTGATAATCGAAATGAAGAATTCGTTTCCCTTGGAGATGGGCATGAAAAAGTATAGAAGGTAAAAATCTAGAATCATGTACCCTTTGTGACAAATACATAGCCAGGATGCCAAATCGCCAAGCAAACATAGTAATGAATGCACCTGGGTAGTTTTCGCGGTAATATGATATTACGCCAAAATCCTTCACTTGCTGAATCGCCAAGTAAACAAACAAAATGGCTGCCGAAGTTCGGCGTCATTGTAAAACGCTATTATTACTGTTCTTATTTACTACAAATAAGAATTCTGCAAATAATTATCAAAATAATAATAAAATGGTCATTATATTGTTCGGAAAATGAAGCTACGAATTCCTCTAATTACAGTATTGTAACCCTAAAGAAACTGGCGAAACAATTTCGAAATATTCCGGGTTGCAAGATTGGCGACTTCCTCAGAGGTACAGTATTCTAAACTTCAACCGTATAGAAAAGTGTAATAATGATAATAAATACTTCAAAATACCTATTTTATGAAAATATAAATATAAGAGATTGATAAATATATTGCAGTAAACAAAAATCAAATTAAATGTGTTACAATCGTTTAAGGTTGTTTTAATTTTTTTTAAAAATCGCCAATTGTTTAAAAAAGTTCTCTAATTGGGTTAAAAAATTGAATTACCTTTCGCACGGACCCTACACTGGGAATCGTCCCGAAATTTATAACTTTATTATAAATTTATGTGTTCATAATGCAAAAGAATTTCCTTAACCTACCTTGCTCATGCTGAGGATTCACTTGTGCAACTTCTTCCTTAGAAGCAGTACTAGAACTAGAAGCCCCCATACGTAATCAAAATGCTGATGTTTATCAATAAAAACAAATTTATTCTCTCGTTCAACAACAAAAAATGAAAATTCGCATTTGCTTTGGTGAGAATACATAAATGTGCCATATCACACTGAGCGTGTTTTGCCAACTTTTCCATCACAAATGAAAACTATAAAAAAAATTTCTAGAGAAATATTTAAAAAAAAATATCATCTTAGAGGAAATTTTTGAAATTTCGAGGAAGTTCAATACAAATATCGAAATGCTGAAGTTTTTCTAATCTATTAAAACAGAAAGCTTCGAATAATTCTTAATTGCTTACCACATATTTCGAAAGTAGTGTCTGCAAATGTATGATAAATTATTCAGTAAATATTAGAAGTTAATAGTCTTAAATTAGATATTTAAAGAAATACTGCATTGCTTTTAGTATAAATACATACACAAATTAAAAGAGAAAATCGTTAATGAAAAAAAATTCGTAATTTGTCTTTGTGTTTATCACTAATGAAACAAAATATTTTTATTTAAGAGATTATTTGATTTTTAATAAAAATTGTTATCGGATCTAATTCGTCCATTAACTAAAACAACTATTTATTTTTATGGATTGAGAAACTCACATATACGTTAAAAATAAATTTTTATTATGTTTGGTAAAAGCAGGTAGAGTAATAAATATTATTTTTCTCGCTATTTAACGAATTAACTTTCACCTTTTTTTTGTTTGTTTTAGTGAAATTGAACCAAAAATGCGGAATAATTTCACCTCCAAAACTTCGTGTAACCCTAGGTAGTTACTGTTTGTAATTAATTGTTTTTTTTTTCCTTTTTATTTTATAAAAGTATACTTTAGTAATATGTTTACTCATTCCATCTCATCAATTTTCAGTGATTTTTATACTCTAACGAAAAGTATTACTGCCAAAAAAAATACGTCATTAATATGCAAATACTGTTCTTTCTATAACGTATTTTTAAAAAGAATGCATTTGTAATATAATCTAAAGTGTAAATACCAGAAAAATGAATAGAAAACAGCAACATCAATTAGAATGTTGCTGTTCTAAGAAAATAGCGAGATTTTATTTTAATCCACTTAAAACTCAAAGGGGCAACGCAACATTGCAACGATATTCCAAAAATTCTCAATATTTTTAAGGAACAAAATATGACAAGTAATAAATAAATGAACTTAATTTAAAACAAATAAATGAAATCTTTTCTGCATTTTCTCATGGTCGTACAGGAATCTTTAACATTAAAAGAATAGACCGGCCTACGATAGAAGCCACCAAACGGGATGTTTGTCAATTGAAGATTTTGGTCTATTAATTAATAATAATATGCGAAAATCTTATTTTAAAAAACACTCAAAGACAAAATAATCTGCCGAACTCATTGTGCATAATAGCTCCGAGGCCTTCAACACGAAGAAGTACTTTCCCTTCGATTCCCAAAAGGCTTAGCGCTATTCATTTGTTTACTCATTTCAGAATCACTCGTGGTCTAGGATTGCACGTGGTCATTTTAATTCCTACTTAAACACACATAAACTATGTTCAACTGAGTTTTGCAACCTCAAGTTAGGGGGATATACATCACATTGCTTTTATCTGCTACAAGATTGAGCATCCTAGAAAAATTTCAAGGATGTCCACTAACCCTCCAAAACGACAAACGGCCACCTATCTTTTTGTCAATTTGTTAATAAGAAACTTACTTTTAGAGCATTTCGTTAATTCTTATTTTGATGTTTCTTACATTTCACTCTTTTACCTTATTTCTCTTTTCTAACATCATGTGTACTTTAAATTTGCCATTTATTTGCCACTTCTTATTATTTTGTTGGTGATTTAGTTGCTACCTACTACTGTAAGAATTGTGTGATATTTTGTGGTACAAGAGACTATCTTGTAAACTTCAAGTAAAAAATAATAAAAAATTATAAAAAAAATCATTACACATTACATCATTTCTACATTCCTTTTATATATTCGTTTTTATCATTACATCATTTCTATGTTTTGTGATAAACTTTAGGAATCTCTGTTACTGCGTCATATAGAAGAGCTTCTAGATGTATTTAGTCTCTAGCATGATAATTTTTTTATGACGATTAGTTCTTTCTTTTAAGACAATTTTGAAGAATTATTAAGGTGGGTTACGAGTCAAAAATTTTTATGAAGCTTCGTTATTTAGCTATTTTTCATGAAGTTATTTTTATGAACTATATATATATAAATGTATTTCGCCTTTACTTAGAGTTCTGAGTGATTTAAATAAAGCACTCTGGCCGCGGAGCAGCCACATACTTTTATCTTGATTGACTTCACTTAACATAGTTTTAAAATTTCATGTGCCAGAAGAATAAAAGTTTTCGACTGATGTCGCTTTTTCGAAAACATTTTATGTTTCGAGTAAATTAAATAAATTTTTCACTCAATTTCTCTTTTGTTCCTTTAATTAAATTCTTAAGTGCAAAACTAAAATTTTATTATTTTGTCTCAAGTTGGAAAAAGTTTTGGCGCTGAATCGGCTAACACAGAATATTTTTCAAGAAAGAGTCAAAAAGATTGAAAATGTTTTGACAGAAATTCGACGCGCTGTTATTCTAGTACAGGGTAGGGCGGGGGGGGGGGGGCAACCCGCTGCCCGAATGGAATATTTTCGCGGCCCTTGAGATTTATCACACTTTTACAAAATATATTTATTTTAGAATGGCCAAAGGAGTGAAAACCAATGCATTAGAAAAATACATTATGCGTGCATCCATATATTCAAAAATTAACTGTTGAAATTATGATAAAAAATTTAGTTGATTTTAAAATAATATTCTTGCGAATATAGGACAAATATTACCTGTAATATTGATAAGTTCACAGAATAATTAAATTATATTCTGCGAATTCATGATGAGCGCGTTTTTGAGCATCTAATATAACAGGTTCTATATTTCACTTTAAGTGACGTAGTGACCATCCTTAGATACGCACAGTTGATTGTTGATAGCAGAGTCAACTAGACTCTTAAGTTCAAGTTGTTAGCTCTTTGGGTTTAATTTACCCCTGCGAATCGGTTTTTTTTTTCCGAAAATAAAATTGACCAAACGTAAAACACAGCCAGGATCTGTTTAGCCTAAAACGGACCAGAAGATGACCGTAGAGCAACAAACAAAACAAAACAAAGCGGATGCAACACCCATTACGATGTGCAAATACTCAAATGGAAATCAATTTGCAAAAGTTAAGCAAAAGAGTTCAGAAACACACATCGCGCTAGTGAAATAAATATTTTTTAATGATTTCTTATTTTTTAATTTAATTTATATTGATATATTTTTTATATTTCATTTTGAGTGTTCTATATTTGTTTACAATGTGCGTTTAGTATCATTATTATCATATTATCTATGTTCACATGCAAGAATAATAATAAACACAAAAATAATAACTCATCACGTTTCAATTTTTCATTCCAAGAAAATTTCTATAGTGTATCTAAACATAATGGGGGATGTATAATTTTACATGCGGTCCGCAGAGTTATGGTGCATTTCCAAAGTGGCCTGCAATATCAGTTGAGTTGACCAACTCTATTCTAGTACATTATGAAAAAGCATTTTAAATCCAAAAAGTACCTGGATTCTGTCTTAATAACTTATAAACTGTTCATTAACATTCAGATAATCTAACTGGCAAACTTGTTTAATAGGTAATAACAAATGAAGTTTAATTTTCTTTACCTCGATTATCTCTTTTAAATCGATCAATGTTTTTTTTCCTTTCCTGCTTTTATTTTCCCAACATCCCACCCTGAATCCAACAAGATTAATTTCGCTTTTGGGATTTTCAACCTTTTCAACTTCCACACGCAGAAAATATCGATTATTTGCTTTTGAAAGACTTCCGTTTCACAATTTTCGGCTTTCACCATCTTCTTCTGATAAACATCTTCGCCGACTACGTGCTTCTGCCCTCTTCTACCAGAAAGATTAAATTTTCCCCGGAATTCTGCTTTCTGATATAAGATAAGCTCTTTAGACAACTCAAGTGAAAAAGTTATGCAAAATTAAGGCGTTTCGGTGTCACCCTGTCAGAGATTGAAGATTAAAATCTTTAATGACGACAAGTTTTTTTCCTAATTCATTTATATTTTCATTCGATAAGTAATCGAAAATTGCAGAAGAATTATAAGTGTTTATTACTAAAAATGAGACATTTTAATAATGAATTAGCAAACTAACTAAATGGACGTCATAATTAGCGTACATAATTAGTAATTCGATATTCGAATTTATTTAATATCTTTATTCGTTTACTAGCTGATAGGCTTGGGACCCAGCTTAAAAAGAAAATATATTTTTAAATTTAGTAAGATTTGCTTAAAAAAAAAAAGGAATATACTCAACTTATTACAATTCATTGCAGTTAATAGTTTGATTTCTGCAAGCAGTTAATGATGTACGCAAAAAAATAAATAAATGCAAATAGGAAAAAAAAAAAATGGAACATTAAATTAGAGGATCAGAGCTGTCAACCGGCGTTGCCATTAAGGAGTGGGGATGGAATGGGGGGGAGGGGAGGGGAGACGGATAACATGGGAAATGTTTTTATGCCATACCCTTTGTTGTAAGGCGCCCCCAGAGGATGCTGCAATCTATCCACTTCTGTTGTTACTTATCCCACTTGGTAGATATCTAATATAGACCAAGCCCACGAACCCGTATGGACTCATGATTGAAGGGGACGAAGCAGCTTCTGTTCTGATGGAGCACCCGTAGGTAGAAGTCTGACTTCTGCTCCGTGACGCTCTTGGAGCCATAGGAGACCGGGACCTACGGCTTAAAGTGGGTTCCGAACCACTACAAACATCCATTCAGGCCCCTTCCACTTCTATCTTCTTCTATACCGTTCAACCCATCGCTATGAAAATGGGTCATCATCGAAGCTTACAGTGAGCATGCGCTTGGCAAATCCCAGTGCTTTAAAAAAAATTCAAAAGTGGCGATTTTGACGTGAGAAACGAAGAGCGTCCAAGGACACCGAAAAAGTTGGAAGACTCCGAATGAGATGATGATGAGAATGACGCTCAAACACAACAACAATGCACAAATCAATTAAGAGTGACAGGAGAGGCCGCCTCCATACGTGTGGAAGCCACAGGAAAGATCCAGAAGGTGGGGAAAATGGGTTCCACGTGAACTGAATGAAAGACGAACGGGAAAATCTGAACACCCCTTGCGAAATGCTGCTCGCCGCGTGCAAAAGAAAGTCATTTCTTCATCGAATTGTGATTAAAGGATGAGAAGTGGATATATTTTGAGAATCCAAAGCGCAAAAGATCATGGGTGACTCCAGGCGAACCCTCGACAAATCGCTGTGGACGGAAGACAATGCTCTGTGTTGGGTGTGGTCTATTTTGAGCTGCTAAACTGCGAAACTGTTAATAAAGAACATTACAAATGTTCGATCTGAATCGAGCTTTGCGGGAAAAACGAAGCCGAAGCCCATGGTACCAAAAGCTAGAGCGCTGGCCAAATTGGCCATCAGGCCGCCTCATGTTTTGAAGCCAGTTTTTTCCTTAGTCCCATGCGCGATTCAGCAGGTCGATCCAATATAGACCTCTTTTCTTTGGAAAATACTTTCCGCACCACTGTGCTTTTATTTCGCAGAAAACTTTATTTAAAATCATACTTTATTTAACCTTTGCTCCTCATTGTCTTTTCTTTTCATCTCACCTGCTTTATAAGCACAGGCGATTTTTAAATCAAGAAGTAGAAGAAAGAAGAAGAAAAAATGAACGCCCGAGTTAATTTAAGTTTCCATGGATTGAACTCACCCTCCATCAGGAACAAAAGCCCTTAAACGACTCCTTCTTTGTCTCAGCGTGTTTAATTAAGCACCTTTTTTCTGTTTCGGTTTTACGGCTTTTTTTTTTTTACTTTTTAATTTTTAAGACTGGAATTTTCATTAAAAAGCTGGAGTGAGAAAATTAGGAAATTTGATTAAGTCGGGCGTTATTAATGTTTAGATTTTTTTTGAAATGTTGAAATGTGTGAAGGGACTGTCAAAGGTAATGATGAAAGGGAAATGTTCTTGTCATTATGCAAAAATGGATTTTTCGTTGTAGGCGCAGTGATGGGGAGTCGGAGTCGGGACTCCAGCCTATTTGAAAGAGGCGGAGTCAGGAGTAGGTTTAAAAAATCCAACTCCCGATTGTTATAGAAAAAAAAATTTTAATTTTTCCAAAACTCTAGGAAATAATATTAAATTAAATATTAAGGAGACCATTTAACTAACTGTATCCCTTAATGATAAGCGGCGTGGTGGCCAATTGGATAGTGCTCTGGATTTGGGTACAGGCTTCAGATTCGAAAGCTGGCATGGATGTTTGTGAGTGCTTCGAAATCCACGTTAAACTGTAGAGCCCGATCTGTTTAACTGTGGTGATGGTTACATGATGACCGTAAAGCGACAAGCCAAAAACTTTTAATGTTACAGCTAACAGCAACCCATTTTCCCTTTAAATATTAACTTTTTAGTGTCCTAACGTGCTAATTATTCAATCAAATCCAAATACGTACGTAGTAGCTAGTAGTAGATAGAGGCAGTGCAACACTCTCGTAATTTCACGTCACTCCTAACGCCATCTATTGGAGAATGAAGAACCACGAAGTTTTAAAAAACATCAGCCTGATCCTCGTACCTCATGAGCGCGCAAGCATGGTTTTTACCCCCGCTTTCCCACGGAGAATGCTTTCGTGTACGTTTTGTCACATTTAACCTCAAAATCACTACCCTGATTAGTTACTTGCACTGCGGGTAAACGCTGCCTTTGAGAATCATCGACTAAAGACGATTTCTCCGAGACCCTTGAAAGCGTTATAACAGCAAATTCCTGTCCGCCTCAACAGGAATTCACATATCATTCCTATAACTCTCTCGAAACCAATAATTCAGTGAATTTCATTTTGCTTCGTGTGAATGAAGACAAAAAAAAATATACCCCCAGATCAGAAAATGCAACTAAATGCCTTATGGGTGGAATATAGCTGAATCTTGTGTTGTGTTGTGTTGTGAATCATCCTCAGGGTCCTGCAGTGTGATATGGACATCCCATGAGTAATCTACTCGTAGATGGAGGGAAACGGAGCAGCTTCTGTTGTAATGGGGTAAGTAGAAGTCTGACTTGGCACCGTGATGCTCTGAGTGAGCCTGATGCTCATAAGAGACCGATACCTACGCTTTAATGTGGATTCCGAAAACCATTGTAAACATCCATGGCATCACCGGGACTTGAACCCGAAACCTGCGGCACTGATATTCAGAGAGCTAGACACTCTGCCATTCAAGACCTAACATAATCTTAAGTCCCGGAAGAGAGCCTACATTTTATATAGAAGAAAATAATTGACACAGGAAATGTCCATACCCATTTCATCGGCATCTCACCCTTCTTTTTTCTTTCGGGAAGTCTCTTTACAAAAGAAGCAATCCTACTACACTGCAATAAGTACAAGAAGAGAACAACAAATTGTCGAGATGGAAGATGCTATTCGAAACGTTTCTCTTGAAGCGTATTTTGTGTATGCCCTCATCTTCGCCACAAAGCCTTTTAAACAAAAAACTTACTAACTCATCTTATTAGAAGAAGAGGTCGGTCCTCAAAGATTTATCCACAGCACAAACCTCCACGTAACAGCGACTAATGGTCCAAAACTTTTCCTGGCTTCTCACTGAAACACCCTCGAAGACAGAAGCAGCTTGAAATGCTTTCCTACAGCCATCTATCAGGATTACTGAGAACGATGATCAGTTGAAAAACACCAGTCCGATCCCTTCAGTCGTTTAATGAGCCTGCAAGGATTTGTAATCTGATAATATATTTAATAATAATTATCCCAGATTACATTTTCCTTTTTAATTATTTTGTTTGTATCGTTTCATGACTTGCATGATTCTCATTCATTATTCAAAATCACTGAGATGCATAGTTATTTGAGTAATACTGCCGATAGCGAGCCCGCGCGTGATGTGGCGTCAACGCAAAAGAGCCAACCCTGAACCAGAGCGTGGTAAACAGCGATCACTCATTTACCAGTCACGCGTTAGCGCGGAAAGAGCTGCGCCCCCACATTTATTCTCCGCTTCAGTCGACACTCTATGCTGGCATTGGAGTGGAGTAAAAGCTTAGAGGCTGGTTGTAAAGGTATTTATAGCATCATGGCTTTATGATACATTAAAGAGAACCTCGCCAAACACGAGCTGTAGAGAAGTCGGTGCTGTAGGGCCTTCCCAAAAAAGAGGAACGCCATCTCATAAGCCTCTAGCAGTCGATGACATTGCAGTTGGCTGAACTGTCGGACGAGTGTGTTAGGACAACGACGAAGAATGCATTCCTCCCCAAGGTTCGCAGCCTTCATATCACTGTAACCACCTTATTTTAATTAATTGATGCCGAATAGTTGCGATTGATCCTTCCGTGAGTTGTGAAGAGTATCCTTCGAAAATAATTCATTTTGTCACTTGTTTTCATTATCTCGTTTCATTTTCACGCATCGAAGGGCAGAGCGCAATGGTGGCCTTTAGGAAGAAATTTCACCTCTCGTGCCCAGAGCACCATGGCGCGCAGTCAAACTGTTCTATCAGCACGGGCTTAAATATCATTTAGTAATACATATGATACTCTTTTGCTCTTCAATCCTGTAGGTCACCTTCTGGGTGAAACCCACTTCTGTGGGGTAGGGCAATCACTATCAGCACATCCTCGCGTGACGTGCAGCGAAAGTGCTAAGTATACTTCTGAGATTGCCATGGAAGAAAATACGTGTTGCACTCATATATATACGCGTTATAAATCTATGTCTATCTATATATATCCTTATATACGTAATTCTTCTGTACGTGTGTTTGTCACTGAACACCTCCTAAACGGCTGGATTGATTTTGATGAAATTTTTGGTGTGTATGTTTGACAAAACCTGGAGAATGCTTGTATGCTAACTCCCCTTTGTTGTAAGCTCGCCACCAGAGGGTGTTGTAGTCTATCCACTTCTATACCCTTCAAACATCGTTATGAAAAGAAGTCATACTATGTATTCGAGTGTGGAAAATAAGTTCGCGCTCTCCACTTTAGTGTGACTTACCACCAGAGGGTGCTGCAGCATTTCATCTTATAAAGAGTTCTAACAATATCCATGAACATGAGTATGCACATGTATTGGAACAGGAAGAATAGATTTGCGATAGGTCATTTTCTACAATGCATTTTTTTTCTTTTTGGCACGACAACGTATGACGGGTTCTGTTAGTATATATAGACACATTTTTTTTTTATTAGATGATTTGATTTTTTTTTTTGACGAGATGTGCAATTTTCTCTTTCGGCTTTTTATGTTCCATAAATAATTTTATTTTTACTATTTCCTTCCTTGTTAGTTTCGTTCAGCAACTCCGCGACTGCTCTTAAGTAAATTTTTCCGAAGGGAACTTAAATTGAGTTTTGTGTTCCGATGGAACATTTTGCACCTATTCCGCGTAATTTTCTTCTTTTAAAATGTGATTAGGCGGCTGCTACTGTGAATATTTCCCCAGAAACACTTTCGCGCGGAAAAACGAAATTGCGCGACACTAAAAAGTTAATGCCCAAAAAGCTTTTCATAAGGTAACATTAAAAAAATGCGCCACTGAACGGAGAAAATATATAAATATGTTCCATATTCATTATTTTATGTTTTTGTCATAAATTTAAATCTTTTAAAAATTTAAATTTATTGTAATATCCAATAATTATGTCTTTAATAATAAAATTATGATGCGGAGGTACAAAGCATAGGCACTCCAAAAAAACACCAGAATTTACTTTAATTTAGAATTAGATTGTGTTTTTATCATGCGTACAATTATTTAGGTGTAGCAAATACGAATGCTTTTGTTGTGTAAAATGATCGTGTTTCTTAGTGAATTCTCCTCTAATTCTTGCAGATATATGTTTAATTTAATTCCTTTTAGTAACCTCACACTCTCCCTATATATATCTTGTTCACATTTTCAATCGTTCATGAAATACCTTCTATTAATCCACTCCAAGTACAACTACATTTTTTTTTTAACTGGTAGTGGATGACACTGGATGTTAATACAGTTTTTTTTTCAAATATTAATTCAGTAATTAAATTTAATTCATTAATTTTAGTTTTTTTAGATTTAAGTTGCATGTATCTACCCATAGAGGGCGCCAGATAAACTTAAAAAAAATGAATGAAAATTATTGATAAAGGACTTTCTGCAATAGAGTGAAAAAAAAGTAGGAATGGACTTTAAAATATTTTTTTTAATATTACTTGTTTTGTATGGATGATGGATTTCTGCTTAACATAATTTAAAAACTATAACCCTCAGAATTCAGTTTTTTAAACTTGTTATTTTGTTCCGAAATTTTGGAGCCAGAATTTGAGAAAAAGTTTCTATTAATTATATGTAATTAAAAATATAGTATTTTTATTGTCTCTAGATGGCGCCCCCCTTGAAAAACTGGCTGACGCAATTAGTAAACCATTGTACGATGCTTTAATTTATTTTTTTACTAGTTTTCAATTTATTCTCCAACTACCATTATTACATTCTTAAAAATAAATGGTAATAATACGAAAAAAAAAGTGTTAAGAATTCTCAAATAAGTATGATAGATTGCTTTATTTAACCAATTTATATTATTTAAAGCAAGTTATTTAAAATTTTCAAACCATTTATTCTGCACAAATAGCTTTTCTAACAAAAATTTTTTTTTAAATGTTATATCTTCCATAACCGAAAAAAGTCTGTTCATATCTACTAGTTATTTAAAATGAGTAGAAAGTAAAAAAAAAAAAATAATAATAATAATAATGATAAAAAAATAGTTCGCGGATATCAGAACTAACACCCGTGAGCACGAGACACACGAATGATTATCGCACACCATTTATAAGCCGGTTTGTTTCAGTGTAGACAGAACCTTCGGAGTGAATCAACTGCCTCGCTCTTCTCCAACCAGAGTTGCTTTTTCGTTCACCTCAAAAGAATTTCTCGCGGACGCCATTTTGGAAAAGTTGGCGATCTCGCGGTCAAACGGAGACACTGGACACAAAAACTAATCACTTGTCTCGTTCTCTCGGCTGGACGAGACTTTTTTGTCGTTGTTACTAATCCCCCTGGTGCAGGAAAGCCTACACCACGTCCAGAAGATCCCACTGGTCACGGCTAAGGTTAATATGCATCTTCACTTTAATGCGGAACCACGAGGGCTGACAATTGACTAAACCCCAAGGCAACGCTCTACGATCTTATTATCTACCGTTTAAAGTGGATTCCGAACCACTACAAACACTGGGACTCGAACCTGAAGCCTGTAGCACCGAGTGCTAGACACTCGGATCTTCTATGTCCAACTGGACGCGACTTGAATCCTTACGATACGAGTCGACATTTCGGAATATGGCTATAACAAGACAAAAGCATTTAAGAATTTCAAACTCTCAAATTATTGAGAGATGGGTTCCGCTACTTTTATCACTTAATATCCTACACAAGACCTACACGCAGCGTAAATTTCAACAAAATTTGTGACGACAGTTCTTGACCTCGTATGCAGGAAAGAATCCTTTGTTTATCGGATTCACCGTAAACTTTCCCAGGTTCGACAAGGGCTCTTTCGACAATGAAACTTTTCCAGGTTCGGGTCTTACTTTGAAATTGGATAAAACTGAAACCGGATGTGCATCGTGCTGACTCTATAACAGGAATCTGGTCGACCGGTATTCTTAATCTTTTTAGTCTACTAAATGATTTGAATCCTACTAAACTAGGATCACATCAAAGACTGAAAAGATTAACTAAATTAAGATAATTAAACTAGGATCGCAGGTTAAGAAACAGATACAGGTTACAGATAACACAGGTTAGGTCCTACTAAACTAGGATCACATCAAAGACTGAAAAGATTAACTAAACTAAGATTATAAAACTAGGATCACAGGTTACAGGCAACGCAGGTTAGGTCCTACTCAACTAGGATCACCGCTGTCATAACATGAACAGCCTTTGGGCACCGGACTTTGAACGGAGAAACTGTGAAGGAAAAGAAACCCGACTCACATTCCAAGGGCTTCTCCTCTTTCTCCTTGTCCTTCTCTTTCTCCTTGTCTTTGCTGTCCTTCTTGGATGTGAGCGGCATGGCGGCTTTCTTTAGGGTGAGTCTCTTCTTAAAAATGGTTCTCTTTTGTCCTCAGTGGAGTCCGCTGCTCGAGTTCCTCAACAGTCTTCTCGGGTCCTGCTCACATTCCTCTGGTTCTCGAATGGATCTTGTGGAAGAAAAGAAAAAAAGAAAAGAATGATTATTCACTGAGTTTAAAATTCAAAAGGGAGGAACTTTTGATAACATGTTTTGTTGTGATGTACTTTGTAGAACAAAAGTTCTCAAAATTCTTTTGTTCCAGGTTCTCCTTTTGTCGATAAAATGAAGATTGCGGAAGGGAAAATATTAAGAGCTTTTGTTCTCAAAAAATACACCACACAGTTATTAAACAAGAGTTGCTGTTTGGGTTGTTTATATTGAACATGTCCTCAGATCTTTCTTCAGAATATTATTTTAATTGTGTAAGAAGATATTACAAAGTAAAGAAGTAACAGGAACATGAGAGTTAATAGAATAAAAACAAACACGCGCAATAATAGGGAGTCACTTGAAAAACTAAACTGTAATTTCACCACTTTATGGTGGAAACAATTCATTTTTTAAATGCTTCGCAAGTAGTCTGAAAGGTTAGTAATCCTCACTTCCGAGTACTTATTAAAGGCAAGGGATTTTTCTAGGACGGTTGTGTGATTTTAAATTACAACATTTCTATTCATGATCACCTATACAAAAATAGTAACGCCATTTATTGTAAGCATTTATAGAGGACTGAAAGGTCATATTTCATCGCAGATCAGGTAAATGTGAAAGACAAATACATTTTTCCTCATTTAAACTTTCAAAGAACATTTTGTTATTGGAAATCCAAATGGATTTTTAATTACTTACCTAAGAAGTAACGTTCCAAAGAGTAAAAATAGTATTTATTTTGTATTTGTGAATCTGTTTTAAAGAGAAGGATAAAATGCAAAGTAATTTGTAAATTTATGTTAGTCACAGTATCTGTTGTCGAATAGCAATAGCGAAAGCAATAAATAGCTAATATCATATGGCATCTAAAAGCTATTGTATTTAAAAAAAAAGAGAAATTTTTATATCGAGTCGACCCACTTTCAACTCGAAGCGGAACTTCAGTAGGCGTAATGCTATTTCTGACGTTTCGCTGTGAAGGGGTCGAAAAAAATTTCTCGCCTGTCACGTGAATCTTCAACGCTTCTCGCCTCGGTGGGAACGAGCCTTAAAACTGTAGATCCCAGTCTAATAAGCCCAAAGTGCGCAAAAAAAATGATCATAGAGTGACTAACCAAACCAATCCAGTTAATCGGCACTTTTAATCGTTTAACGCATCGCCCCGAGAATACTAGTATCGTTTCGGAATACCACGAGTTAATTGTAATGATATTTAATTTTTAGCCCTCATTGAAAGTTAGTAGAGCGAGTAGAGAGTAGATGTGCACAACTAGTGTACGAGTAGCAGTACGTGAACGAGTCTTTCTCTGAAGTTTCCATGATCCAAGTCCATTTCAGTACGCACTCCTACTTCAGTTAATGCCACCCATACTCGTATTTTTTCCGAACACCACGAGTTAACTGATGCAAAAATTAATTTTTATTTCTTCATCTAAAACGAGTAGAGAGTAATTCTACACGTGTACGAGTGGTTCTCCGAAGTTTCTACAATCCAAGTCCCTTCAATATGCACTCCTACTTCAGTTAACGGACACTTTTAACTCATTTACGCATTATCCTGAAAATACAAGTATCTTTTTGGAACTCCATAAATTAACTGGGACGAAAATTAATTTTTAATTCTCAACCCAAACAATAATTTTTCGTATGCTGATCTTGAAAGCTCTGCCAACTAGAAGATTATACCTATGATTTTAATCGAAATAACTAAATTCCTATTGGATTTTATATAATATAAATTTAAAAAATTACCCTAAAAACTTATTGAATTATAGTTCTAACTACAATTATTTATGATTTAATAAAACAAATTGTACGAAACAAAATTGCATTTTTGGAGAAAAGGCAGTTGCATTATGCAGATGCTTAATTAGGAGAAAATGCAGTTACTTAATTTAGTGTGCTTATTAATAACATAAATTAGTACTAAACAAGTAATATAAAAAAAAAAAAAAAAAATTAAGTCAATTCCTACTTTTTTTTCTCTATATTGCAGAAAGTCCTTTATAAATAATTTTCATTCATTTATTTAAGTTTAACTGGCGCCCTCTATTGGTAGATATACATGCAACTTAAATCTAAAAAAAACTAAAATCAATTAATTGAATTTAATGAGTGAATTACTATTTGAAAACACTGCATTAACATCCGGCGTCATCCACTACAAGTTTAATGGCGAAGATGTATTCGAAGTGGAGTGGATGAATGAAAAGTATGATTATGAACGATTGAAAATGTGAACAAGATATATATAGGAGAGTTTGAGCTAATAGAAGGAACTGAATTAAAAATAATTAAATATTCGTTTCATTGTTTGGATACTTCAATTTCCAACAATACCACCTTGGAAAATGCGAATTTGATAGAAACATTTTCGATGCCTCCGTCGGTGGAGCGGAAGTAGAAGTAGACCGAATGCTGTTTCCAGGCACTGAATCAGTGCCAAGTTCTCTTTCCCGACGCACGTGCAGGATTCGGAATTATCTCGCCGACTTAATCCCTTCCCATCGATTTTGTCTGTTCTTCCGGGAGTGCACTCAACTCCTCTAGGGGGAAGGGCTTTGTTCTTTCTCCAGAAGAACGTTTCGGCGGTTTTTCGAATTTCACAAATCCTATTTTCTCAGGTAGCTTACCTTTTACCTTTCACTACATTGAACAGTTTTTCACGCAGCTTTTTGTAAGTCTGCACCATAGTGAATTGGGTGCATAACTTTTTATTTTTCCTTTTTGAATGACGATTTTTTTTAATGCAATCATGCAATTTTTTAAAATCAAGTTCAAAAATTTTTAAATAATTATTTTATGGAATATTTTTTTGATGCCATTGATAAATTAGACTATAAAACATTGACAAAAATTAAATTTAAAATCTATGGATGGATATTTTTGGTTGAGCCAAAAAGGAACAAGAAAAAAATGTGTAATTAAAAGAATATGTAAATCAATTCCTGACTAAATGCATGGATGTTTGTAAGGGGTTCGGAATCCATTCTAAACTGTAGGTCTCGGTCTAATAAGCCCAAAGTGTGCACAAATTGTCCGTAGAGCGACATACCAAATCTAATGAAGTTAAAAAAAAGGACAAGACTTAAAAGTTCAGGATATCTTTTAAAGAATAGGAATATAAGTGAGTACAAAATACTACACACTTAAATTTAAAAAAAAAATACTTTTTAACGCAAAAACTTCTAAATATATATGAATTCATTAAAATGCCTTGAAACCATTTCATGCATTTTTCTAAATCCACTAGTAAAGATCATAGCGCCTGATTCATGGCTCAGTGGCAACGTGCGCCGCTGGTGTGCATTAGGGTGGGGGTTACATCCGCTGGTGACTTTGTTGTAGACACTGCTTCAAAAAACGAGGAGACTCGATGTCGTTTGGGATGCGCAGCCACTTGCCTGGTTAGTAGAACTACCTGGTGGGAGTTTTCCTACTTTTCTCCCATACCATTCGCAAATGCAGCATGGTAGGTCAGCAATAGGGAATCGAGTTTGACCTCTACCTGCGGGTTCTCCTTCACAACAGAAGCTGCTCTCTATTCATTAGTAAAATACTCATGGGATGGGCCATCCCATGCTGCCGAACGAACATTGTAGATGAGTCACAACAATAACAGAATAAGTAATTAGAGCATGAATCGCTTCGAATGCGCTGTTCAATAAAACCTTGTAAATGAATCCTCCACAAGCGAAAAGAAAAGATGAGTATATAAACGTACTTTCCTCATTTACATTAATTTCTGTTATGCATATGTAAATGATTAAAGTAATGAATCATTAACTCGAATCCCCCCTTTTTTTTTTTTTTTTTTTTTTACATAGATCTGCCATTTCTTTGTGGGCGTTAAAACGAAAACAATGAATGAATAGGATATGATGCGTTTCAAAGGACAGAGCTCGTTTTGCCCGTCATTGCTTTTTATTAACATCGCAGTTCTTTATGGGAGCGGCTCTCGAGTGTTTTCCTGAAGGAATGTCTCATTCACAGAAAAAAGTATTATAATATTATTCATGCTGCGATCTGAAAAGAGACTGGGCAGAATCAATATACGAGGTTCTATCCATTTGGGTGATGGTTCCGCAATGATAATATAACAGCAGAGCATTCCGCGTTGCATTCTAGGCTATACTACTATAATGGCAAATGACAACCAAGCCAAACGGCTCAAAAAACAGCACTCTGTCGCCAAGGGGATTACGCCAAAGCCACTGCTGTTAAAAGCATCGCTAAGACACTTTCAGTAAGGCTGTTTGAATGCGAAATCCCAACTCTCTTCTTCTTTTCAATCAACTGCTGTCTAAGCTGAGCGCAGCACGACATTAGGTCGTGCTGTAGTCCCTCCACTACTGTAGTCCCCCCACTACAGGACTGATCCACGAGGAACGGGGCACATTAAAGGATTTGCGAGATATTCCTCGCTAATGAACAAGTGTAATGAGGATTACACATCATTTAAACAATTCTTCGAACAACGCCCCACTATACTGACGAGTCGATAATGAGTTTGGGTATTTACGAGACCCTTTAAGCACGGATGCGTCGTTGGGCTCTCGCCCATTATTCAGCAGAAATGTCTGATGGGTTAAGACCATTTCAGACCCCATTTCAGTTGGGATTAATGAGATCCTTATGGGAATGAAGTGGATGTGCGTTTGGGTTCATATTCTTATTTATCCATCTATTTCACTCTTACACAGGGGATTCAACGGACTTGCCATATGCTTCAGTTTCAAATCCTGGCGGTGGCATGGATGTTTGTGAGTAGTTTGGAACGCACGCTCAACTGTCGGTCCCGGTCTAATGAGCCTAAAGTGTGCACAAAATGACCGTAGAGCGACATACCAAACGGTCTTGGGACAAAATTTGAGGGATGATACAGCTTACGAAAACATGTATTTTTGTATAGTAATGTAGGGTCGGAAGTGATGCTTTGAAAAACGAACCCACTTTCAAACGAATGTCTCGCAACAACCAGGCACCATGTCTTAAAGGATACCCGTCACATGACGAGTTTCGAGTCTTCTGGCTGGCAACTTTAATTTATTTTTTATTGAAGAGTCACCCGTCGACTCGAATCGAGTCTCACCAGGGCTGCTGTGAAAAGCGAGGCATCTGTTCTCCAGTGACACCTTTCTGCGCTACCGACCGAGCATACGTGACTGTGGGGGGTCACCATTTTGAGCATTTATTGTATACATTGTATCAAAGAAGCACTTTACAAGGATGTTGTCAATAAACAATGTTTTTCTGTATTCCTGACTTCCGACCCTACATTCCTATACAGAAAAATGTACATTTCAGTAAGCTGTACCAAGGGGCATGAATGGCCGAGTGGCTAGCGCTCTAGTGCTCGGTACCACAGTACGAGTCCCGGAGGTGCCATGGATGATTGTAGTGGTTCGGAATCCACTTTAAACCGTAGGCCCCGGTCTAGTATTAGCGTTGCGGGAGCATTGTTAAGGTGTAATGCAAAGTGAGTAACGTCTGTGCAGCACTTTCCTCAAGGCATCCAAGACAGCTGTCTAAGTGTTTGCCAGCTGCATTAGAAAAATAATAATAAGCTGTACCACTCCTGACAGGATGTGCCAGTACCGCTGAATCTCACTGTACGTACATAAAAATAATAAACACACCCTCTTTCCCATTTGTATACGGCGGCCTGATGGCCAATTGACTAGAGCTCTAGCACTGGGTACAACAGGTTCCATGTTCAAATCCTGGTAGTGTCAGGGATGTTTGTGAGGTATTCGGAATCCACTTTAAACAGTAGATCACGGTCCAATTAGCCCAAAATTTGTAAAAAAAATGACAGTAGAGCGACAAACCAAACCATTTGTATACGTGTAGATATCCGCCTCATATTAACCTGAAGAAGCTTTGAGGATATCCAAAAAATTAAACCCGTGTATACACGTCAATATCCTTGGATAAGTTAAACAACGCATATTCATCTATATGAAAAGGATGGTTTGGTTTGTCGCTCTATGGTCATTTTAGGCTAATTAGACCGGGACCCACAAAATGAGTGAGATTCCACCCACTCACAAACATATTTGCCACCGCCAGGATTCGAACCTGCAGCCTGTGTTATGAAAGGTCAGAATGCTAGCCAATTAGCCACCAGGCCGCTATGAAAAAGATGGAGAAAACTCATTGGATGTCAAGGCTTGAGAATGTCAAACATGTTTATAAAGTGCACATCTATAAAAGTTAATGCGAGCATGCGCATTCCTATATCCAAAATGATTTTTGTTTACAGTTATAACGTGAAAAAAGGAAGAAAATCATAAATAATTTAATATTAATCCTCGTAAAATAATAAACAGTTGTCAAATTTCTTTTTTTGCTATTGCAGAAAACTTCACATTTAACTGGTGAGTTTACTTGACCATGACGAAATGTCTCATCGCTAGTTTTTTTTTCCTTTGACTGCACAGTAACCCTTATAAACATGTATTAAATTCTTAACTTATTAATTGTATTAAATTCAATTAAATTCTTAAAATAATTAAAAAGTATAGGGAGTTATTTTTTTTAATGCATTCTCAAATCAGCACTTCATATAAATAAAGCTCTTAGGTTAGATAAAAGAATTCTATTGAGTGTTTAAAAAATGCTGAAAGAATTGGTTAAAATAAAAAACTTAATTAAAAATGTTTTCCAAAAAAAAAATAATTCATTTCGGGTTTAAAGAACACTTTTTTTTCCAATGCGAAAAGTAATTAAATAATTTTTCGAGCCATTCTATATCTTTTGAAAAAAGGCGAAATATTTATATTTTTTTTTATTTTTTTTCTAGTAAACATGACTCAATAATTTTTTAATATGAAACAGAAAATAGGTTCTATGCTTTTTTATATTTGAATTTTTTATCGTAAAGTTAGTGTTATGCTTAATAACACTTTTAACTTTTTTACGTGTTCAAATTCTCCGATTCATACATTTAGAATAATTTATAATAAGTCACATTTCTTACTTTAAACCATGCGATAATTCAGAAATTTTTTACGTCCATTTTTTCCAGCCACAAGAAAACGCATACTTTTTCATTATTTATTTATAGTGTCATTACTTAAACAGGAATACTTAAAAATTCCCAACCTTGTAATTCTCTCTTTTCTTAGCAAGGAAAAATTTCTTTTTTTCCACCTCAATCTTCTCAATTATTAAAAATCCCTCGGACGTTAATAATGTACTTTGTTGCTATTTTAGTCAAATAGAAGCAACAGAATTTTCCAAGCCCAAAATTAAAGTATTGATAACATTACTGTATATAAATGCCATTAAAAAATTTTATTGATTGTTAACCATAATTAATTACAAATATTTAGACCCTATTCAGGGCTCAGTGACAACGTGAGGCGCTGGTGAACCTTAGGGCTGAGGTTCCATCCGTTATTGGCTTCGAAAGTAGGCACTGTTTCGAAAACGAGTAGACTCAATGGCGTGTATGATGATCAACGTCTTGCCTCATATGTCGGACTACATGGAGGGTTATTTCTAGATTTTTTCCCATTCGATACTCGCGGCCTGATGGCCAATTGGCTAGCGCTCTGGTCATTGGTACCACAGGTATCGGGTTCGCATCCTGGCGGTGACATGGATGTTTTGTGAGTAGTTCGGAAGTCACGTTAAACTGTAGGTCCCGGTATGATTATCCTAAAGTGTGTAAAAAATGACCGTAGAGTGACAAACCAAACCCGATACTCAAATGCGGGCTAGTTCCCTCTATAATGTCCGCCCTGAAGGCACCCCCTCCTTCTTCAGCGAATCTGAGCCAAGTCAGACTCCTACCTACGGGTGCTCCCTCACAACACAACTACGCTCCCTCAAATACCATTATCTCCTTCTACTCATGGGGTGTCCGTCCTGCGCTTCCGGACACTGAGGATAATTCACAACAACAACAATATTGCTGTGAAGATCGTAACCAAGCATAAACTAATGAATCGCAATTGAAGTCATAATGTTTAAAATTTGTATTCCCTGAATAGTTCCTTCTATTGCGTCTGTTGATTTTTATTTATTTGAAGGGATCTGATTTTATATGCGGCCGTGATGGCCAGGTGACTAGCGCATTGTCGTTCGGTACCATGGGTTTCTGGGTTTGAGTCCCGATAGGTGCCATGGATGTCTGCAGATTTTCGGAATCCATCTTTAACCATAGGTTTTTCAAATAGTATTTTAGAGCGTTGGGCTCCGGGCTGACAACTTTACCCTGTAGAAAAAAAAAAACATCTCATGTTTCGGAATCTTCCAGTTGGCAGAAGACTTTGGCCCACCCTGGGGCTGTCGCTGCTCAAAAATGGGAAACAAAACTACTATCGCGCAATATAAAAGAAAGACCTCTTATCTTATCAGACCCTGCATACCTATAATTTTTCCAAGAATTATTTCTTGTGAAGAAAGAGCCTTTTTATCTCATTTATCCCACAGTGTTGACTTTTCCATAATTTTGTTTTTCAACCTAGTTGAACCCCGATATTTGTTTGACCCCCATATTTGTTATGGGGGTATTTGTTAGACCCGATGACCCCCCATAATTTGTTTCAACTTAGTTGATTACATGACCCGGCGTTGCCCGGTTACAGAAAATTAAATATGTTTAGCTTTTAGGGAATCAAAACGTTTATGAATATAATTATCTCAAATGTAACACCCTTTGTTTTTCGTATTAATTTTTATTTGTAGTGAATACTCTTATAAAAAAAATCATGAAAATTTTTTTCAAGGTTTTAAATCTATCGACGTTAATTTTGGTGCATTTTATTTATTTATTTATTTAAGAGGTAAAAAGGACAAAGAAATCAAGAGGAAATCTTAATCACAGATGCAAAACAATGATAAACGATTCATAATTGTGGTTTGTCAAATTGTAAAGGAAAAAATTAATAGGAATGACTATTTATAAGTGAATGAAATTTAGAAAATAAAATATAAATAAGGCTAATTAATAGAATATTTGAATATACATATATATACGTATTAAAAATGAACTCAACCGCATATACTTCAGTAGTTAAATATTTGAAAGAATTAAATTTCATCTAAACAAGTCATTTTAATTTTTTATAATTGTTTAACCTTAGTTTTAGTGTTCCACTCGTGTACACCATGAACATCCCACAAATGGTTTCCGTTGGGACTTTTAGGTGAAACTGTCCCCCAATTGCTGTCGTAAGGAAGAAAACTCCCAGCGGACAACTTGTGTATCGATGAGAGATGCTTAGTGCCACAATCCCCCTCGATTCTTCTCATTTGAGAAAACAGTGATTACAACAATCCTCCAGCAGATTCGAACCTCGGTCCTCCAGTAAACTAGATACGCACGTTGCCACTGGCAACTTGTCACTGGAGGGGTGTGAGTTGGGGCATTGTGCCTGGCTGTTGCGAGGCAGTGTCTCAACGCTTCACTTCCGACCCTACATTCTTATAGAAAAATTCCCTGTTTTAATAAGCTGTACCACTCCTCTTAAAGTGCGTCTTATGATTTTGAATCACCCTCTATGTATAGAGGAAAAGAGAGAGAAATGAATGTTTTTGAGCTTATGGTGCTTTCTTATGGTGCTCGAGGAGACGAATCTGTTTTCTGTAATAACTTATATTCTTATTGGTTTTTTTTAATCATAAATATAAATCTGCTCATACTCCCCCAATCTCTCTTTATTTCAATTCCTTCCATCAGCTCACACTCTACCTATATAAATATATATCTTGTTCAAATTTTCAATCGTTCATGAAATACTTTTCACTCATCCACTCGAGTTCAAATGCATTTTTTTCTAAACTCGTAGTGGATGAACACTGGATGTGAATACAGTTTTTTTCAAATATTCATTCATTCATTAGATTTAATTAGTTAATTTTAGTTTTTTTTTTAGATTTAAGTTGCATGTATCTACCAATACATGGTGCCAGATAGAGCGGAAAAAAAGTAGGAATTGATTTTAAATTTTTTTTTTATATTACTTGTTTCAATTATAGTGTATTTCCAAGTCAATCCCTGTAGGTCCCGTTCCAATGAGCCCAAAGTGTCCACAAAATGTCCGTAGAACGGCAAACGAAATCAAGTCAATCCGTGCATACGCCGAAAATGTGTCTTTTTTTCCTCAAACTTCAAAGTCCGTAAAGAAGAAAAAAATGCAAAAATAATAATAATAAATAGGAACCTGTAAACTGCATAACCTGGAACCTGCATAATAATAGGAACCCTGCAACTTTCAAACTCGTCTCCATGAGAGACAAAATGTTGCAAATGAGGTTAGGCGAGGTAGCATTTTTCAAACAAATCACTGCAAAGTGTTCGGAAACATGGATTCTGACGCGGAATTTCAAGGAATTTTTTTATATATA
This sequence comes from Caerostris darwini, assembly GCA_021605075.1. NCBI lineage: Eukaryota > Metazoa > Arthropoda > Arachnida > Araneae > Araneidae > Caerostris > Caerostris darwini. The sequence continues at coordinate 50,849 of BPLQ01009034.1, read as the reverse complement.
TAATGGCTGCATTTAATTTCATTTCAAAAAATAAATCAACTCCTGTTCATAAAATATGTAACTCATTTCATTTCAAATTAATTTTTTTCATAAACATGCGATTATAAACAAGTTCATGAGAAAAATAAACTTGAAATGAAAATGTGCTGTTATTTGGCAATGTATCGATTTGCTGCTTACGCCTTTTACGACTTCCATACAGAAGCTTTAGTTAGCTTTAGAACAAAATTGTAAAAATTATCCCTTTATACAAGGAAATAGGTGGTTCATCGTTAAAAATACACGCTCAATTTATCAAAACACCATCCATATAGCATGAGCCATTAATCTACACAACTTAGAAATAATTCATTTAAGTAACTCTTTGTTATTATCATAATTGGATAATTGAGTGTGTGATGTCGAATCATCATAATTATTTCTAATTACGATAAATGCCGTTTATGTGAGTGCGACTTCAATTAGAACTTCTTGTTTCTTTGAAAATAAATCTTCGGCCATGTATTCCGCATTGTGTGTTAAAATACGGGCAACTGAATGAAAAAAATTATCCAAAAATGAATCGTTAATTAAAAAAATATATATTTTAATTTTATTTTTTGTTTCTTTTTAGTTAAATTTGATTCCTTTCATTTTTATCTACATTTAATTATGCATTTGCTAATATCCTTTTAAACAACTTATAATGTCTCAAATTCCTGCCAAGTACTTCAGGCGGCCTGACGGTCAATTGGCTAGCGCTCTGGTCTTTGGTACTGCAAGCTTCAGGTTCAAATCCTGCCGGTATCATGGATGTTTGCGAAGGGTTCGGAATCCACTGTATATTGTAGGTCCCGGTCTAATTATCCTAAAGTGTGCACAAAATTAGAGTGAGAGACAAACAAATAAAGCGACAAACCAAAACCACAACCAAGTACTTCAAGTTCATCAAGAAATGAGTTTTTAAATGAGGTTAATCAGAGGAGTTTATCCTGGAATTATATCATAGTACCTAGGGATCTGCGGGGCCAAGGTACTCTAATATACTTCAGGATCATAATAGAATTTTAAAAAAACCACCCTCATTAATAGGACTATGTAATATATTAAATCCATTGCTTTTGTTACTAATCCCCCTGGTGCAGGAAATCCTACAACAGGTCCAGAAGACCCCGTCACAGGAGATTGGTCCATGGCTAAGAGTAACATACAGCTTCACTTTAGCGAGGAACCACGAGTGCTGAAGACTGACTCATCCTCAAGACAACACTCTACGGTCCTATTAGACCGGGGCCTACGGTTTAAAGTGGATTCAGAATCAATTCAAATATCCATGTCACTGCCGAGATTTGAACCCGAAACCTGCGGCACCGAGCGCTAGACACCCGACCATTCAGACCCCAAATCCATCGTGGATGATACTAATTATGTCCTGGTATAATGTATGTACAAATAACAAGAATTATCTCTAAAATAAGTAATATAAAAAAAAATTTTAAGTCAATTCCTACTTTTTTTTTCACTCTATTGCAGTAAATTTTTTATAAATAATTTTCATTCATTTTTTTAAGTTTATCTGGCGCCATCTATTGGTAGATATATGCAACTTAAATCTAAAAAAAAACTACAATTAGTTAATTAAATTTAATTACTGAATTAATATTAGAAAAAACTGTATTAGCATGCAGTGTCATCCACTGCAAGTACAAAAAAAAAATGCATTTGAACTCGAGTGGATGAATGAAGAGTAAGATTATGAACGATTGAAAATGTGAACAAGATATATATATAGGGGGAGTGTGAGCTAATAGAAGGAATTGAATAATAAAAGAGAGTTTTCGGGCAAAGATCGAGTCGGGATGGTCCAGTTCTTGAAGCATCCAAAGAAAAAAGGGAAAGGTGCAATGAAGTTTAGCTGCAAAGCAACAGATTGAACCCTATCAAGAATTTGAAAATTATTGTCAAGTGTCCATCTTATGCTAATGTTAATTCTTTGAAAAAACAAAAACTGTGGACGTAAATGCAAATATGGTGGGAAAAAATTAAACATATTAATTCCTCTTAGCAGAAGAGGCACCCTAAGATCTCACGCCATTCAAGTTCCCAAATTTACATGATTCCGAAGTTTGAAAAAAAAAAAAAAAAAAAAAAGGGGAAGTAAAATACATAAAATGTGGAAATCCATTTTAAGCTATCGCATATAGGGAAAACCAAAGCTTTGCAGCCAAGGAAACCTACCTACAAGTTTAAAATGCAGTAACAAAACGATAGAAAAATCCAGGAACTATTTGAACACTTAAAATAAATATTAAGAGTCCTATTTTTAATTCATTGTCTTATTTAGTCTAATTTTTTTTGATAATAAACGTTGCTTTCTATATTTATTATCTTTTTGTTGCTTATGGGACACATTTAAATCCATCCACTGCTTTTATTATTACTATAGGACAGTGGGATTAATTTCTTTTCTATTTTTAGAACAACTATTTTCAAAATGAAATAATAATCATTATCAGTAAAAGATAATTGGTTAAGAAGTTGAGGAAAAGGAAACTCGTGGACTTGTATGAGAAAACATCGTTTTCTGTGACCTCCAAGCAAATATAAACATTAATTAAAGGTCACCGTCAAAAAAGATTCTTCCGTGCCAAACAATGAGGAATATTAGAATCACATTTTCTGAAATTATTTTGATTCATTCTAATTGCGTGTTTCGAATCCAGCACGAAATGTTTATTACTCAGATGAGGAAATATAATATTTAGACGAGTGACGTAATTAGCACGTCCAGTTTGGGTTTCCTGCTTGAAGGATCAAATAACTGCGACTGTAAAGACGTATTTCAGATAAATGTACATGATTCTAAACGCATGGCGTACAGACACATTTTCTATAGATTTCAATTAATATTTAAATAAATCACTTTGAAACGCTAAAAAAAGTGAAAAAATATTTCATATTCCATTCTTTTTATTCCATTTTATGTTCCATTTGAGTACATTTCATATTCCATATTTTTTATTCCATTTTTCATGTTCCCTATTCCATATTTTTTATTCCTCTTTATGTTCCATACGAGGATATTTCATATTCCATATTCATTAATTCAATATTCCAACATATCATTAATCTAGAATATGTTATTTAAAGGAATAGATTAGATAAAAAAACTTAAGTTGTCGATCTAATGAAACCAGACGTATTCATGAAAATTAAGTTAATAATAATTTATTATTATTATATATCATTTTAACTAACAAAAGCTATCATTGAAAACCTTAAAAAATATTCTATGCATAATTTCATTTTAATGACAATGAGTTCATTTTAATGAGTTTGATGCAATCTACACCAAAAACTGCTCAATTACTTTGAAAACTATTCATTACATCCATTATAATGGAACACATTCGTTATATTATCAACTAAAAGGATTCTCTGAAAATTTTAAAAATATTTTATACATATAAAAAAATTTAACGAAAAATACCTTTTCAATTTTTCATTCTATTCATTTAATATTCATCCAAAAATGAATGCCAGTTTAAAAAAAACCGAATTAATAAAAAAGGAAATAAAATGGAAACAAAAAAGAAATTAAGTTCTCCTCAAAACAGACTGAAGAAAAGAGAGATCTCCCATTTTTGAAATTGGAATTGGAATCAAATTTCAAAGAGCAAAGAAAAAATGCTTCATTCAAAATCAATGCGGGAGCAGATTATTTTCGAAAAGGACCTAAAAATCGAAGAAAGTATTTTTTGAGCAATGCTCTTAAAAGCTATGGAAAGTCAAATAGTGGAAAATATTTGCGAAAAATTCGAACTTATACTTATGTCTCTCAATGATGATGAAAGTGATCTATGTCAATGAAGTTAAAAAAAAGAAATTGTTAATAGCCTATTCTTATTATGGATAAAATTTTGAGTATCTTTTTATTTATAAAACAGATTTAGATGTTGTAAAATATGCATATATTATAGTAAAACATAAATAAAGAATGAAGAGCTTAATATGAATTATATTTTAAGTGCTTTAGTATTTGATCCGATCTTTGCAGTAACTAAGAAATAAAGCTTATTAATTAAATGGTTTTTATTAATTTCATATATATATAATGCGAAAAAAAAAGTCAATTTTCAAATATATGTTGATCGAAACAGGTTTCCGCATTTTAAATCTTAACAAAACAGCGATAGTAATAGCTAGTTAGTGCTTTAAAATACTTTGCTAAATTAAAATGCTAATTAAATTTTTAAAATGAGTTGTGTATACTTTTTATTTAACTAAAACTGAATCATGTTCAAAATGTTCACAAAAACCTGGTTATCTTAAAAAATAAATAAATAAAAGAACTAATTGTATTCTTTGTATTCTTAATATTGTAAAAATAAAATATGATGAATTAAGGCTTGACAGGTGCATTCCTGTCATAAAAGTTATCCTTCAAAACCTATTAAGATCTTAATAAAATATTATACGTTATAACATGTACACCAAAACAAAAGGGCACTATATATATATATATCTGTATATATATATATATCTGATGAGCATGATGACGTTGGTGAGCATCAGAACTGAGGTTCCATCAGCTGGCGGCTTTGCTATAGACAATAGTTCAAATCACGAGAAAACTCGATGGCGCTTGGGATGTTCAGCCTTTTGCCTCGTGAGTCGGACTACCTGGTGGGAGTTTCCCAGGTTTTCTCCCTTCCAAAAGTCATTGCCCTCCTTCAGCGACACGGAGCCAAATCAGACTTCTACGTACTGGCGCTCCATCACAATATCAGTTTGACCTGCCCCCTTCCATGAGAACACAGAGATTCATGGACTAGATGCTGTTGTCGACCCAATGGGATAAAAAACAACAACATATACGTATATACAACATCTCAGTACTTTAAATACATATCCCTATTTGTGCATTAGATTAACAAGAAATATACATTGTAATTATCATTTTACAAATACGCCCTTTTACCAGCAAGATTTTAATGATCTCCATTAAAAATTATGTTTATCAAAAAAAGAAGTAAAGACTATATTTGTTATAAATAAAATTTTCAGAATAAAATAAAATGTGAAGGGATGTGTTTGCTATCAGTTTTTTTTTAAACTGAAATTTATGATCCATTTCAATTTATTTAGATTAGTTTCGAAAACGTTCCTCTCCCTCGAAAAGCAATTACTCATTTGCTACTCAAAGAATCCTCACTTCACAGCAGCAAATGTTTTCCCGAAATACGAAAAATGTTGGGTTTTTTTTTCATTAATTCATCAAAACTCAAACCTTTTTAAGCATTTCGATTTGAAAACAGTGTGACTTGGACCATTTTCACCCGCATGAAGGCGGAAGAGAAAAAAAAAAAGAGAGATTCATATAAAGTTATTTTCGTCCATAAGAGTTCGCATCTTGTTGATCTGGAATTGAAGTCGGGAACTTATGAGAAAATTTTTATTGAACGTTATGAAGAGCTCCGAAGGAAAAGAAAAAGATGAAAAAAGTCGGAATCGAAATTCAATTTCGGAGAATTCTTGCTGTTATTCTGTTTGGAAGTATTATACAGGGTATGAAAAAGAAGTTGCTAAATTAAATAAAGATTGGAACATTTCAATTTATCTTCCTTTTGAGAGAGAAACAGATTCTGGAAAAATAATTTTATTTTATTTTTGAGCTTGTTAACAAAATCCCGGCAAAGTAAATGAATAACAGTGGATCGAAATGAACGATACAGGTAAAAGTACCATTATTTCTCTTTGAAAATTAATAAAGTAACAATTATTAATTTTGATAAAAGAATGTCTTGTGTATTTTGTGCTAATTTTTTTTTAATATTGCACACTCCTCCTATTTAAAGGATGTTATATTATTTTGATATAAGCTCGTCGTTCAAAGCAATTTGAAGACACTAAGCAAAAGAATTATTTCTTGCAATAAAGTTGTGGAAATCTAATTCTGAGAGTGAAATAATAAAGCACCCTAAAGCAAATCTAATTGTTAAAAGAAACTTTTAAATGGCGTGAAGAATGAAATGGAAAAACAAATGTCCTCTACCTAACTTTCGGCAGTTAATTTACAAGATGGCTAATGTTCATAACTAATGTTGACAAAAGCGTCTACACACAGGAAGTAGTAAAGGTCGAAATCAAGTGATTTCTTCACTTCTTTCGAGGGCTTGCAAGGCGCTGAAATGAAGCATTTCCAGAATATTTAAACCTTTTTTGTACAACAGGTAAAAAAAAAAGGATATTGGCTCTACAGAGAAGATATGGCCAACCCGATCTCTAAGTTTAACACCCATGGAATATGTTTAATCCAATCGACTGCAAGGCCATTTCCATTCATTAGAAAACAGTTTAATTAGAAGCGGCCTGGCAATCAAGAACCCAGAAATACATCCGAATTTATGTTATTCGATATTTCAATGGTCTTCTTCGTCGACATAGCGCCCTCGTCAAATATTACTTTTAAGATTCTAATGTGATAGCAATTTTGAAATTGAACTGCAATTTTAAACAAAAGAAAAACTTAATACTCAGCTAAAATTTATTATCTGAAGCAGGGGTGGCCAACCCGCGGCCCGCCTTGAATATTTTTTCAGGCCCGTGAGATGTATCACATTTTTACAAAATTTATTTTATAATGGCCAAAGGAGTGGAAACCAACGTATTAAAATAATACATATATATATTCAAAAATTAACAATCGAAATGATGAGAAAAATTAGCTTTGATTTTAAAATAATATTCTTGCGAATATAGGACAGATATTGTCTATATAAATCTTCAAATTATTAATACATAAATAACCAGTTCATCTTCAGTAATTATGCAAAAATGATGTCCTGGCTTAACGCCCCGATGTGTCACTTTTTGTAACTCACCCATTTTGCTTAGGAGATTTTACAATAGATATTCATGAAAAAAAAAGTAAATATGAAATCGAAAGAAACTGTTTCGCTAATCTACACTTCAGCTTTATTAAAAGGAGGAATTGGAAACTTTTTGACAGATTGGCTGAACATCCCTTTGTAAAGAAATGCAGAGTTTTAGATTGGTTTGATTTGTCGCTCTACTGTCAGTTTGTATACATTTTAGGCTAATTAAATCGGAATTTACAGTCTAACGTGGATTCCGAACCACTCACAAATATCGATGACACCGCCAGGATTCGAACCTGAAGCCTGTGGTACCAACGGGCTAGAGCACTAGCCAATTGTCCATCAGGCCACTTGCAAAGTTTTGAAAATCTTGACTGATGCTTTTAAAATATTTTCTCAAAATATCCACCAACCTCTGTGAGTAAAAAAACGAATAAATTTGCAACTAAACAAAACTATTCGTTTAGGGGAATTGAGAAATCCTTTCAAAAAAGGCAGGTGATTAACAAAAGCCACACAGGGAGAGAAAAGAGCTATTAGGACCTGTCTTGGCAACCTCCCGCATACAGGAAACAAAGGTTTTGTCTCCAGAGTGGAAACGTTTCGCCCATTGTTGGCGCGCTTCCAACCATTCCCCCCTTGCCAACATTTCGCGCCATTCGTTTTCTTGGTGACGGGTTATTGTGTTTCGTCGCCAGGGACTCTGTCACTAGTCAGCCGTGGCGCGTCTCGAGCGAGACAGGCACTTTCGAATGAAATACTTTCGCATCTCACGTCAAAGAGATTTAAGACAGAGACAATTTCACTTAAACAATGTAATCTCTGTGTATTTTTCAAGATTTTTAGATTTTCAGGAACGATTCAAACAGACTCGTTTTAGACTAAACTTAGAATGGTCTAAAACGAGACCTAAAAAAATGGTTTAAACTTCAAACAGACCAAATTTAATTTAATAATAATAACAAGTAATATAAAAAAAAAAAAATTTTAAAGTCAGTTCATTCTATTGCAGAAAGTCCTTTATAAATAATTTTCATTCCATTTTTTTTTAAGTTTCTCTGGCGCCCTCTATGGGTAGATAGATGCAACTTAAATCCAAAAAAAAAACTAAAATGAATTAATTAAATTTGATTACTGAATTAATATTGGAAAAAACTGTATTGACATCCAGTGTCATCCACTACAAGTTCAAAAAAAATGTATTTGAACTGGAGTGGAGGAATAAAAAGTATTTTATGAACGATTGAAAATGTGAACAAGATATATATATAAGGAGAGTGTGAATAATAATAATAATGAATAATAATAATAATATAGTTGAATAATAATAATAATAGTAATAATATAGTTGAATAATAATAACAATAATAATAATAATAATAAATATACAAATATTCAATGTATTCTATTTGATTGAAGACTCAGATGTAGTTTTTTTTTTTAATTTCTACGATTTTTATTGCTACAAATACGACCGACTTAAAAATTAAGTGAAATTGTTGCTATATTTTACATGAAATGTATTAGTACGTCAACGCATATGTATGAATAAACAGTTTTAAGCATCAATATGAAAAATAATTAAATAAAAAATTTTCTACACAATAGTTATACAAATTTATGTAATCTCATACGTCAAATTCTTTATTCGCGTTTAAAATATTTTATCTTTTATTATATATATATATGTACAACAAATGTACTGCAGAATTGTTTTTCTTCAGTCCTGTACCCTGTCGATTCTAAACGTAAGGATATTTTGTATTCTTCCCGCTATCGAAATACGTTTCACACCTTGTTAATTACACGAACACTTTGTATAAATATTTGTGTTCTTTTCGGATTTGTCAACGCAGCCCTGGACTTTCATCCCTTTGATATTCGTGCTGGACGAATATCAAAAAGACTTTCTCGATAGACGAGGCGATAGCTATCCTCCCGTTCACAAAACTTCAACAAAATTTTCATTTAAGGTATTTTCAGGTATGTGCACAATAATCAGATGCAAAACAGCAGTATATAACAGCTACGGTAACAGTGACACGACTTCGAATGGCATTCGAATTTCGAATATTTTTATTTTATTGGAATGTAATCTCTGCATCGAAAAACCATAAATAGTGATGGAATAGTATCTGTAGCTTGAAACTCGCATGCGCTAGACAGACTACTACACCATGTCACTATGACTAGAGCTGAGTTGCCCCTTTACAGTTTGGGAAGGATGTGGGTGAGAAGAAGTCTGATATGGCTCTGTGAAGCTCTTACAGTCATGTGAGAACGGGATCTACATCTTAAAGTGGATTCCGAACCACTACAAACATCGGTGGCACAGCTGGGATTCGAACCCGAAACCTGTGCGCTAGCCACTAGACGATCAGGCCCCAATCGCTAGAAAGACTATGAAGAAAGGAGAAAACAACCAATAACTAGAGAGAAGCAACAGAAAACAAAACATGTTGATGAGTTTCACACATTTTCCACTCGACCATCTTCACACTTGATGGCCCTTTGCATGTGGTAGATGGTGGATAGCATTGAATGGCCTACCATGGCAAATGGAATCTGTTGAACCTGACGTCTGATGGTATCTTTCAAATCAGATGAAGTTTGCAGATTCGATTCACTTTGTATTACAGGTATTCCGCAGCCAGAAATCAGTGGGAGTGAGATCGGGAGACCTTGGCGGTCACGGAAACGTGAAATGGCGGGATATAACTCTGCCACCAAGCTGTTATGTTAATTAATAGTTGACAGAAGACTCCACATGAGGAAAAGCGACAACTTGCATCCACAATGTCAGATAAAGCCTTTCGCTGTAGCAAATCCGGAATTAGACAATATTTCTAGAGAGCGAGCACCACGACAGCTTCAGCAGTAATCTCTTCAAGAAGGTAGCGGCTGAGAATGAATCTGATTCTTATACGGCACTACGCGGGCAAACACATCATGGGGATTATTCTCTGTCCACTCCATGCAGTTTTTCGAATTATTTTTACCAGACAGCGAGACATTTTATTTTATTTCATTTCCTTTTTTATTTTTCCCTCTTGGATGTAGTGATATTAAACCCCCATAGTGCTCTCTGAACAACGTTCAATTTGCTAAAAATTTGCCATAACAACGGCCAATGGCGATGCCCGGTAATGGACTCGTTATTTACAGAACATTATTTTAAAAGGGACTGAGAAAGAAAAGAGAATATATAAAAAAGACCTCGTTAACAACATAAAGTTTGAATCACTCTACAACAAAAATATTTTTCGATTCATTAAGAAAAAAAGAAATACCATAATCATGCTAGTTGGGTTTTTTATGTCTCATTAAATTAAATTAAATGGAATTTCTTATTCAAATTCTTGTGCTCTGGAAAATTTTTACAGAAAAGAAAATAGGTGAGGCATTATTACTGAGATTTATTTTGCGTCTTATTAAGAAATTTTTTTATTCAAAAGATCTCACGAAAGATAAAAAAACTCTCTTCTTTTAATGATTTTTTTCCCAGAATGAAAATTTAAAAATTACCTGGAATATTTTTTAGTGGGAAAAGTTCGCTTCGTTGAAAATTACATTATAAAAATCGTAATCAAATAAAATGGCGTTGCTTTTGAGAGAATTTGCGAAGAACTGTTTTATTGTCAAGAACTTTTTTTCCATCAAAGAATAACTTTTCATAATGTTTACTGAACAATGGTTGGCAACAGAATAAAAATGTCTTTGACTCAAAATTCTTCGTCCTTTTTGGAAATATGTATCATATTAAAAACTTTTCTATGGAAATTCTTTTTTTCACATTCCCTCTTTTTAAAAAAAGAAAAAGAAAAACATGTCAGTATAATTATTTTGATCTCTTTCATACGCAAATTTCAGAGACATTCAAACATGAATTCTTTTCTTCTGAAAACTCAAGGCAACAATTTTTGTTTTTGCAACAACATAAATGTAATTTAAATACATATGGAAAAATGAATTGTTTAAATTATAATAAATATTTGTAATATAATTATACTATTAAATAAATATTTTATACAAATATTTAAAAAAGAAGCAAGCCTATTTTTTCTTTATTTCAAATACAAACAATTTTTTGAGGGTATGGGAGCTTTTTGTAACTGTACGGATATATAAGAATATCTAAAATAAACTCGTTTTAATCATGAAAAATTTTCAAAAGAATAATAACAAAAGAAAAATTTCATAAATTTTAGATTTTTCACAACATGAAAAAATGTCATAGTTTACAATTGTTTATCCCTATAAAGATAAAAAATTTTATTTTAAAAATACCGATTTTTATAAGTCTGCTTTAATATGACCTATCATTGTGATATGACTTATCAAACAGGACCTATTGTCATTTGATTTCCGTTTATTTGTATGCATTTTATTTTAATAAAAATCTACAATAAAATTTCATTGCAGATTTCCCAAATAAAATTTTTTAAATAAATTTATCACACTATGCAATCCCTCCAGAATCAATTATTTTACACCTCAATTAGAAATCATATCTGGATTTCGGTCTGGTTTGTAGCCCTACGGTCATTTTCTGCACACTTTAGCCTACAGTTCAACGTCGATTCCGAACCACTACTACACCACATCACTGTGCCTAGAGCTGAGTTGCCCCTTTACAGTGGGGGAATGATGTGGATGAGAAGTCTGGCTGGGCACCGTGACGCTCTTACAGTTATATGTGATCGGAACCTACGCCTTAAAGTGAACCACTACAAACATTAAGGTTCATTTTAAGGCGTAGAATCATTACAAACATCCATGTCGCCGCCAGGATTCGAACCTGAAACCTGTGGTACCAACGGTCAGAGTGCTAGCCAATTGGCCATCAGGTCACCATCATAGCTGGGGGGGAGGGACATTTACTAATATTCATCTGAAACCAAGATTTTCAGAGTATACCATAGAGTAGTAAAGTAACAGAGCGCGCATAGGGGCTATCAGTTTGGGGCGAACAAAATCCTCACAGGACTTTTACTTTATTTAATCTTTCTCAATATTTGGCATTATTTAATCTTTCTCAGTATTCATAAATATGCATTTATACGGACTTTTTATAATATGTCACTGCATTTCACACAAAATGATGAGAGTTATAAAAACAAATAGCTAAAATAAATATATGGCCCGAGAAAAAGAACGTCTCGGAATTTTCAGAATCGTTTTGTACTTTAATTAAACAATCCAATATAAAAATTAGAAAAACTGTTTGTTTGTTCGTTAGACAAATTAAGCATAACAAATTTGGTATTTTTAACTCGTACATAGATTTGAGCATAGAATAATAGTATAATAGATCCCGCATGATGTTTGCCAGTGGGAGGCAAACATATTCCTCATGGGATTTTTACTTTATAGTTCAACATACTATAAGTGATGATAGCTTGGCGATTTTTGTCAGCATTTTTTTCTGTTGGCGCGAAGGAAGTCCGCTATCCTATAACGATTTGTAACTGAAATGATTCCTTTTTTAGCTGCCAATAAACGTCAATTTAATTTCTCTAAATATTAACCACTTATACATCAATATATTTTGTGTCTTGTTTTCCCTCCAAAAATATTCTCTTTACTTATGAACTTTTTGTAATCTTTTATTCTATTTTATACCAAGTGATGAGAGTCATTTCTTGTATCAATCTATTTTGAGTAAGCATATAATTCAACAAATAATATATAAAAAAAAAAATTTTTAAATCAATTCCTACTTTTTTTTCACTGTATTGCAGAAAAGTCCTTTACAAATAATGTTCATGCATTTTTTAAAGTTTATCTGGCGCCCTCTATGGGTAGATACATACAACTCACATCTAAAAAAAAACCTAAAATTAATTAACTAAATTTAATTAATGAATTAATATTTGAAAAAACAATATGAACATCCAGTGCCATCCACTACAAGTTCAAAAAAAACGTATTTGAACTCGAGTGGACGAATAAAAAGTATTTTATGAACGATTGAAAATGGGAACAAGGTGTATATAGGGAGAATGTGAGCTAATAGAAGGAATTGAATAAAGCTATGACTTGAGAAGAAGATATTTCTCGGAATGTTCAGAATGGCTTCGTAACATGTTTACGTTTTCTGAATAAATGCGGGTAAGAAAAAGAAGCCAAGGGGCGATGCAACACCAATTCTAGTACAAAAGGACGAGGGATGATTGCCCCAAGTTTCTATTCCTTTAGATTAGGGACGGGTAAACTACGGCCCGCGGGCCAACTCCGGCCCTCCGGAAGGTTCTATCTGGCCTGCGGATAGAATTTTAATTTGTCGGTCCGAGGCATACTAAAAGAAATATATATTTATATATTATATATCCATCTCCTTTTCTACTTTGATTAAATATTATTTTGTTTCTTCCTTTTTTTCAAAGGACTGGTGATCTTTTTACTTTCTCTATTTTTGTTCCACGAAACATAAATCGTCGGAAATAGTAAGCACAGATAGCTTTCAATCGGTAAAGTGTTAAAAGCGAAAGTTCTTTGTTAGTTATAGTTGTAGATTGTCTCCAACAAGCGTTATCTCTTACTCGGGGAGCAGATATATGGGAATCAAATATAGGTGAATTAGATCTCACATGTGGCACACTGCGAATTTTAAGCTCCAGCCAGCGGCTTTTTCTTTTGGAGCGAGTTCTAATATTATTGATTGCGTAGGGAAAGATTGCGAACATGTAGCATCATTTTGAATAGTGGTGAAATTATTGTAAGTATAGCGTAGCTTGCTTGGGTTATTCGTAAAATATTTCAATCCCAATATGGCTACTCAAAAACGTTAAGTTGATTCAGAGTGCCGTACTTTTACTAATGAATGGACCTGGAAATATTTTTTCACTGTTGTAAAGCGTGTCTCATCGCAAATTCATTCATCTCATTAACATATTTAAATTGTAATACTTGTATATTGTTTTTAAAATTTTAGAAAAATTTATCTTGGTCCGACAAACTTTTTTTTTCGATCTTTGGCCCGCGACCAAAAACGTTTGCCCATCCCTGCTTTAGACACACTACTACGTCGTACAATATTGTACAATGTAATAATACTCTATGGTACCGTACAATACTATGGTACAGTAATGTTTCCATGGCTCTAAATGTTGCGTTGGTGCCAAGAGTGTCTTTAACAGTATTGGACCTGATCTATCATTGTTTGTCACTGGTGTAGCAGGTTTAAAGCCAAAAATAACAACCTCGCATTGTTTCTGATTGCTCAGCTAGTTAGAGGGCCTACTAGGTGTGTGATGAAATGTTGTATGTGGACCTTGCCAGCTTGGTAGTGGTGTCTTCATGATGCTTGCATAAATAAATGCACTGATTAAATCAGATTCCGAAATGCTTTGTGAACGATTCCAATTTAAAAAATTAAAACTATGCATTGATAAGAATTATACATACACTTATAAAAGTAAGAATTCGATTTCAAAAATATGCTATATATTTTTAACAACGACTTATAAGTTGAAAATGAACTAACGACTTATAATGCATAATGTTATCGTCACCAAAAAAATCTGCCTTCAACAATCGTACTGGCCGACTCGTGGCCCAGCCGCAACTTGCGCAGATAGCTTACAGGTTCGAATCCGCTAGAGGCAGTCACTGCTTTCAGAGACGGGGAGACTCAATGGCGGTTGTGACAATGTACGTAAAAAGCGTCTCGCATCGATAGTCGGCTGTAGCTTGATTTCGGGCTGCCTGGTGGAAGTTTTATGACTTTTCTCTGATGTCACTCGAAAATGCTAGACAGCTGCCCCTAAAAGTGCTCCCCTTATCACCCGTCAGTAAACTGTTCCCTCAGTGGTGCATGAGGCCCACCGACATTCAAAGAATTCCCAGAAAAATAACGCAAAATAGATATGCAAAAATTGTTGAAAATGTGTCAATATTTTTTCAAAACATGATTATGTATTTATATACAGTCGATAGAGACTGCATAAAGGCAAGTTTGACTGTAATCTTTTAAACTTCCTATTTTTTATTCTTATATTGTTTTTCTATATATCATATTAAAAAAATCGTTGATTACGCGACGCATAACATAATACATTATTTATAACTTATAAACCGTTAGTTCATGTTCAACTTATAAGTCGCTGTTAAAAATGTATTACATATTCTTGGAATCGAATTATTAATTTCATAATCGTGTAAGTAATGCGTATCAATACATAAGACTTTTTTTTTTTTTTTTTTTTTTTTTTTTTGAAAAATTGGAATTGTTTATAGTGGAGTCGCACGTATGGGAAAAAAAGGTTTCTAAGAAATCATTTTCGACATCCATTTTGTTCAAATCTATTGCACACAGACGCACACACACACAAAATTGTTAAAGGTGACCTATCCTATATTATCGAAATTACATTATTACATTCAAAGGTTATTCTATGCAATGAACCTAAATTGCTCCCGCCTTATTTATAAGGATAAGGAATAAGGAAGGCCCTAAATTGCTTATCTCCAAGGATAAGGAATTTAGGACCTTCCGAATTAAGCCTTTCAGATTTATCCTGCCCATCCACGGTGTCGACGCGGAAGCTTGCAGAGTTGCGTCCACCGAAATAATTATTTTTATAACTCTCGGTACGGCAACTCAATCCGCTGTCTGCAAGGTTGTAAGTGCTTAAAACAATCTTTTCATTCTTCAAATGCGGGCCCCCGAAAGTAAAACGATCCGACAGGTTGCTTTGGTTTGTCGCTCTACGGTCATCTTTTGCACACTGAGGGCTAAATAGACCGGCACCTGCAGTTTAACGTGGATTCCAAAAAAATCAACAAACATCCATGCCACGGGCAGGATTTGAAATTGGTGCCAAAGGCCACAGAGCCAGTCAATTGCCTATCAGACAGCTTTGAGTCAACACAGTTGCAAAAACAGAATACACATCAGGGTTGCCAGCCAGAGCAATTGATAAAATCCTACATGATTCCGAATTTTGAAATATATATATATATATACATAAAACGGAGAAATTCATTTTAAATTGACGCATATAGACCTTGTTTGTCGGTCTACAGTCATCTTGTGCACAGTTTTAGGCTAATTAGACAGGGACCTATGGCTTAAAGTGGATTCCGAACCACTACCACCATCCACGGCACCACCGGGACTCGAACCCAAAACCTGTGGTACCGAGGTTCTAGCCACTCGGCCATCAGGCCCCATGACGCACATAGGAGAAAGCAGAGCTTCTCAACCGACGGATCCTACCTACACGTTTAAAATGCAGTACCGAAACGATAGAAAAATCCACAAAATAAACATGAGTTTAATTTAATATCTCATTTAATCCAATTTTATTTGATAATAAACGTTGCTTTCAGTGTTTACTTTCTTTTTGCTGCCTACGGGACACATTCAATTCCATCCACTGTCACTGTTATCATGGGACAGAGAGAGAGTCCAATTTTTGCTCCAGTTTGTCGGAATACGTATCCGCATGAAGCGACGTCTAAACTTTCATTTTTAATTTTAATTCTTTATGATGCTCTCGGGCGCCGTTCCGCTCAGTGATCTCATTAATGGAACAAATAACAACAGTGGACGGGTGGCCTAATCCATTTTTCCCCATTCCAATTAAACGACCCGAAATCCCTCGTAATTAAGAGAACAGAAAAATCGAAACATTTAATCCGAGAGAGCATCTTCTTCGTCTTAAGAAGAGGAAGAAATGCGAAACCCCATCCCCCTACTCCCCCTCCCCCCGTTTAAAACGAATCCCTCCGAATTAAAGCCGCGGAGTAAGAAAAAGAAAGAAAAATAGTTCATAAAAATGAATGGAGCATCGCTCATTAACACTCGCTCTCAGGAAAAGAAAAAAAAGAAAAAGAAAAGAAAGAAGAGCGTGGAAGAGGTGCGCTAATGGAGGAGTATGATTAAATAAGACGGGCTTTAAAACAAAAAAGAAGAAAATAAATAGTAAAATGAGCGCGCAGAACGAGATATTTTCCGATACCTGAATAAACATCTTTCGCGCGACCACTTGCACAGACAGTGAGTAGGCGCCATGTTTGGTCATTCGCTGGATTAACTTTTTGAATTCCTTCTATTCTCCACACATAACTTGTTCTAATTTTCAGTCGTTCATACAAATACTTTTTATTCATCCACTCATCTTCAAATATATATATATATATTTTAACTCGCAGTGGATGACACTGGATGTGAATACAGTTTTTGGAAATATTAATTTCGTCATTAAATTTAATTCATTAATTTTAGGTTTTGTTTTTTTTTAGAGTTAAGTTGCCTGTGTCTACCCATAGATGGCGTCAGATAAACTTAAAAGAATTGAATTAAAAACAGCCGGGAAATATTGCTATCCCATCAATCCCAATAATAATAATAAATGTAAATAAGCATTATTTGTCACGTGACTTGAAAATATCTGTAAAAGAGAAAATCGCAATTGTGAGTCTCCAAATAACAACTAGGAGGCGCATAAATGATATTGGCCTCCTATAGAATCAGTGGATACTTTCTTTTGTTGTTCTAATGCAGCTGGCAATATAGAGACAGTTCAGCTTTTATGCCATACGCAAGGGCTGCACTGCTGTTACTCACTTAGACGGACGCGTGTCACACTACCCTGCAAAGCTCTACGATCCTATTAGACTGGGACCTACGGTTTTAAAGAGGATTCCGAACCACTCTACACATCCATGGCACCACCGAGACTCGAACCCGAAACCTGTGGATTATCGAAAACAGGCCTATGTGGATAGTTTCTTTCTTGTCCTTTTCTGCACACTTACCTTTACCTTGCATAATATTATATTTCATTATCAGAGTTCATTGCAGTATTTCTAAGAAATGAACAACCAAAAACCGCGGTTGCGTCGATGAACAAGAATCTTCAGTAACGTTTTTGTGTCATATGTTTACGAATATTCATCTTCATCCGTACTTAATCTTGAAGCATTTAAAATATTTAAGGGCCTTATTTTGTTTTTCATTGATTTCAATATGTTGCAATGGCGTTGTAGAAAACCTCCTACGAGATCCTAGAATCCTATGAATGTAGCATAACGCTTGCTTGGACGGAGGACGGCAACGTGTATTAATTTAAGAAGGGAACTGGCGAGGAATTTGCCAATGGAATGAAATGAAACTGCATTTTTTAAACAGGTGCGTTTGAATGAAGTTTCTACATGAAACGGTTTTTCTTTTGTCGCAGTGTGAATTGTTGCAAGGATCGAAATGCATGTGATTTTTCATACTCGACAGAGATGAACATATAAAGATACACAATTGAAAGAGCGGTTGTAACCTAAAATCTAATTTTCTTGCACCAGAATTAATTAAAAGAAAAAGAAAAAAAGCTTCCTAAAACATGGAGTAAAATGAATTAGATGCTTTGCTTAAGTTAGCTTTGATAATTTCTTCAGCATCATCATTATTGACGCATCAGCCCTATGGTTGGCCAAGGCCATCTGCCTACTGGTTTCAATACAGATGTTGTTTTCTTTTTATGAGGTAGGGTTGTAAGCCCTACGCCCAACAGGCCATATTAGACCCGGACCTACGGTTTAAGGCGAATTCCGAACTACTACAAACATCCATGGCATCGCCCTGACTCGAACCCGAAACCTGTGGTACCGAGTACAAGAGTACTAGTTTTGAGGATTTAAAGAAGGACAACACAAAAATAGAAATAATTACGTAACAAAAAATAATATTCAAGTACTTTATTGACAGTTTCATTGAATAATATAAAACTGGAGACTATTTCTGTATTTTTTTGTTAGCGAAATTGTCTCAAAAAAGAGAACGTTTTTTTTTACAAAGAATTTCGCGAAAATATAAAAATCACATATTAAAAAAAGCCTTAAAACAAATGAAATTCAAATAGCCAAAAATCTAGTCGAGGAAAAAATAACAAAATAATTTGAAAACTAACATCAAACGAACGCATAAAAAATTGTGAACTAAACAAATTTTTACTTTAATTACATGTAATAGTCTGTTAAGTAAACATCCATAGTTCTATTATGTTTTCCTCTATGTTCATTTACTTGTTTGTTCACCTGCATGGGTTTACTCAATTGGACTGCATTTTTACAAACTCATTTCCTTATGCGTCTTTTTTGTTTATTTTTCCTCATTTAAAAAGTTTTCTGTGATCTGGTACGAGGAAAATTCTTCCTCGATTTTCATCTGATCTGGTGAGAAAATGACATTTATTATTAAAACGAAACAAAAAAAAAGTGTTTTGATGTAATAGTGCATAAATGTGTGACACATTATTTAAAACGGTTTCTCTTTCTTTTTAAAAAGTTTCATAATGATAAAATCAGTCAACGACAACTCTATGGAAACTAAATTTACAAAGTTATTTAAATGAACAACACCCATGCGTTGTTTATTATTTTTTATAGTGTTACACACAAATTCAGGATTTTTAAAACATACTTCTGCGTCTAATATGCACTTCTCAAAATGTTTGCATGCAAAACGACTCCGCATGGTACGAAAAGTGGGTTTCCACCGAATTAAAAATCTGATGTTAAAAAATTAAAAATCTGATGTTTCAAAAATTTAAAATCTGATGTTTCTCAACGCTATTCAATTCAAGGACTCGCTAGAGATCAATCATCCAATTGACTGCCATACTACGACATGAGATTTTAGTATCCGGTGGAAATCCCCTTTAAATCCTCTTCCTGGGAAATTAAATAAAAGAATAATGGAAATCATTGTCTGCGCCAGCAATTTTCAAAATGCTTGGATCGTGTATGGCTAATCGAGAGCGTTGTCTTGAGGTTGAGTCAGTCTTCAGCCCTTGTGGTTCCTCGCTAAAGTGAAGCTACATATTGCTCTTAGCCATGGTCCAGTGGGTCTATTGGACCTGGCGCAGGCTTTACTGCACCAGGGGGATTAGTAACAACAACACATATAATTTGTAGTCAAAAATCAGAGAAATCTTCCCGCAAAGGCAGCGCGTTTCGCTTTGTATTCCATCGAGCGCATGCTTTTAAAAACCAACGGATTTATGATGTTGAGCTCCCCAGTCGGTACTGAAAACAGACACTCATCAGATATACTGGAATGGGATAGTGAACCTTTTGGAGTACCCCCTCAACCTCCCCCTCCATGCATCGATTTGTAAAGGGTTGTTTTAAATAGGTATTGCAACTTACGCGGTTTTTTTTTTTTTTTTTTAATTATTTTTATACAATACGTGGCCTTTACAAATAACAGTCAAAAGTAATTATAATACTATATTTTTTTCGATTAAATTAGCATAATAAATTTAAACCGCCGTGGAAGGAAGAAAAAATTTTAATAGGAAATTCAATTTTTAAAATGGTTATTTTTGTTCAGTTAAAACATTAATAGATTGAAATTTATTTATTTTTTCAACATAACGATTATTTAAATCACTAAGAAAGAAAAACATGAAAACATTTTCAGTTTACTTCTTCTTACAATTTATTTATTTATTATTATTATTTTTAATAAATATATTTACATGTTGATGAGGAAACAAGTTTTTTTTAACATTAATAGGGTGTTTTGTCTCGTCTTATAAAATCAATTTTCAATTTTTAAATCAAACGTAGTTTTTATGAAGAAAAACTAAAATTAACCAATAATTTTTTTTAAAACTTAAGTTTTATTGTCCTATGAAACTGAAAGCAAAAATATTTCCTTTACAAAAATTAAATACCAAAATTTACATTCAAAATATATTAAAATATAAAATCAAATGTTACAAAAGAAATAAATCTTCATATCATATGTACTTTTTTTTTTTTTTTTCACTCTTCTAAAATTAATTTTTAAAAATAGTCTTTGAAATAGCTTCTAACGCAGCGGTCTTCAAACTTTTAATATTTGCACTGCTCTTAACAAGAAAAATAGTTTCACATTTATTAAATTTCTTTTTATACCATCCACACATAAAAAAGCATTTCATTTTCACTCAGAATAAAAGCATCCAAACCGTAAAAAATAGTTACTATTTCCAATTATTTTAGTAATAAAAATTACGATTTCAAACTGCTAATGCACTGAAATTTAACAGTCCTCAGTAAACGAATACTGAATTTCTTGCTGCTAGAATAAGTCATTCATAAAATAGGTTGTCTGTTTAAAATGATATGAAAAGAAATCGAGGTACTGAATGCTTTAAAACAGTGGTTCGACCCGACCCCCAAGAGAGAGATGTGTGAAGATTTTGGACAATTGCCTCTTTTTAACTAGAAGTTAACTTCTTTTCCTGGTGTCCTTTTCGTTTCCTAATGACTTTCATGTTTCCTATCCTTTTCATAATGTCCTTCTTTCTTCCTAAACTTCTTTTTCTTGCATCCTTTATTTTTCCTAATGTCCTTTATTTTTTCTTATCCTTTTCCTTATGTTCTTTCTTTTTTCTTGTGTCCTTCATTTTTCTTAATCTCCTTTCTTTTCCTAACGTCTTTTATTTTTCCTATACTTTAATTTCCTAATGTCCTTTCCTTTTCCTAATGTCCTTCATTTTTCAGATCCTTTTCCTTATGTTCCTTCCTTTTTCTTGTGTCCTTCATTTTTCCTAACGTCCTTTATTTTTCCTATACTTTAATTTCCTAATGTCCTTTCCTTTTCCTAATGTCCTTCCTTTTTCCTATCCTTTTCCTGACATTCTTTCTTTTTTCTTGTGTCCTTCAATTTTCTTAATGTCCTTTATTTTCCTAGCGTCCTTCATTTTTCCTATACTTTAATTTCCTAATGTCCTTTCCTTTTCCTTATGTCCTTCATTTTTTTTTTTTTTTTTTTTTTTTTTTCGAACCACTGTTTTAAAGCATTCAGTACCTCGATTCCTTTTCATATCATTTTAAACAGACAACCTATTTCATGAATGACTCATTCTAGCAGCAAGAAATTCGGTATTCGTTTACTGAGTACTGTTAAATTTCAGTGCATTACTAATTTGAAATAGTAATTTTTATTAATAAAAGAATTGTAAATAAAAATTTTTGTTTACAATGTTTTTTTTTTAAAACGTTGCCCGTTCATTTTGCTCATTGACATTGCGAATCATCAAGAATTAAGAAATTTTGAAGGAGATCGCGAACCAAATAGTTTGTACAGCCTCTCGCTTAGACTTAAAATCAGGAATTTTCTCAGCGATCAAGTTATTAGCAAATGTTATCCTCAAAATTCTCATTTTTATGCATCAAAAAACCTTTGTTTTCGCATTAATCTTGTAATTTAGTTTTAACATGTAGTCAATCCATCGCCATCCTATGTGAAGTCGCGTTCTAGTAAAGTAAAAGCTAGTGTTTGCTTAATAACTGTACCTCCGTGTCATAATTTATAATTAAAACATTATTATTAATAAAATTCACCAAAATTTAAAATTTTTAAAAAGGATTAATTTACAAAGAGCACATGCTCTGTAAAACATAAAAGAGAGAACTAGGCTTACTAATTTAAGCAAATCATATTAATTAAATATTTAATTTATAAAAATAAAATATTACGCAATCGCGCTCTACACTTTCAATGCCAACATTGGTTCGACCACTGCATGAGCAAGAGTGTGACCAAAGAGGGCGGCCCGAGGAGTCCTGCACTGTTGCGCCGGTTTGTAAATCAATAACTCGGTCGGAGATGCTATTTATAGTCCCGTCCTGGCCCTATCAGCAGTTTGCGTGCTGGCCCCGCCCCCTACAATCCCATCCCTCCCCCACCCCCTCACTTGTGCCGTCCTTTCATTTATACCATTTACCTTTGGATCCGAATGCGAGAAAAATGTCCTCTCGGCGGTTTCGTGTTTGTTTCGCACATTCGACTCCGTTGACCTCTAGCCTTTCAGCCCCGTCTGGCGCACGCACCGACGACGAAGCCCTTCGGTACTGTACGTTTGCCCTCACACAAAATTCCAACATGTATGTCCCCGACTCACATACACAACCAAAATTGCTGGTTTGTTTATTATTATCATTTGTTTGTATATGGAGCAGTGGTTCTCAAACTTTTTGAAGTCGGAGTACATTTCGAAATCCTACGAATTATTTTAGGCGCACTATAAACAGATTTTTCAGAACTATGAGGTAATGATTAAGTCAAATATTTCAAAAGAAAAATAATGCCATAAAAAATAAAAGCACCTTAAATGCATTGATTCTTGTGTTGATGAGAAACACGAACCTGAAGTGCCCTAACAATATCTTCCTTATTCGGGCCGCCTGATGGCCAATTGGCTAGCGCTCTGGCCTTTGGTACCACAGGCTTCAGGTTCGAATCCTGGCGGTGTCATGGATGTTTGTTGGTGGCTGGGAATTCATTTTAAACTGTAGGTCTCGGTCTAATGATCCTAAAGTGTGCAAAAAAAAAAGGACCGTAGAGCAACAAACCAAACCTTCCATGTCGGGGCATCTATTTGAAAGGCAAAATCATTTCCTTTTCCATACATTAAAGATTTCCTATCTTATTAAACTTCATGATGGCGAGGATAGAAAATATTAATTCACATAAATGTGATGTTGACAATTGCAGTAAAATATTCCAAGGCTTTTTTAGATATTGAAATGAAAAAATTTTTAACTTTAAAAATCACTTTTACGATAGTACTTCAAACCAACTCTTTTGCTTTCACAGACTTCATGTTCGAATACTGGCGGTGACGTTGGAGTTTGTGAGTGATTCAGAGTCCCCTTAAACCATGGAGGGGCAAACTATGGCCCGTGGGCCAACTCCGGCCCACCGAAAGGTTCTATCCGGCCAGCGGATGCAATTTTAATGTGCCAGTCCGAGACATATTAAAAGAAATATATATTTATATATTATATATCCATCTCCTTTTCTACTTTGATTAAATATTTTTTTTTCTACCTTTTTTTCAAAGGACTGAAGATCTTTTACTTTCTCTATTTGGATATTATTACCATGCCTTTCAATGTAAATTGTGAAGCAGTGAGATCAGATTTGCAGGCTGAATTCATTGAGTTGCAATCTAACAATCATCTCAAGCAGTTGGTTTCTTAATATGCCAAAGTTAGTGTTTTACAAATCGAAAGTAAGTTTCCCAAATATGATATCTCACTCCCAGAAAATCAGTGCTATGTTTGCTTCATCTTATGTATGTGAACAAGTGTTTTCAACTATGAACATTTGAAATAATTATTTCAAAAGTAGACTGACAGATGAGCATTTTGCCTCGTTCCATAGAATCAGTACATCGCACTTCGAACCTCACTATAAGGAACTTTTAAAACTGAAATCGGAATTTCATTCATCTCATTAACATATTTAAAATGCAATAGTTTTATATTGTTTATAAAATTTTAGAAAAATTTATCTTGGCCCGGCAAATTTTTTTTTTTTCCGATTTTTGGCCCGCGACCGAAAAGGTTTGCCCATCCCTGCCTTAAACTGTAGGTCCCGGTCTAATGAGGCTAAAGTGTGCGCAAAATGACCGTAGAGCGACAATCCAAACCAAACCTAGTAGCCGATCATGGAAGTGATCGCTCCTCGTTTCTCGGTAACCTTCTTTGGCGCTTTATTGCTACTTGGCGATTTTTTTCATGGGAAGAAGGAAGGGAAAAAAAGCTACACTATAGGTTAACTGTTGGTAATGAAAGAGGGACTCGAATAACACTGATCGAACACGAAACTCTTGTAGGGCGCACCAGCGACCCCTGGCGCATCTTTCGAGGATCACTGGTCTAGAGCACAGAGGGATACAGAGTGAAACTTCATGAGAGTCGAGATTTACATTACCTCACGATCGAAATAGGAGAAAAAAAATGTATTTTAAACATAATGTTTGAATGGCTACAAACTGAGAAAAATAACATAACTGGGAAAAAGCAGTGATAATCCCTTTTCACATCATATATAGAAAAATTGCTGATAAGGTAAGATTAAGATGTTAAGAGACTAAAAGCGTTTGCGTTTCTCAATAATGAGTAGGGCTGAACATTTTCACTGATGTTTTGAAATTCGACGTTTTCCGCCAGAGTTTTCGAAATCGATCCATCGCTGCTATTATCACTTAGACTGATTATGAAAAAAAAAAAACAAGTAAAGAATGTAAATGCAAGCGGCATTAACTAATCAATAAAAACCAGCTCGTTTGTGTAAACGAGTCCAACGTCTGTCAAACCGCATGAAATAGCAATAAAATGACTGTTGCCAGATGTATGACAGCACGGGGTCCTTAGAATAATTCAAGGTAACCCAAAAGACTGTTTTACTATAAAATTGAAAATTAATTATTTAATTAAATTCTTTTATTTCGTGCAGTTCCCAACAGATACAAATATGCAAGACATGATATATAAGTTCTCATAATACAATATGTATATATATATATATATATATATATATATCGTTTATTAATATACTCTTCATTGGCGCGACAGCCCCATGGTAGGCCAAGGACTTTTGAGATGTTGGACCAAACATGAGATGTTGTTTTCTTTTTACGGGGTAGAGTTGTCAGCCGTACGCCCAACGTTCTCCAGGCACTTACAGTTTAAATCGTCTTTAAATAGTCTTTTTCTCAGTAATAAGTATCCTCCGCAGATCCTGACCTGATCCCACGAAAAGTCTTCAGTGACATATATTTCCTACACAGCGAAATTTTAATTTATATTTATTAAAGTGAACTAACATTTAAAATTTTTAAGTGGTGTTTCATGGAGAAACATTTGTTACGTTAGGCTATGAAACATTGATAAGAGTGAATATTAAAATAGAGACATGAATATTTTTTGTGTAAAATTTAGCATTAATTGACAAAAGAACAGTTTTTTTCAATGTAAGGTAAACCCTCCTAAGTAAAAGAAAACAAGAAAAGTACAAAGTACAAGAAAAAAAAAAGTAACGTTTTTAATTATAAAAACCCATAATTCATGTCTCATCGAATCTATTTAAAACATTTCAATTCAATACATACATAAAACGATATGATTGCAACTTTCATAGATTCTTCTACAAAATTATTTCTGGCCTTTGGTACCACAGGCTTCAGGTTCGAATTCCTGCTGTAGCACGGATGTTTTTGTTCAGTGGTTTGGAATCCGCTTTAAATTGTAGGTCCCCGTCTAATGGATCAAAATGACCGTACAGCGACAAACCAAAGCAAATCTGCAAATTTACTACGACAGTTACTTTGCGACAAATTAAACTGTTTTCCAGGAATTCAATTGAAATGCAGGAATTCAGCATCCTAATAAGCTCGTGATGCATCTCGACTGGAAACTGTTTTCGAAAAGTTCCGCGTCCGATCCTTAAAACAAACGGCACCCATTTACGCTTTGAGCGAATCCTCACAAATTCCCCGCGGCGCCCGAGTAGGAATATTTTCTAATATTGCTAATTATGCGGCATTATGCGGACTCGGCGACAAATGTAATTAAGCGAGCGGCTGAATGTTTAAAGCTCGCCTCACAGCGCTGATTTCGAACAGAAAGTTTTCCGAATGCCTCCCCCTGAATCACCGAGTTTATTAACACTTTGCGAGAGAGTTGTTTATTGCTTGTTGGGTGTTGGCAGCAGTCGAAACATACTTGCTCGCAGCGCTGGCTGTGTGGGCGACTTGCGAACTGTTTGGCTTCGATCTCGGCCGGTTATAAATAAATAACTTACGGGGATTGGAAACTCAATCGAAAAGCGTAGATTGTTCCGTTGTCATTGCTAAAAGGCTCCTTCATCTTACAGTAACACATTTGGATCTTCATCACATCATTAAAGAATTGATGTTTCTGTAATTTCGTCAACATCAGATTTTTCGATGACGCAAAACATCAGCAATATAAACAATTTCTAAATTAAAATTAAATTTTTAATAAAACGGATAACTCAATTCAAAATGAAAAAATATTAATAAAATTTGAAACTACACCACAAGTGCTGAAGGATGAATCGAATCCTTTTCATGGTGCATGTAGTTAAACACCCTTCACTTCACTTCACTCACCCTTCAGCGGTGTAGTTTTTCACCCTTCTTCTTCATACGCTGTTTAAAAATGACATTTTTCCTTTTGGAGCAAAACTGATTCTTAGCTACTTTTTCATAGAAGATAAATATAAATAAATAGTATGTGTAAAAAAACTCGCAAAATTTTTTTAAAAAAAATATAAAAATCAATATGTATAAAAGAGACTAGTGAACAAAATTAAAAAAAAAACTTTAACAATAAAAATGTCCAAAAGTGAAAGGTGACTGGGGACACGAAGAATCAGATTCCCTAAAAACCATACCCATATAGTTTATGGGTCATAATCGCCTATGTATCGCGGACGGAAAGATACCTACATTTATTGCGGGATAAGCTATTCCGTCTACAAGGCATTGTAGAAAAATATCGGCTTCTAAATGGAAGTAGACAGCCTTTTTCTGAAGAATAGCAAAATTAAAAAATCATGTCGTTCCAGTGAAAGACGATCTCCTCGAACGAAAGAGATGCGCTCATAAATCCTTTTGTCAACTCGACATATCACTCATTTAAAAGAAACACGCAAAGATAAACTCTCGTCATTTACGCCGACATAATGACGAGACTTTATACCCGTCGAGCCACAGCTTTGGAAACAGCCGGAAATTCCAACCAATCCAGTCACTTCAGAGAAAAAAAAACAGTTCTGATCGACTCGTAGCAGAACTCTCCATAAACCTTTCTTTAAGAAAATTCATTATGAAGAGCTTCCCTCACTTTTCATTGGAGTAGACACTATCTCATTCCCATGATCTATCACCCATCACGATACAATTCATGGTATATTCCATATTCCATCTGTAATTATTTCGACCTGTGAAGATTGCACAGACAATAGCTAATTTCATGAGGTCTCATTATCCGTAACACTGAATGTCTGCCATCAGATTTGAGTGACGGGTTGTTCTCATGAGTACAAAGCACTCATTGCATGTAATATAAGTATCCCCAACACTGCGTATCTGCTGTCAAATTTAAGAGATACATTTTTTATTATGTACAAAAAATATAGATTTCTCTCTCCTGGGAACGAGGTGACCAAGGACTCTAAGAAACCTGCTCCCGATAACCATATCCATATACACAGTCCAGTCACATTAATGTGACCACCACCTACTTTTGACGTCAAAATGAAATAATCCATCACAAAAGGCGGCAGCACATTGCAGTGGAGTGTATATAAAGGATGTTCTAGGGCATCGGAAAGCATTTCAATCTTTATGTATATTCTTTCTATATATATACGGTCCGATCTGCCAAAAGTGGTTATTCTGGCTTTTGACAGGTGGTCACACTAATGTGACTGGTCTGCGTAGTTTATTGGTCATAACCGTCGATGTATCGGCTAAGGGAAAGATGCCTACGTGTTTTTGCAAGGTAAGCAGTAAGAAAAATATCGGGTTATAAATGGAAGTAGACGGCACTTCTCTAAAGTACAGAAAATTAAAAAGGATCTGTTCAACGAAAGACATTCTCTTCGACGAGACGGAAGGGTCGCTCTCATAAATCCTTTTGTCAATTTAACATATCGCTTAGTTAAAAGAAAAACTCGAAACACGCACAAAGACAAACTCTCGTCATTTACGCCGACGTAATTCTTCTTCCTCCCCGCCGAGCTAATCACCTTTTTTCTTTCGACGCCATCCAAAGCTCGAACGGATGGGATACTGTTCAAATATTGGCCGAGGAGGGCTCCGGTGCTATTTTAACGCTGGCCAAATATTTGCCTTTTATTAAGGCACAGAACCTAATTAATTCGGGGCCTATTCTGGGTCCGGGCGACACATCGGTGGAGGCCATTCAGACATCGGTTGCCTTTTTTTGCAAAAAGGATAACGATCAGTTGATTGAGAGGAACCACTTTTTAAAACGTTTCGAAACCGACACACGAACGCTTCCAAAAAAAAAAAAAAAAAAAACAGTGGATCCGTTCTTCATTCCGTTTTCATAGATGAGAACACATTTATTTGCCTTAAATAACTCATTTGTAAAATCATTTTCCATTAGTCAAACCGAGAACTTGTTCCACGAGTCAAATCGAGAAATTATTCCGTGCGTAAAAACGAAAAGTTGTTCCATCAATAAAAACGAAAAATTTCTATATGAGTTGAAAGCGAGAAATTGTTACCTGAGTTAAACGGAAATTGTTCCATGGTGTATTGTTTTAGTAAGCTGTACCACTCCTCAAAGCACATTGTCGTGACCGCTCAATCGCTCTGTGTAATCAGTCCCCCGACTGAGCCCAAACAGAGGAACATGTTTTATTCCAATGCACTAAATAGGACGTGCAAAGAGAAAAGCTAAAACACGCTTTTCCGACACAAAGTCCTATTCTATTCTTATGTATTTGATAGGAGCGACGAACCTTATTATAAAACTATATCAGTGATTAATTTTCTACGAAAGATTACGCAGTGTGTTTGTGTGCGAGTTAACCTTTTTGTATTGCTTAGTGACAGAAGTTCTGGGCGACATCCCATTTCGGTGCTTTTTCTTTAATACTGCAACCAGATGGCCAATTGGATAGCGCTGTAGCCTTTGGTGTCCCAGGTTTCAGGTGTGAATCCTGGCTGTGGCATGTATGTGTGTGTACCGTTCTGAATCCACGTTAAACTGTACGTCCCGATCTCATTTTACACACTAAAGTGTGTACAAAATGACCATAGAGCGACAAATCAATCAAATCTTTAATACTTTTGGAATGAGTCAAACCTTACTGATTATCTGAGCATCTGTTTTATTTGTATTATCTTTCCTTATCTATTTTTTTTTTTCTGATTTCTTCTTAAGAGCAAGTCCGACTAAACTGAATTTAAAATTATAAACGCTCTGCATCTAAATGAAACGCACACTCTCAACTAAATTATGTTAAGAAAAATGCTGCTTCATTTTAAAAATAATAAAAAAATTTTTTTTTTTTTTTTTTATTGAACAAGGATTTCCATTCTTTTCAAAGCTTTTGTTGGAATACTGCGGGGAAAATTCTATACAAAAATAATTGAATCTTAGAATATTGAATACAAAATATCCATAACATCTATTGGATAGATTTGAATTTGAAGATGACGCTTTTCAGCTGAATCTACTTGCATTGAATTGGAAAATCCTACTCCAAAACCGTGTTTCCTTAGAGGAGGCTTGTTCGTGGGGCCACATATTTCAAACAATTCTATTATTAATATGGAGCGACCGTTTCTGCATTCATTTCGAACAAAGTGGGATGTTATTGGAATTTCAGCCTCCGTCAAATTTTTGATACTGCAGCACTTATCGGATGAAGAGCGTTTGATTTCAATTTATTATTTGCGCCTGGGAAGGCTGCCATTGAATTGGGCGAATTCTCAATGAAAAAGATCCATTGAAGAGATTTAAAAGTGCAGGTTTATCGAGGGATGAAATAAAAACAAGATTCTTTTATTCCCGTCCAAAGTAATCCCCTTCGAGCGTGGGCGGATCGCTCGCATCGGTAGCACTGCCCGCCTTATTACAAAGTGGCTTCCGAATGCGGCGTTCGAAAAAAGGAATCCGGCGTTCTAAAATGTGTCGCGCGAATCAGACGCCCTAATCCTCGGAAATGTTTAAATTCAACAGTTTTGCTCAACGAAGGAAGAAATAAATAAACGGAACACAAAGACTTGCAAGCCCAGTATTTTGAAGAAGGCGGGGGGGCTTTCAAGGACCCCCCTCCCCCTGAAAGCGCTGAAAAGGAAGCGTCAGTCGCAGGCGCTGCTTCATAGAAGAGTCTCATCGTTTATTGCTTTCGCTTTTCAAAAAGCCCCCCTCATTGCTCCGGGTGGGAAGGTAATTCAGTTTACCACTTAAGGCGCGCCTCCGCTCGTTTCTTGAATTTTATTGAACGAAGATGCGGCTTTCAACAGATGAGACCTTTTCTGCGGATTGAAGACTCTGCCGCCCGCCCCAAAATGTAGGGGGCGGGGGGCAATGTTCGGATACAGATTCTCCTTCTTCCGTATCGGAGAAAGGCGCTTTTTGCCTAATTTTCCTTTAACAAAAATTTACAAAAGTAAAAATATACATTATTCATAAAGCGGCGAACTTCGAATTTTAATTGGCTGCCTATTTATGTTGTTGTTCTAATGCAGCTTTCAATACAGAGACAATAATCTTTGATGCCTTAAGCAAGGGCTGTACCGCTGTTATTCAATGTTTGGTTTGGTTTGTCGCTCTACGGTCATCTTGTGCACACTTTTAGGCTAAACAGACCGGGACCTACAGTTTAAAGTGGATTCCGAACCACCAACAAACATCCATGCCACCGCCAGGATTTGAACCTGAAGCCTGGGATACCAAAGGCCAGAGCATTAGCCACTTGGCCACCAGGCCGCTGCCACGGGGCGGTTATTCAATGAGCACTACCCAGGGGCACTTGTAGCTTGAGGATAGGCTACGGACGCGAGTCATATTACCCCCGATACTCTCTTCGACCCTATGGCTTAAAGTGGATACCGAACCGCTACAAACATCCATACCACTGCCGAAACTGGAAACCGAAACCTGTGGTACCGAGCGCCAGTGACTCGGCCACCAGGCCCCGGCTATATAAAATAAGAGATTTATGTGCTTAATAAAAAAAATCGCAAACCTTTACTACTACTTCTTCATTGGCTCAGCGGCCCCATGCTGGGCCTAAGCCGTCGCCCTACTGGCAGATTTAGAAACAGATGTTTCCTTTTTACGAAGTAGAGTTGTCAACAGTAGTATTAGACAGAGACCTACGTTTAAAGGTCTACCATTTAACCTTTAAATGTAGAACCATTATAAACATTCATGGCACGGCAGGAACTCGACTCCAAAACCTGTGGCACCGAGTGCTAGTCATTCGGCCATCAAACCCTGTTATTATTACTGTTATTCTTTTTTTTTTAAATAATATTCTTTAAAAATATTAACACTTAGCGATTCAATATATTTTTTCACTGGTCCCCATTCCAAAAATCTCGAAACAATTTTTATTGTTGTTGTTGTTGTTTCTGATCCCTGATAGGGTCTAGCTATTAGAACAAATCCATAAACCTCTAAAATGTCCAAGAATAGAAGAGGTTCAGAAAATACCAATGTAAAATCAAGACAGCTTAAAATGTGAGCAGTCCTACATTTGGTGCTAGTGCCAAAAGTCTCCTGCACTTATTCGCAGGCAAGACTCTTCAAGTGTCCACTGGCAAAACGTGATAAGCAAGTTTGTTGGCTTCTGTATCCGCCGCCCCCCCAAAAAAAAAAATGCAGAACATCACCAGAGATCTTTAATTCTAAACAATTATTATTTCTCTACAGAATTTTTATTCAGTTCATTTAAACAATCTTATTAATTATATTTAACAACTCTCATTAGTCCTCGAAACAATTTTTATTTTTAAACAGTTCTCATTAATTATCAAGAGAATTCTTATCAGTTTCTTTAAGCAATTGTCATTACGCCTCCAGAGAATTGTTATCAGCTATTTTAAAGAATTCTTATTAGTTATTTTTATTAGCTTTTTTTAAAACTATTCTCATTAGTTCTGGAGAGAATTCTTATCAGTTATTTTAAACAATTGTTATTAGGTCTCAAAGCAATTCTTAGTTATTTAAAGATTTCTTATTAATTCATGAGGCATTTTTAAACAATTCTTATTAACTAATTTTAAACAATTATTATTAGCTTTTTTTTTTTAAACAATTCTCATTAGTTCTGGAGACAATTCTTATTAACTAATTTTAAACAATTATTATTAGCTTTTTTTAAAACAATTCTCATTAGTTCTGCAGAGAATTCTTATTAGTTATTTTAAACAATTGTTATTAGTTCTCGAAGCAATCCTTTAGTTATTTAAAGATTTCTTATTAATTCTCAAAATGATTCATATTAGGTATTTTTAAACAATTCGCATTAGTTGTTTTAGCAAATTCTATTACTTTTCCAAGTAATTCTTAGAAGTTATTTTTAAGTCATTCTTCTTAGTTAATTTAAAGCACTTCTTATTATTACGTATCGAAACCATTTTAATATATTTTTTATTCATTTCAAATGTTACGCCATTCTATAAATTTACTTTGAAATTCCTTTTTATTCTAAATTCTATGTTACTTCTATAAATTAATTTTTCAATAAAAAAAATTTATCGTAATAAATTAAACATTTGCGTATGTATAAATGCTATTTAAAAAAATCAAATTTCATATATATTAACATATGACATGAATGTTTGATTTTATAATATATTTTATTTTAATTATTTAGAAATAATAGCCTTTTTTAAACTATTTATTATTATTATAAAACATGATTATACGTAAAAAACAAATTATTTGATAACAGATTTCAAACATCATCTACGTCTTGTACAGAAAGAATGCATTTTGCTGAGTCTTCTTCTACGTTTTTGCATATATAATTTATATATTTTAATTTAATTTTGTTTCCTGCTTTTGGTTATTGTAATGAAGTCCCTGTTTTAATTTTGGTGCAAGAAACTTTTCATTACGGGGGAAATTAAAATATCACCCAGCTGGTTAAGTCTCAGTATAGTTACATTAGTTATTCCATTACCTGGAATTAAGTGATCTTACTTTTTATGATATTATGTTTCTGAGCACTTTTTTGGCTTATGTTTTTTCCCTTCTTGATTGAAAAAAGTATTAAATATTTATTAAAGTCGGGCATAATATGTTAATATATGTGAAATTTTTTTTTTTTTTTTTTTTTTTTTTTTTAAATAGCTTATATACATAGGCAAATATTTAATTTATTTCGATGAATTTTTTTGTATTGAAAAATATATTAATATAAGTAGCATAAAATTCTAGGAAGCTGGAGTTGCAACTGACGCTGCTAGCAGATTTATGCAGCAGAACCTCTTTAAGTCGCACCTCGATAAGTCGAAAACCTCCACAACTCGAAAAACTTTTTTGTTCCCTTCCCTTCAAGCCCCAAAACCTCCATGACTCGAAATTTCAACCCTCTATAAGTCGAAATAATGAGTCAATCCCCACAAACCATTTTGGTATATATTTTCCCTCCATAACTATAAAAAAAAAAAAAAAAAAAAAAATTGGAGCTCTGTATCTCGAACATTAGTAATGTTTGATTTTACAACCTTTACAACTCGATCATTTGAAATTATTTCGAAATTATTTTGATTTTTTATTATCGTACATAATATAACTTTTAAGTTGCAAATAAACATGTTTATTACCTCTGTAACTTGAATTTTTATTCATTTTACCTCTCTAACTCAAAATAAGTCAGAAGGAATCTAAATCTCTACAAGTCGAATATTTCCTTTCCAAAATCCGCGTAAGTCGAAGTCCTCCATAAGTCGAAAACTCTGTAACTCGAATTATGTGGCGTCTCCCTTGAAGTTCGACTCACAGATGTTCTACTGTATTTGATTAAGCAATATTTTCTTTTACCTCTCGCACTTCTAAAGAGACTCCAACTTACTATGAATTGATTAGTTATTTATTGTAATCGTTGTAACGTTTCCAGATAAAATGTTATATATCAAAAAAATTAATAATAATAATAAATAAATAAATAAGGGTGATATTAATTTTTAAAAAATATAAACTATGCATAATTTATGAATATTTTATTGAGTGCGTTTTTAAAGGTAAGTTTTAATTCTAGAACGTATTTTTCAAATTCGCTTTTTGAAACATATTAGGCATTCTAATTTCCATTTTTGAAACTCATCTTATTTTACTATACTGATTTGACAAACTTTCTTTACCCTCCACACCCCAAATACAATTAGAAAAGTGTAAGAAGTGTATTGGTGAATTTACTACGTACTGTAAGTCTCGGCCTTTACTAGACATATAAACACTTCAAGAGAGTGGGGCCTGTTGGTCGAGTGGCTAGGTTTCGGGGGTTCGAGTCCCGACGGTGCCATGGTTGTTTGTAGTGGTTCGGAATGCACTTTAAATTGTAGGTACCGGTCTGTTTAGCCCTCGTGTGCACAAGATGACCGTAGAGCGACAAAACAAATCAAATCAACAAGAGATTTACTTTCAGGTTGATGGGAACACTTTAATTTTTATTTACAATCATTATATATATATATATACAGAACACTATTTTAAAAAAAGGAAAATTAAAGATAATATAATTCACAAGTGCAGTTCACTCCAAGATCAAAGATTTTCAGAGTTCTCGAGCCTACGACGAATCTATTTATGGCGGCAGAGTGATACACAAAACATGAAGGGGGTTACTTTAAAAACAAGGGGAAATTCCGGCCTGTTCTGTCACTTCAGAGAAAAAGAGAAAAACAACACTCTTTGTCAACCAGAACTCCTTTCCCTTTCTCCAGAAAACTCCCTTTAAGAAAATCCGTCAAGAAGGGGAGTCAGCTTCCCTCACTCTTCACTGGAGTAGACATTTTCTCAGCCCATGGTCTATCACCTATCACAATACAACAACTCATGGCGTAGTCGATATACCTTCTGTAATGGTTTCGACCTGTGAAGGTCGCACAGACAATCGTTCATTTCAAGACGAGTCATTATCCATGACACTGAATATCTACTATAAGATTTAAGTGGCAGGTTGTTCTCATTAGTTCAAAACACTAATAGCACGGAATATAACTACCCACAACTCTGCTTATCTGCTGTCGAATTTGAGTGATAGGTTATTTTGTACTTGGTAAATATGCATTTGTTTCTTTTGAGAATGAAATGGCACAGCTCTTCCCGTGGGAAAATTGTTGCAGTAACCCAAACTGGCCATTGATAGGTATTGAGTGGAAGACAGTGCCTTTTTCTGGAGTATGAGAGAAAATTCAGAAAACAATCGATGCGAGACGGTTTTATACACATTACCACAATCTACACCGAGTCTCCCGTTTCTGAAAGCAGTGACTGCATCACGGTTTCGAACCACGGACCTCTTGCAGCTGCGCAAGTTGCCACTGGGAAATCAATCGGGCCATTTGGCAAAATTGTTGATTTGTTAAATCTTTGATTTTTTTTCCCTAAACAAAAAGGCGTCTTACGATAATTAATAAAGTCACTTTTCATTTCTAATTTTGGCGATATATATTTAAATTAATTTAACATCTGCATTCGTCGCGTCTATTTTTAATTTGGTTAATTAATGCACCAGGGAGGAAAACAAAAGATCAATAGTAGGAAACCTAATTAATAAGAACCGATTTAAGAATGTTTCCTCGTTATTTAATTTTTCACCCAATGCAATTAAAATGCGTGTTTCAAAAAAAGTGATAATGACCTTAACTCGCTCGACATCGTCGTTTTTCTGTAATTCCATCAGCAGATTAATTTTCCCGCAATTAATTAGGATTAAATTAGCGTCTTGGGATCCAATTATAATTTTCGAATTCCGCAGCAGGATTTAAATTAAATTCGGGACAGCAATTCTCGGGAAAGATAAAAACGACCGAGTCGGCAAATATCGCCCGCAATTAATGATTGGGGATTTTTTTTCACACACGCAAAAAAATTAGATTTCGCAATTCATCAGTTTCGTCTTTCTGCTTTACATGATACGGTTTGAAAATTCGCGCATTCGGAGCATTTTTTTTTTTTTTTTTTTTTACAACTTCTTTCGTTACAATGTAGTTTTTTTTTTTTATTTACGAAGTGGGATATTTTTTTTTATTCCAAAAAATAACGCTTTTATTCTTTTTCCCTTTAAATTTTATCTCGTTATAATGCGTACCTGATTCATAATGTAGCATATTCACACGAGAAGAGTTGTAGCATTTTTGTAGGAATGTATATTCTTTAATAAGTGAATAATAGCAGCCCATCACTTAAATTTGACAGAAGGCAAGCAGTGTTGTGGATATTTACATTACATGCAATTAGTGTTTTGTACTCATGAGAACAACCTGTCACTCAAATCGGATAGCAGATGTTAAGTGTCATGTATAATGAGGTCACAGGTCAAAATCATTACAGATGGGATATGGACTACGCCATATGTTGTTGCTTCGTGATGGGTGATAGACCATGAGCTGAGAAAATGTCCACTCCAATGAGGAGTGCGGGAAGCTGATCCCCTTCCCCCTCTGGACAGGTTTTCTTAAAGGGTGGTTTTTGGAGAAGAAAAGAAAAGAGAGTTTTGCGAAGAGCCAACAAAAAGTGTTGTTTTTCTCTTTTTCTGAAAGTGAGTGAGCAGGTCGAATTTGTCGAACTGTTTCCAAAGCGAGCTCCTTGTGGTTTCATGTATGACATCGTGTAATAATTAAGGTCTACCGCAGACCAGAAGCAATAGATTCGATCTAGACTGAAAATCTCCGACCTTGGAGTAAACTGCATTTATCAAAATCAAATTATCTTTCATTTTCATTTTTTATTTAAATATAGTGCTGTGTATATATTTAATTTTTGCGAATAAAAATTAAGATGTTGCCCTAAATCTGAAAGTGAACCTCTTTTTGAAGCTGTTATAGGCCTAGTATAGACTGAGACATTACAAAGGGCTGTCGAATTTATATAGTAAAATAGTTGTTAGCCCCCCACCCCCAAAAAAATGAAAATTGGAATTTGAAAATAATATGTATATTCAATATTTAAAAACGTGTGCTTATTTCACATATAACTTGAAAATTTCCAATATTTTTTTTATTTCAGTTACTTGCTGTTTATTTTATTGGAATTAAGGTAACGATAGATTTGTACATGTAATGAAGTCTGTATACTGCAAAAATGTCCGCCAATGTGATTTTAAATCTTCTTTGAATTTTAATTCATTTACTTTCTCAAACTTTAAAAGATTTATAAGAAAAGGGATTTTAATTTCATTTGATTTCCTAGAGCTTAGAAAAAAAAAATCCAAAAAGTAAAAATAGAATTTAAAAAAAAGAATCTGCATCCATCTTTTAAATCTTTTATCCATAATGATTTCGAGAAAATAAAATGGAAATAAAAAACTATCACCGAAATAATGAAGACAAATGTTGTAAAAAATGTAATCCTCAAATAGAATACTTACTAAAACCCAGAAGAAAAGAAAACAAAAACTATAATTGTTTTTTTTTTCCAAATAATTATAACGACTCAATCCTATTCCGAAATGGTAAAAATAATAATAACAACAATCGCATTGATTTGAAAGCATTCAACAAAATATTCTAGCTTCATAAAATACCAAAACTATTTGTTGAAGTATGAACAAAACAGGGGCACAGTGCAGCAGCTTTAAATCTTTTCTTTTTCGGAGAAGCAAACGGCTGAAAAACCTGCCCCCCTCCCCTTAGAAAAAAAAGGAAATAACAGTTGACTTTTGTTCCCGAACGAGATGCAGCATTCTAATGACTTCCATTCAAATCAAAAAATTCCTGACGGGCAAATTAATTGTGCATTTCGTCATCTCATTTCTGTTCTATTTTTGAAAAGAATAAATGATTTCTAACATTTAAATGAGGCGGTGAAAGACCGGATTTTAAAAAATTTCCATATTAAGGTCATTCTTCCGTCAAATAATACATTTTTAATGCATTATTCATTCAAGACCCGTTTTTATTTATATTTCTATAAGCCCTTTTTTTGTGTAAAAAAAAATTAAAAAAAGTTTTGTTTCGTGATAAACAGAAAGTTTGGAAATAAATATATATATATATATATATATATATATATATATATATATTACACTTTTTTTATCTATAGTACTTTAATTAAAATGAATTTGAATTTGAATTAAAAAGTCAATCACATGTGTAAAAGGTTCATAAAATACATTTTAATAAATAGCACACTTTTTTATTCCGATGTACTTACGTTTCGTTACGTTATTTAAAAACCCGTTGAACTGATTAATTACCTTAATGCATCACTGGCGCATCAATGTGTTTCCCAATGTGCTCTTTGTGAATCAATGTGTTTCCCAATGTGATCTTTGGGGATCGATGTGATTCCCAGTGTGATCTTTGGGAATCAATGTGTATCCCACGTTGATCTCACTGCATCAGTGTATTTCCCAAAGTTATTTTTTGTGAATCAATGTACTTCCCAGTGTGTTTTTTGCAAATCAATGTGTTTTCCAATGTTCTCTCTGTGCATCTATGTATTTTCCTAATACGATGCATGATGTTTTAAAAGAAATTTTTACGTGTAGGACGACGTCCAGACGAGAATACGAAAGCGAACGACGAGAATACGAATCCATTATAAACCGGTATTTATCAGTGCAGACAGAACCCTCGGTGCGAGTCAACTGTCTCGATCCTGTTTTAGCCAGAGTCGGTCATTTTCTGCACATCAAAGGAATTCTTCGCGGACGTCTTTTACAACCACCTGTAACTCCCAGCCAGAGAAAACGAGGCTTGTTGCTCGTGGACAGATAGAGAGCCTCGCCTCTCTCGTACTCTCGTCTGGACGCAGACTGATTGGCCTGCATCTACGTGTATTGAGGAAAATCCAAATAACGAATCAGGCAACATGACTTTTGATGCCATACGCGCTATCACAGTCGTCGTTCAATCTACTCATTTCTCAATGTAGTGACCGTAATACACACCTGAATTGAAACCAATCGATGTTCTTCTGAATTTGGCTAATGCTGTAATGAAAGCTGCCTTTGAATGGGAGAACCGACAAGAAAAAGAGAGAAGCTGTATTTTTTTATACGTTTCTCTTGAAGCACCCGGAAATCTTCCAAGGTGCGCCCTGGCGCCCCCTTTGAGAATTACTGCACTTTGATATCATAGATGAAAGAAAGTGCATCGACTTTACTGAAATTCTGCGATAATATATGTTTCATATACATTTACGCATGAATGGCATGAAGATATAATAATTATTTGAAAGTTAATTTTTTTTCTTCTTTTATTTATTTATTTATTTTTTGCTGTGACACTAAATATTTGAATGCAAAATATCCACTTATATTTCGAAGATGTTGAAAATCTAACACCAGAATATGAATTCAAAATAACCATTCAATTATGAAATATTGAATAAAAGGTTTTTCTATTATTTAAATATTTTTTTTTTCAATAAACTAAAGCTTTAGCGCAGGGATTCTCAAAGGGCGCTCCAGGGCGCGCTGGTCCCCCTGGAACATTTCCTGGCGCGCCCTGTGCTGCTCTAGATAAATATTTCCTCAGCAGAAAAAATAAGTCTGATTACTCTTTCCCAAAGACAACTTTCCTTGCAAACGACTCACCTCGCTTATTTCTTTCTTTCTCCCTTGATTCCCATGCAGTCTTAATTCACGTAAAAAAAGCGTTGTTTCTGATTCCCGACAGGGTGTAGCTATTAGAACAAATCCATTAACCTCTAAAAAGTCCAAGAGGTTCAGAAAAAACCTCGTCCAATGTAAAATTAAGACAGTTTAAAATATGAGCAGTCTTACACTGGGTGCATCTTTTGTACTTGTTCGTAGGTGACACTCCTTAAATGTCTAAAAATATAAATAAGTTAAAAAGTGCCAAACAGCGATCCTGCGCCAAAGAATGTTTCTGAGAAATTCGGAGCGGTCACTTCCATGATTGGCTACTAGGAGCAGTAGCGTGTATGCTGTTTTCAATGTCAAAAAAGTTCCGTCGCAACCTCTCAGACACCGCCGTCTGTAAGTAGGAATCTGTGGAGTGGATCATCTAGATATAAATAAAACTGTGAGATGTCAGCAGCGGATGCTTATGTGTCAGAAATTATGTATAGAGCGCACTGATAATTACTTGTGGGTTTTTAAATGCGTCCCGATTTAAAAAAAAGTTTAAGACCCACTGACTCATGAGGTAGTGGAATTGTAAAATGAACGAATGGAAATACTTGTTTTTGAAAAAAAAAACGAAACATAGTTTAAATGAGAGATCGTTTAGAAAGAGTTCACTGCTTTAGTGCTTCATGGAAATCTCTCTCTCTCTCATATATATATATATATATATATATACATTAATAACTAAATTTAAGTGAAAAGGACTTATGAGGGCGTACATACAGCGGAACACAATCCTGTTTGGGTAACAAAAAATAATGTTCACTTTGTTTTAAATGATTGTTGGGTAGCGTTCGAGACAGCTAACTGAAAGATAGACACTACATTTGGGAGCCCTGCAAAAGAAAACACCAACCCGTTCTCGTGCGAAAGAGTGAGAGAGAGAGAGTGAGATGTCCTTGAACCGAGCAATGATGCAGAGAGCGGGAACAAAACCCCGAAGCAGACTCTTTTCTTCCCGACCTTCCAAAATAGAATCGGCAAGAATTCCCAGATTTGAGTCCCTGCCACCACCGACACAAAAGAAATACAAAACAAGACGCCGCCTTTGCGCATTTGTTTTGCGCTGACTCCGCACTTTCTTCTCATTCATGGAGCAGCACTCTTCTTCGAGATGGTGTACATTATTTTCATGTATTGCCAAACTCATAAAGTAGTGATGAAATAGAGCGCCCATCCCCTCTCTAAAGGAACAGAAAGTTGCAACAACCCCCGCCCCTTCTCCCATTTGGCATTACAGGTGTCGCTGCATCGCCCTTTGGCTCCTTTTCTCTGTGAGTATTCATTTAGAAAATGCCAATATGTTCAGAAGCGATTCTGAAGATTCATAGAAATTCTTCTTCTTTGCGAGCCATTTATTCAATTCCCCCTATTAGCTCACATTCTCCCTATATATATCTTGTTCACATTTGCAGTCGTTCATAAAATACTTCTTATTCCTCCACTGCAAGTTCAAATACTTTTTGAACTTGTAGTGGATGATACTGGATGCTAATACAGTTTTTTCAAATATTAATTCATTCATTAAATTTAATTCATTCATTTTAGTGTTTTTAGATTTAAGTTGCATGTATCTAATAATAGATGGCGCCAGAAGTAAGAGAAAAATTTCAACTTTATTTGTATAGGACTTTTCTGCAATAGAGTGAAAAAAAAAGTAGTAATTGACTTTTAAAAAAAATTTCTTTTTATATTACTTGTTGAACTATGCGCTTACTCAAGATAAATAAATGTTGTTTTATTTTATAACTCTGATCACTATGTATGAAATAGAACAAAAATATGAAATACGCATTTACATGAACTTTTTGAAGTGCTTTAATCATTTTTCTGGTAGTGGAGGTTATGGATAGAATATAAAAGTCAAATATTGAGAAAAATTAAATTTACATTTATTGACAACTGAAATAATAGAGAGTTTTTGCATACCGTACGTTAGTTACCGTAGGACGTCCGTTAGCTTTTTCTCCCTAGCGCGCATGCTCAGTTTCCTATGAGCATGCGCGCTAGGGAGAAAAAGCTAACGGACGTCCTACGGTAACTAACTATACACGGTATGCAAAAACTCTCTATTGAATCCATTTCTTTTGGAAATCGTTGCAGGATAGCAGACCTTTTTCTCTCTTCTCGCCAACAGCATAGAAAAGTAACAGCCAACAGTAGAGATTATTGCCAAGCTATCATCGCCTGTGCTAAACTACAAAATCCAGAAACACATGCCTAAAAGCTCGTTCTAAAGGAGTGCAATCTGTTCCACAGTGCAGTATGAGCTCATTTTATCTGTGTAATGCAAATACACAAAGTGATCATCCCGCACAAATGAACGGCAAAGTGACCAGCCATCACATCACT
Source organism: Caerostris darwini (assembly GCA_021605075.1). Lineage (NCBI taxonomy): Eukaryota > Metazoa > Arthropoda > Arachnida > Araneae > Araneidae > Caerostris > Caerostris darwini. Next base: position 8,516 of record BPLQ01009034.1, on the reverse strand, counting down.
CCTGATAACGGACAATGTCTTTTAAAAGTCATATGACGAATGTGATCACGGGATGCTCATGCCCTCAACAATTTGTCAACCCTGATGCTGCGAGTTCTGTTTATTGCTACTCTCTTGTTGTGAATCCCCACGAAAGCATACGGCTCGATCTGTATCAGATTGCAGAAAATGACGAACCATCGAACGTCGAATTAAAGCGCTTCTGCTGCATTTGTCATATGCGTTATGCAAAGAATCGAAAAGTCGATGTAACCATACATTTACTAGTAATCTTCATATGAATGAACGAATACTTGAAATGACAAGTAGAAATACATCATATATTCGCCGTGTTTAATCGGTAGAAACGCGTCAAGATCTAACTGAGTTCTATATTTGCATTTATAACGCTGTTTTAGGGGGCTCTAAGTTATTCAATGCCCCTCTTTTTTCTGGCGATTTCTGGTTTCCTCTAAACACACATTCTCTGGTTTACCTCTAAACACACACACCTTATCCCTATTTTTGTTCCAAGGAACTCCAGCCTGGGAACAGATAAAGAATACTCATTTCATACTTGGATTTCTTTCAGGTGAATTGATAGTCATGGGTCAAAAAAGACCCCTATTTAAAAGTCTAGTGTCGGCAGTTTTATTAATTTGTAATATTTTTTAAATTCTAACATTAAAAACTGATGAGGGTGAACCACATCCTGCTAGGAGGATGTGGTTCCCCCTAGTTAGGATTTCATTCCCAGGAGAGAGGAATGTATAGCCTTTGACAAGTATATAATAGCAACCTATCACTCAATTTGACAGCAGACAAGCGCTGTTGTTGGTAGTTATATAACATACAATGAATGTTTTGTACAAAGGAGTACAACCTGTCACTCAAATCTGATAACAGATACTTCGTGTCATGTATAGTGAGGGAGTTAGCGAATGCCTGTGCGACGTTCACAGATCAAACAATTGCAGATAGAATATGAAATATACCATGAGTTGTTCCATCGTGATGGGTTTTCGACCATGGGCTGAGAAATGTCTACTCCAAAGTTAAGTGAGGGAAACTGACCTCCTCCCCCCTCTTGGCGGATTTTTTTAAAGGGAAGCTTTTGGAGAAGAAAAGAGAGTCGACCAGAAGTGTTGTTTTTCTCTTTTTCTCTGAAGTTACCGAACAGGCCAGAATTTCCACCTGTTTACAATCTGAGCCCCTTGTAGCTTCGTGTATCACGCCGTATGATAATTAAAGTCTGCCACTTGAGATAACCGCTTAATGTCCGTGTTTGAGATTCATCGTAGATTCAAGAACTCTGATCATCTCTGTCCTTGGAGTGAACTGAATGTGTGAATCAAATTTAAATCTTAAATTTTCCTTTTTTTGTAAATAATAAATTTTAATAACCTAGAGTTCTGTATATATATACATATATACATGTATAATGCTTGTTAATAATAAAAATTAAAGTATAATGCTTGTTAATTAAATTCAAGTTCCCATGAACCTGAAAGTGGCCCTCTTAGTATAAGCTAGTCTGTATAGTCTATATCCTCTTAGTATAGATCTTGTATAGGCCGCGACATTAGAATGGATATCCTACAGTGCACATTTTTCACTGTTTTCTTGCCTTGTAACTATCAGTTGAATAAGCATGTTAGCAGCTAGGATTTTCTTTCCCTTCAATGAATAGGCTAAAAAAAAGGTTTTTGTTCAAATTTGAAGCCCACTTCTCGGAGAAGAACCCAAATCTCGCAGTGATAAATCGAAGAAGCGCAACAAGGAGTGTTCATTTTCCCGGGCGTCTCCTCCGAGAGTCATGCATTTATTCATGGGGCTTATCGGGACTCTCTCTCCGGGGATTATTTGCTCCTCGGATTTCCGAGCTCCGTGTAACGCGTCGCCACTTCCGGTGTGAAGGTCGACCCGCCCCCCTTGTACCGGAGCAGGTGCATTTGGTTCGGGGGGACGCTCACAGTGGAGGTAGGAACGGAAAAATAAAAATAAAGCCGCTGATTGTTCCTGCAACGGATTCGTTCAATGCGCCTTTGGATTGGACGATCGTCTTAGATTCGTCCATTTTAATTATAGGTATGATAATGTATGACTTTTTTTTTTTTTTTTTTTTTTTCAATTCCTTCTATTAGCTCACACTCTCCTTATATATATTTTGTTCACATTTTCAATCGTTCATAAAATACTTGTTATTCATCCACTCGAGTTCAAATATATTTTTGTTGAACTTGTAGTGGATGACATTGGATGTCAATACAGTTTCTTTTCAAATATTAATTCAGTAATTAAATTTAATTAATTAATTAAAAAATTTTTTAGATTTAAGTTGCATCTATCTACCCATAGAGGGCGCCAGTTAAACTTAAAAAAATGAATGAAAATTATTGATAAAGGACTTTCTGCAATAGAGTGAAAAAAAAGTAGGAATTGACTTAAATTTTTTTTTTTATATTACTAGTTTTTTATGTACTCAGTATCATGCGTTTTAAATTTTTCATCGCATCATGTATAGAACACAGCTGTACAAAATCACTTGTAGCCGAGATGAAAATCCTCTTTAAATATATTTATTCTTAGGAGGAAAGATGAAAGGGTTTTACTTCTTTAAAGGCATTCGCATTCATGTACCTTTTTACTTAGCCTTTAATAAAAAATGTACATCATCATCTATGCCATTTATTAATATTCAAATTCCATATAAAGATTCGTTGCTGTCATTCTGTCTCCCCATGCATTGTTTTCCAATCTATAAATATTGGAAAAATAAGATAATCCTAATAAACAAGTAATATATAAAAAAAAAAATTAAAGTCAATTCCTACTCTTTTTTTCATTAATTGCAAAAGTCCTTTATCAATAATTTTTATTCATTTTTTTAAGTTTATCGGACGCCCTCTATGGGTAGATACATGCAACTTAAATATAAAAAAAAACTAAATGAATTAATTAAATTTAATTAATTAATTAATATTTGAAAAGAAACAGTATTAACATCCAGTGTCACCCATTACAAGTTCAAAACAAAATGTATTTGAACTGGAGTGGAATGAATAAAAAGTGTTTTATGAACGATTGAAAATGTGAACAAGATATATAGAGGGAGAATGTGAGCTAATAGAAGGAATTGAATTAGAGCGCGTCCCCCTATTCTAAAGGAACAGAAAGTTAGGGCAAACATCTCCCGCCCTTTTGATACTAGAGTGGGCGCTCCTTTTTTCTTGCGAAAACTTATTCAGAAATCGTAAACATGTTATCGATTCTGAAAATTCCGAGACATTCTTTTTCTTTAGTCATGCATTTATAAATTACTTATTTATTTTTTCCTTGCATCATTCCGGTCATTCAGAAAACTTAAATAATTAGGAAAACAAAAATTGATCTGTCTCTATATATTTATTGAACTATGTCCTTATCAAAGGGCCTGATGACTAAATGACTGGCTCTCGGTGCCCCAGGTTTCGATTTCGAGTCCCAGGGGTGCCATGGATGTTTGGAGTGGTTCGGAATCCATTTTAAACCGTAGGTCCCAATCTAATACTGTAGAGTATTGGGCATAGGACTCACAACCCTAAAAAAACACCTCCTGTCTAGAATTCTGTCTATAAGCAGATGGCCTTGGCCCACAATGGGGCTATTGCGCAAATGATGATGATGATGATGATATCTTATTAAAGATAAATGTATACACATGTTATTTTGCTTACAACTCTGATCCATTTGCAAGAATTATAAATAAAACATTACAAAAAGTATATATATAAGAGTATTTTATTTTTTAATCGTTTTTTGGTGTGGTTAAATTTATGAATAGAATATAAATGACAAATATTTAGAGAAAAAAAATTAAATTTACAACTATAAAAATGAACGATTCTTTCTGGAAATCGTTCTTTAAAATGAGACTTTTTTCTCCTTTCGCGCCAATCGCATAGCAGTAGGAGGGGGCAAAAATCTCCAAGCTATCATCACACATGTTGAATTGCACTAAGTCAGGGGTGGCCAACTCGCGGCCAAGCTCGAACCTTTTTCCGGCCTGGTAGATGTATCAGACGTTAACAAAATATAATTATTTTATAATGGAGGTTAGGTTTGGTTTGTCACTCTACGGTCATCTTCTGTGCACGAGGGCTAAAGAGACCGGGACCTACAGTGTAAAGTGGATTACGAACCACTACAAGCATCCATGGCACCGCCGGGACTCGAACCCGAAACCTGTGGTACCGAGCGCCAGAGCGCTAGCCACTCGGCCATTCAGGCCCTTTTATAATGGAAGAGGAGGAGTGAATCCCCATGTATTAAAAGGATGCATTATGTGTGCATCCCTCTATTCAAAAATGAACTGCTTAAATTAGGAGAATAAATGAACTTTGTTTACAAAATAATAGTCTTGCGAATATAGGACAGATTTAGCCTGTTTCATTCACGTGTTTACTGTTATGAGCTCGCGGAATAATGAAATTATATTCTGTGAACACATAGTGAGAGGGACTGATCGTGATGCGTGTGATGAACTCATGAAATTTTCCAATTTGAGAAATTTAGCATAAAAAGTTGTTAGCGCTTTGGGTTCAACTTGCACCTGCGAATCGTTTTTTTCGAACATGAAATGGATCCAACACAAAACAGCTCAAACATAACGAACGCAACACCTATAACGATGTGCAAATATCCAAATTGAGATCGATTTGCAAAAGCTAAAGGAAAGAGTGGAGAAACACATATCGCACTAGTGAAATAAATATTCTTTAATTATTAAATTTTTTCAATTCCTTCTATTAGCTCCCACTCTCCCTATATATATCTTGTTCACATTTTCAATCGTTTATAAAATACTTTTTATTCATCCACTCGAGTTCAAATACATTTTCTTTTGAACTTGCAGTGGATGACACTGGATGTTCATACAGTTTTTTTAAATATTAATTCGTTCACTAAATTGAATTAATTCATTTTAGTTATTTTTGGATTTATGTTGCATATATCTACCCATAGATGGCGCCTGATAAACTTAAAAAAGAATGAATGAAAATTATTGATAAAGGACTTCCTGCAATAGAGTGAGAAAAAAAAAGTAGGAATTGACTTTAAAATTTTTTTTTTTTTTTTTATTACTTGTTTTTATTTCGTTTATACTTTTTATATTTTCTTTTGAGTGTTCTATATTTCTGTGCAATGTGCGTTTAGTATCATTATTATAATATTACTCATGTTTACATGTAAAAATAATAGTAAACACAAAAATAATAACTCCTTATGTTTCAATGTTTCACTCAAAAAAAATGTCTGCGGTGGATCTAAATCTAATAGGGGGATATATAATTTTATAGGTAGCCCGCGGAGTCAGGATGCATTTCCAAAGTGGCCAGCAAGATCATTTGGGTTGGCCACCCCTGCTCTAAGTGATCGTCACGTGAAGGGCATGAACACGTGAGGGGTCCGTTGGCCCCAAACCCGATGCCGGCTCCATTATATTCCAACCCTATGAAAGTTAACCTGAAAGTTACTTTGATAGGTAACAGTAAAGTATGAAGCTTAGGTAACAGCGAGTAGTAAAGTTACTTTCGTATAATGAGATCTAATTTTTTTTTTAAAAAAAAGTAGAAGGCCTATCAGTTGTACTTTTGCACAGCACCCACCCCGAAAGGTCAAAGGGCGGATGGATGTCGAAAGCGAGTCCATTTCAGTAATGAAAGACTCTCCCCTCCAATTAGGCGACGACTTAACTTGAAACGGGAGCGCTTGCGAAACGTCTGCTCCGAAATAGACCTCAACTGGAGGCACGTGTCGGCAGGAAGCGTTCAATTCGGTGAGTGTTTTTAGAAGAAATAAATATTCCTTTCTTTTGTGTTCAACCGAAACATCGTGTTTATTGAAATGTCTGAGCAAATAGGAAAACAGATTGCATGAAATCCAAAGCATGGAAAATTAAAGAGAGAAAAAAATGAAGCACAAAAATCAAAATTATAATCTACTAGATCGATAGACAAGCTACCCATCAAAAGAGAACTCAGTGCAAGAACAAAACGCATCACATTAAACTTAAAAAAATATAAAAAGTTATAGAATTTCAAATGATTTTCGTTTCTCGAAAAATCTCGTTTTCATTCTGAAATCAAATTGTTTCTGCTATCATCACACACTTTTAGAAGCAATTTTACATTATTTAAATACTAGTTCGTGAAAGAAATGCAAATAAATATTATGGATAAAAAAAAGCCTGCGAAAATTTAAAATCTTGTGTTTAAAAAGCTCTTGAAAGAAATTTAAATAAATCAATAAGAATAGCTCTGAAACGAAAATATAAATTAATTTGTTTATAATAGGAAACCAATAGGAACCATAACCAATGAACCATAGAAACCATAAGCAATAGGAAACGATGAAAGTGGTCAAGGACAAAAAAAAAGGGATCAAGGAAACAAAAAACTCCAGTCTCGAAAACAATAGGATGCAACTATGTTTCCTCCTACATTCTGGCAAGAGCGCCCCCTGTGCCGTTCTGGGGAAATGGTCAATTGAACAAATTCTCACCTGAGAGGAAGAAATATATTTAGCGCAGCACTGCGTATTAGTTAGCCTACAGTCTCTCGCTCGGAGAGGAAGTATAGTGCACTTTTTGGTGCACCCTGTGCTTAACGGAGACTACCGACTCAGATGTGGAGTCCTACCCCGAATCTGGAATTGCCTGTCTTTAAATGTTTTAAATATTGTTTACATCTAATTGTATGTGTGTGGTGTTTGAGCGTGTGTCCAAAAAGCTGTGAGTTCTCAGACCTGTTCCTGAAATATCTCAATTCACTCACAACCAGTAACAATTTGATTACTCAACCTGCACATTACAATCCTCCAATTTATGGGTAACAAAACAAAGGGAATAGCAGAAGAGTGGGGAAATATCAGAACAGAAGACATAGTGAGAAAGAGAGGAAATATTTGGTATCATCTGCAGTTTTCAACGGAGCAAACACGGCGATAAAAAAAAAAGATCAAGTAATAAATACTTATAATGTTAAGTCATCAGTTAATAAGAACTAAACAACTAATGATTCAAGTCATTGGTAAGTCTTCTTTAAGAACGTATTTTGTTCAATAAAAGATAAAAATACGTATTGATTTTACCTTCCAAGGTTATTCAGAAAATGTAAATAATTAAGAAAGCAAAGAATGTCTCTCTCTCTATGTAAAGAAAGAGAATAATTGTAACGCATATAACATACATGTTGTAAACCAACCGATCTGGCCTTTAGTTCCATAGGGTTTAGATTCGAGTCCTGGATGTTTGTGAGGGGTTCAGAATCCACGTTAAACTGTAGGTCCCGGTCTCATTAGCCCAAAGAGTGCGACAAACTAAGTAAATAATTGTTCAATCAGAGATAAGGTATTGTGATTTGTATGTTTATTTGCATTTCCGAAAACTTGAAAAGCATTTTCATGAGCAATTGCTTTCTTGAATTTTTTTTAAAACAAATGAAAAAAAAAAAAAAAAAAAACCCGCCATCAAAAAGTTAATCAATTGTTTAGTTATTAAAGATTTTTTAAATAAAGGTGTTTTTTTTTACCCTATAAGTCACCTTATATCGACGCTTATTCAATTCCTTCTATTAGCTCACACTCTCCCTCTATATATCTTGTTCAAATTTTCAATCGTTCATAAAATACTTTTTATTCATCCACTCAAGTTCAAATACATTTTTTTCTAACTTGTAGTGGATGACACTGGATATTGATACAGTTTTTTCAAATATTAATTCATGCATTAAATTAAATTAATTAATTTTAGTTTTTTTTTAGATTTAAGTTGCATGTATCTACCCATAGATGGCGGCAGATAAATTTTAAAAAATAAATGAAAATTATTTATAATGGACTTTCTGCAATATTTATTTCTTCTGAGAAAAAAATAATTAATTGACTTTAAAAAAAAAATAATTTTATATTACTTGTTTTTCATTGTTAAGAAGAATTAAGAAAAAAAAAAAAGAAAAAAAGGACGCGTATGTTAAAAACGCGGTTCTCATATTTGTCTGCTGAATTCAATACTGAAGTTTGCTAATGATTCATTACTAAATTGATGTTTGACAACGTATCTCTTTGATTTCGAAACATTTCCTCTATGGCAAATAAAAATGCTTCGCTTCTGCAATGGAGCGACATAGACTAGTAACCAACGAAGCAATCACTCTATAGGATACAGTAAAAGAATCAAATCAGTAAACCCATCAAGTGAGATGAAATAGTCAGTTATCAACGAAAGAAATAGGATTACGAGCTATCCGTCAGCCTTTTCTGGAACGAATTCTTTAAGATGAAGAACACAAATCCTTTCATAGTGCGTTCCTTTTTCTTTATACCCACAATCAGTTTTGTTTGAACCCCAAAAAATTTAGAAAAACAATGAACGTTCGAAATAAAATAGTATTCGACGTATGAAAAGATTTCATTACATTTAGGAATTTTAACACGAGTGAATTCACCTAAGCTCATTTTGTCATGACATTTTTGAAATATTTTTGAACTGTAAAAAT